>ML799869.1:0-14874 GCA_009831015.1 Picea engelmannii | reverse complement strand
TTGGTTAAGTGTCCCTGCTCAGACAGGAAGGGACTACAACACCTTGTCCTCTGTAGATTTCCTTTCACCTCTGCAAGTGTGTTAACCAGGGATTGGATTAAGGGTTCCTACTCAGAAAGGAAAGAACCAAAACATCATATTCGTTGTGTGTTTTTCCTGTGTTAATCAGAAACTGGGTTAGAAATCCCTGCTTAGAAAGAAAGGAATCAGATTACCCTGTTCTTTGTAGACTTCAATCTCACAAGTATGCTAAACAGAAGTAAGGCCCAAGGCTCCTACTTAGACAGAAAGGAACTAAGTGCTTTGTTCTCTGTTAGATAGAGTTTATTGTTTTCTGCATTATTTTTTTCATGAAAGAGTGTTAATACTGAGCCTCTGTTTGAGAGTAAGGGTCCTGTTCTCTGATTGCAAGACAGTTGTTCTTTCCTATTGCAATGTTATTTTAAAATATAATCCAGGATTCCTAATTTGAACTATAAAGAATTGCAATAGGGAGATTGTTTTCCTGTGATTTAATTCAGAGCTTCAGTTTACTCCAGCAAGTATAGATAGAATGATTTTCTTTACTACAACACTAAGTGCTTTTGGAATTGAGCATATATAGTGCGTGGCTATCTTTGAAACAAAAGACTTCCCTGGGTTGATAATTTATGTTTCACTTGATTGTTTGAAATTAATTAAGCAATTATAGTGACCAACAACTACTAGACACCAAGCTCACCAAATCCACGGCCTTCCACCCCCAAACAAATGGCCAAACTGAGGTTGTAAATCAAATGATTGTGCATATCCTTCGCATGTATAATTCAAAGCACCCTCGCACATGGGATGAGAGCCTTCCCTATGTCCATCATAGCTACAACTGAGCCTTGCATAGCTCAACCGGCCATATCCCCTTTCAGGTGGGGTTGGGATTCCAACCATTGGGTCCCATAAATGTTGCACTTCCCCTTGCGGTCACCTCAACCGAATCATATCTTGCTCTAGTTGAAGCTGACAAAGCCACCCAGTTCATTGAGCGAATCCACCACATCCACCAACAGGTTCAAGATATCCTACAGAAGTCCAATGACAAGTACAAACAACGTCATGATCAACATCGGGTGCCACATAAGTTTCAGGTGGGTGACAAAGTTTGGTTGCACTTGCAAAAAGAACTCCTTACAGGACCCCATCGGAAGATTCGCCCACTCTGTTATGGGCCGTAAACTATCACCAAGGCCATGTGGGATAATGATTTTGAGCTCAACATTCCTCCTTTCCTTGTCCCGCACCCAGTGTTCAACGTGGATCTCCTTCACCCTTATTTTCCACCATTATTGGACACCTCAGAAGTACCAGAACAACTGACACCAACAGAGCTCAACCTCGACTGCATACAACAAGCATCCAATGATCAAATTTTGGACACACAGATCAAGGGAACTCAACATCAAAGGATCCATCTTTATCGAGTCGTCAAAGTAGGGCAACTCCTGCACCAAGGCAAGTGGCTCACTCGTGGCCAAATTCAGCAAAAATTTCCTCATCTGATGGGGGACCTCAACGCAATGGAGACCATTTATTCCTAAGGAGGAAGGATTGATCCAGATGTATATCGGTGGCCACCCACCTTTTCCAACTGGCTTAAAACAGTTTTCTGGCAATTTTGGTAATTTACTATTTTTAGTAGTTTTCACTTCCGGAGCTGTTTTGAGGCCCTAAACAATGTTTTTTGGGAAAACATGTTTGCAATATGAAAATTCCTTATATATTGTGCCTAAAATGAATCTCCTTGATGATAGCTTTCCAACAGGCTATCATATACCTAAAACGGAGATTGTATGCAAACATTACGACCCCGGGAAGTTGATGTACTAACTTACCCAAACGGGGCCCACATGACTTTTGGCGCTTCATCTCCTAGGGTTAGGCTTTTGGATGTATAGGGTTTTTGAAATTCCTTCTTATTGTAAAAAGGCCTTCAGATCCTCATTGTAATCATCTTATTGCAAATGAGTGCAACCTTCACATCTCTTCTCAGAGATAAGCTGCCACCATTCCAGCAAGCTTGTTTTTGCTGCATTTTACAGTTTTCAGCTTATTTTGTTATTGAATAGAAAACCAATTTTACTGTATCTCTGTTATTTTTTGTTAAGCACATGTTAATAATCTGTATTCATTTCGTTCTGCTCATAAAATCTGGATCATCAATGTTTTGGACCATAATAAATTAATGGCAAATAGAAGGGTTTGGGAAAATGTTGCATTGCAAACGAGGGATGAAACACACCCTCCACAAAGGCACCCATAAATGAGACAATATGAGCCCTTGATATGTCAAGAAACACATGCCCAAAATTCATACCCCCATCCACCTCGCATTCACTACATGAATTAGAGAGGGTCTTCTTGGGAAACACTCTTTGACTTGGGGATTGGCCTATCCAATAGGGCACCATGACAACCCTCCCATACTTAAATTTGGAAAATTTTATAAGGGCTTTGAGCATTTTTTTAATTTGAAAAGAGTGGATTTAATGCACATGTATGGGTGGTTATTTTATTAAATGTGGCTTACTTGGCATGATACATGTGACTTGTGGACCCTTGGAGGGAATACCTATTTGTCTTTGTAGGACCTTTCTAGGTGAAAGTTATCCATGAAAGAATTATTCCATTTTGACCTACATGTGGGGTTGAGAACCCCTAGGATGGATGTCATACCCCACAGGCTGGGTAGAGCACCTCAGAGCCTTTGTGTGCAAGGGATAGAGGGATAGAGGGATAGAGGACATTGTCTTTGTGTGCAAGGGATAGAGGGATAGAGGACGTTTCTTTTGTGTGCAAGGGATAGAGGGATAGAGGACGTTGCCTTTACAGCCACTTTGACAACATCCAAGGATGACATCATATCCATTTGTACATGGATGTTGGCCTTTGGAGGCCTAGGACGTCACCTTCTAATCCATTGACGTCATTTGGAGTCCAGGGTTTGGTGAGATTGATGGTTATGGAGATGATGTGATGTGGTTTGAAGGAAGGAGATGCATGGCATGACACTCTAGTACATGTGATCTTGTCACATTGCCATTGGAGGCCCAACGATATGAATTTTGAGGCTCAATGTCTCACTTTTAGGCTCAATGTTCCAACGATCTACATTTTTTTGCTCAATGTCAACATAAAATTAAAAGAGGGTTGACTCCCTTTAGCAAATTTTATATTTTCAAGTTGTAAGAGAAAATAAAGGGGGTCAACCCTCTTTTAATTTGTTGTTGACAATTTTATGTAGACAAATTAGTTTAGATGATATCATATAAATAGAGGCCTTTCTTTTTCATTTTGAGAACTCATCACTCGAGAATTACATAACTCTTGGACTGAAATTTTATGCCTCCTTGGGAAATTTGCTATCTCTCATCTCTTGTGCAAAATGGATGGAATACTTGTCTACTGGTGGAGTAAAAGCTAACGACTTCTCTTGGATACTTGTTCTTGGCAACTGGATTGAATTTCTTTGATAAAGTAAGGGTTTTGCATGCTATCTCTTGGAATAGGTAAGGGATTTCTACAATCTTGTGTTTTTTCTTCTTAATTTCAAGGTAATTAATCAAACCCTTGGAGGATTATAAGGGCATACACCCTCCATCAACGGATTTTCTTCTATTGTTAATGAAAAGGCTTAAGGATTGTTTCAAGGAGTAAGAGGGTTTACACCCTTGTAGAAAGACCTTGCTAGGGTCTATGTTCTCTATGGAGTAAGAGGGTTTACAACCCTAGAATATTGTTAAACCCTAGCTTAAAACAAGATACCCCATAACCCAATAGATAAGGAACTAATTGCATTGGAAATTGAATATTGTTGCATTGGTAAACGTGACTTTTGAGATATTGAATTGTTTAAAGTTGGATCTAAATTCTATATGTTATTGGCTCTCTTGTCCTCCAAGTGCGTCTTGATTGGCCAAGTGATTTTGTTGTTGTAATAAACATTAATCTACAGCCATTAGGGCTGCAACAAAACTCTCTTTCTCAACAAGTTTCTTTCACTTTTGACCATTGAAGTTGGCATGTAAGCAGTGCAAATTGATCTACTTGTCAAGGGCTATTTATTGGGTGTCTTACTTGTTGATTTTTTTGGTTAAAATTTGTTGTTGTAGAAAATTTTTGCTACAGACATAGGGTTATTACTATTTTATGTTGATAACACTTTCTTACAACCCTCATTTGTCATCTAATTCATTGTCTTAAGCATTGGAATATTATCTCTAAGTGCATACTAATTTATCCAATATCATATGTTGATTAGATGATGCAATTTGCAGTTGTTAATATTGTTGTCATTGTTGATATATATTTCCTTTCTCCTGCAATTTTGGGACAGCAAGGATTCTTATTGATTCCCCACTGATTTTGAGGCTTATATTATCATGTATTGTCTTGTTTTGGTTTATCTAACACTGTTTTGCAAGTACACAACCCTGGAAACCATTTACCAACTCCAAAGACTCTCTCCCCAAGCCTCAAGTCTCATTTTAACCTTCACCTACAAGGGTGTTTTTCTATATCCTTGCTTCTCCCCTTGCAATCCCCCTAGGGTCAATCGAGAAACCTCCCTTGTGTTGGATTTTTCCTTCACTAAAACGAGGGGGTTATCTATTGAGGTGATAGTGATAGGTGTCCCCAGTTGTGTCACACATTTGTTGCTTGGGTTGGGATTTACCCAAACTACAAATTATGTGATAACAAAGGACTCAATAGGTTCCCAGGTGGCATCTTCTAGTTACATATATTTTCACTGGATCAATACTTTGCAAGTCACGTGTTGGCACAATTGATGCTCTCAAGTATCCAATATTGATTATGGATGGATTTAAATAGATCCTTCTTCATCAAGTTTTGCAAAGCTAGTTTGCATCCTACAATTTGAACCCACTACCTTCTTTAGACAAAACACATGAAATATTGGTTGAATCTTTGAATGGTTGGAAGAGCCAATTTGTAAGAAACTTGTCCAATGCACCGGATAATCTTATAAGATCCATAGAATTTTGGTGCTAGTTTCTAGTGGATTTTATTTTTGAGGGATGTTTGTTTATAAGGTTGAAGGTGGAGAAACACCTAATCTTCTTATACAAAAGAACACTCTGAGAAATATCGGTTAGCTTGTTGTTTCATTATATTTTGAGCTAGAATGAAATTTTCCTTAAGAGAAAGAAGAATGGCTTCTCTGGTGTGAAGTGTGTTATCTATTGTATGAACCATGGAGGTGTATGGTAAATAGGAATCCACTGACAAGGGTTTTTTTCCATAGACAACTTCATATGGGGTCATTTTAGTAGCTTTGTGATAAGTGGTATTATAGCACCATTTTGCATCATGCCCATTAGTGCTACTTTTTATAAGCAAAGCATCACAAATAGGTTTATAAGTAACTTGTTGACCACTTTTGTTTGACCATTAATTTGGGGATGATATATGGTTCTCATTTTCAGCTAGGTACCCTAAAGTTTAAACAACCATTTCCAAAATTTGCTAGTGAATGTGGGATCCTAATTCAACACAATGGAAGTTGAATGTTGTGTGACTCAAAAATATGATCTAAGAAAACTTGGGCCACTAAAGAAGGTGTAAATGGGTGCGATAGATCACAAAATGAGCATATTTGGAGAGGAAATTGACGACCACCGTGGTGATTATTTTGTTACCAACTTTTAGAAAACCAACTATAAAATCCAAAGAGATATCAGTCTAGATATTTTTTGGGATCGACAGTGGTTGCAATGCCCCAAGTGTCCTCACCATCTCACTTTCACTTATTTGAAAAGTATCACAAGCCACTAAAAAACCATGGATGTATATTTCCATGCCTTCTAAAAGAAGGAGTGCTTAACTTACTCATAGGTTTTCTGAAAGCCATAGTGACCTGTAGTAAGTGATGCATGCAACTCTTGTAAAACCCTTTGTTTTAATGAAAATTTCAATACCAAAACGATGTACCCTTTATACTTCGAGGTATCTTGTTTCCATGTTTAAATTTTAGGAGGGTTGTGATCTTCCTAAAGCCTTTGGATGAGTTGAAGTATAGAATCATTTTATAGCCATTCTTGATGGGCTTCATTGAGCCATTTTGGAATAGGTAAGGATAAGGAAAAGAGGGATCCTTCCTCCTTGTATTTCCTTAACAGAGCATCAACCACCACATTTTCTTTAACTTTCTTATATATGATCTAAGAATCATACCTAAGATTTTTAGTGACCCACTTATGCTTCTCTAGTGACAATAAAATATGTTCTAGAAAACACTTTAGGCTATGATGGTCAATCTTGATCTGGAAACATCTACCAATGAAATATGGGCACCAAGTCTCAACTACATGAAGGATGGCCATCATCTCTTTCTCATAGGTGGATTTTCCCAAATTGCAGTCACACAACTTCTTACTAGTTAAGGCCAAGGGATGCCCTTCTTGTATTAGAATTGTGCCAAGACTTCTACATAAGGCATCACATTCCAAGAAAAAAGTGATAGTGAAACTAGGAACTGTGACTACTGGAGTAGTTCACATGGAGTCATTTAAGTCTAAGAAGGCCTACTAAGTGGCTTTTCTCCATAGAAAGGAATTCTTCTTTAGTAGGGTGGTTGAGGGAGCAACAATTTTTCCATATTGCTTTACAAACATTAGGTAGTATCGTGTAAGTCCTAAGAACCCCCTGAGTCTTGAGGTGGGGCCAATCTTTCATAGCTATAACTTTCTTGGTATCTATGTGCACTCCCTCCTGATTGACAATGTGACTCGAGTATTCAACCTCTAAAGCACCAAAAGTGCATTTGGAATGTTTAAGAAACAATTGATGGTCCTGCAATAGTTATATCAACTTTGTGTGTGTGTAAAAACTCATAACCAACTTCATGTGTGTGAAAAGTTATATTAGGAATGCCCTCCTCTTTCATCCTTAGTATCTTGAATGAAGGTTAATTTTAGTGAAAAACTTGGCTCCATGCAGTTCATCCAAGAGGTCATCAATAACTGGGATGGGAAATTTGTCTTTTATTGTTAACTTATTGAGAACCTAAAAATTGGGACACGTGCGCCAATTGTCTTCCTTATTTAATGTCATGACCATAGGTGATGAACAAGGGCTAGTATTAGGATGTACGACTAAGGGCTAAATGATCTTTTCTAGGAAATAATGCTTGAATGGCCTTTCTTCAATAACTTCTCCATACAATGAGAGATGATAATTTCAGGGGACCGGATTTAATCTCCTTGAGGGTATTTTTATGCCCTTCGTTTGTGAATCTCATAAATAAAGCCTTGAAATCCATGATGATAACTCCCATAGTGCATAACCATTCTACATCGAGAACTACATCACAACCTCCCATTTCAATAACAAACATGTGAGATTTGAGATGATACTCACCCATTTGAAGTTTCACATTTTCAAATCAGCCTCCACATTTCATCATAGTACCATTGACCATCATAATTTGAAAATTAGGTATGGCATGGACATAAAAATGGTTTCTTCAACCACTCTCCTATAAGTAAAATTGTGGGTGCTACCATTGTCAATCAAAAAAATCACCTTGTGATTCTTGATGTAACTCATTAACTTCGGAATTTGGGTTGTTGAAACACTTGATAAAGTATGGAGAGAAATTTGGGTTTCCTCGTAGGGGTTTTGTAAGGTGGTTTATTCTTGAATCGAAGGGGTTGTGTCTTCGAATTCTATTTTATGAGTGTCTGCAAATGGGATGTATTTTGAGTTCTCTTGAGGGGGTACATCCATTTGAAATATTTTTTGTTCTTTACATTTGTGCCCTCTAAAATACCACTAATCACAATTATAGCAAAGTTTGAGGTGTTGGTATTTTTCCATCTCTTCTTGGGGAAACTTTTGGATTTGTAAGGGCTGAGAGGTGGAGGGGTTGGTGGTAGTTTCCATAGGAGGATGAGGGCGAGTAGCGAATAAGGATCGTTCGGTTTGGATAGTGGTCACCATATTCGCTTATTTAGCTAGTTCACATGCTTCCAACCAAGTAGTTGTGCAATGCATCATGACTTGTTCTTGAATTTCTTCCTTGAGGCCATTGATGAAACATTCTTTGAAAAAGGAATCAAATAGATCCTCTATATGGATTTCCAACTGCTCAAAAGACATTATAAATTCTATTGTTGTACTTATTTGGTGTAACTTTATCAATCCTCCCAAATAATGAGTGCCTCATTCAAAACAAGCATAGATGGCCTTCACAAAATGGCTCCAAGAAAAGTAGCCACCATAAGCATTTGTATACCATTGCCACCACTGCCAACATTCAATATCCAGTTATAAAGTCCCCACTCTAAGCTTCATTAGGTCATCAATAATTCCATGGAGAGAGGAGGAGTGGGTGAGTGTGTTGCTTTATGTTTGTAGACGATTCCTTCTTGGTTGGATCTATATGTGGGTCAAGCATCTTCACACCTAAGGATGTACACAACTATTTTAGCAGTTGTCTATTCTTATCCCCATGTCAGTCAATCTTTGATGAGAGGTATTTGACTGTAATATCAAGCTCATAAATATTAATATCAATATTGGAATCAAGTTGTTGGTACTTACTTTGTAGGTCCTCCATGGTTGAGATGTTGAGAGTATGGGCCATGGGACCACTTAAGATCCCATCAAGGTGTTATCCCAGACTTAGCTCAATATGACCAGTAGCTTGAGAGGAGTCTTTTGAGATATATCACAAACATTATACTGTCGGGTCCACACAAAAAGGGTTACTAGAGAGGTATACCCACGTGATCAACATGACACTAATATTATTTTGAGATAGGTCTCCCACAATGGTGTTGGCAAGACCCACACTTTCACGCAATCAACATGACGCAATAATTCTTTTGAGATAGGTCTCCCATATTGGTGTTTGTAGGACCCAAACTCTTTTTCTTTTACATCTGTCAGAGTATCACTCCTTACTAAATATCATTGTATTGAAAGAATTCCTAAATTCCTTCTATACTTAAAGATGTAGGAATTTTGTTGGCATATTGCAGAGGCTAGGGTTTTCAGAGCCCTAAGGACAAAGGAGTGTCAAGTGCTAAAGATCTCTAATATACTAAAGGGTTTCCAACAATAGAACTAGGACAAATATTCCATAGCACTAACTGAGGAGGATAGATTGTACCCTTATCCATACTACTTGATTCCTTGGTACATGAGAATGATCTCCTCGAATTCATCTTGATCTGTTTGACATTGATGGTTCATGGATTCATTATAGGATTTGGCATTGACGATTTGTGAGTACCTTAGCCAAATTAGTACATTGTTCCAAAGCATTATTCCAACTAGATCCTTATTCCAAAGTTGTTGTGTATGTGTTTGGAGATGAGCTTTTTCCATAGGACAATAGTTTTAGTGCCATTTTTAGTAGGTTTTTCTAGTTTTTTCTTTAGCATACTTCCCTATGCATGTCTATGCATGTTTACTTGTCTTTTCTCCAAAAGAAAAAGCCTTCCATATTGAGAAAGTTGTCCTGCTATATTTTCTCCAGCAACAAATCCTTCCATAACCTTGTTAACTTTCCTCCCACAACAAAAGAATCTAATGTTTAGAAAAGTAAGATTCCACTTTCGCATGTTTTCCCTTTCATCTTTTGTCTTTTCTTCCACAAGTTTGGTGAATGGTTGAAGAGCTCCTTAGCCTCTAGTTCTAGTTTTCTCCTCCATGGTGTGTTAGAGAACTGGTGCACCCTCCTCGGTACTACTATCCTCCCCCTCTTCTAGCTCCATGGTGTGTTAGAGAACTAGTGCACCCTCCTCGGTACTACTATCCTCCCCCTCTTCTGCCTCCATGGTGTGTTAGGGCACTGGTGCACCCTCCTCGGTACTACTATCCTCCCGCTCTTCTTCCATACATATAGGTACTCCATGGAGCTTTCAATTCTTTTGTAGGATATTATTAGTAGAGGAAGGGCTACCCATCGGTGGCTTTTAAAGGAAGCCTTCTTCATCCTTGATTGGTAGGGAACTAACACAAGTTTTCTTGAAGATGATTTCCATGGAGATTCTCTCTACTTGTTTTCATCATTCATCATTATATTATGGGAAGGTTTTTATGCACACTCCCATACTCATTCTATGAGAGATGTAGAATCAGAACGTGATTGAGGTTTATCACAAGTTATAATTTCGTGAATTCTCCTCTTCTTTCTTCCATTTCCATTCTTTTGAGTTCTTTCATGTCAAAGATTCTGAGTTTCAAACCTGCATTTCCATTTTTTTTTAGTCCTTTCATTCTTTCTTCCATTTCCATTCTTTTGAGTTCTTTCATGTCAAAGATTMTGAGTTTCAAACCTGCATTTCCATTCTCTTGAGTACTTTCATTCTTTCTTCCATTTCCATTCTTTTGAGTCCTTTCATGTCAAAGATTCTAAGTTTCAAACCTGCATTTTCATTCTCGAGTCATTTCATTCTTTCTTCCATTTCCATTCGTTTGAGTTCTTTTCATGTCAAAGATTATGAGTTTCAAACCTGCATTTCCATTCTCTTGAGTCCTTTCATTCTTTCTTCCATTTCCATTCGTTTGAATCCTTTCATGTCAAAGATTATGAGTTTCAAACTTGCTTTTCCATTCTTTTCCATTCTTTTGAGTCCTTTCATGTCAAAGAATCTGAGTTCCAAACCTGCATTTCCATTTTTTTTAGTCCTTTCATTCTTTCTTCCATTTCTATTCTTTTGAGTTCTTTCATGTCAAAGATTATGAATTTCAAACCTGCATTTCCATTCTCTAGAGTCCTTTCATTCTTTCTTCCATTTCCATTCTTTTTGAGTCCTTTCATGTCAAAGATTCTAAGTTTCAAACCTGCATTTCCATTCTCTTGAGTACTTTCATTCTTTCTTCCATTTCCATTCTTTTGAGTCCTTTCATGTCAAAGATTCTAAGTTTCAAACCTGCATTTTCATTCTTTCTTCAGTTTCCATTCGTTTGAATCTTTTCATGTCAAAGATTATGAGTTTCAAACGTGCTTTTCCATTCTTTTGAGTCCTTTCATCTCAAAGAATCTGAGTTCCAAACCGCATTTCCATTCTTTTGAGTCCTTTCATGTCAAAGATTCAGAGTTTCAAACCTACATTTCCTTATTTTGAGTCCTTTCATGTCAAAGATTCTAAGTTTCAAACCTACATTGTTGCAGAAATTTGATCTATTTCGAAATTGTGGAAAACTGAACCCGACGTGAATCGAACACGCAACCTTCTGATCTGGAGTCAGACGCGCTACCATTGCGCCACGGATCCATTACTTTAAAGCCTTTTATCTTATTAATTTCTATTGTATTAATTGTGTCCACCCATGCAGTGAGAGCTGATCATACACATGGAATGGACGCGTAAACATAAATGTTTTATGTCATCGACGAATGATTCCACAATGCGATGAGCGTGGATTGAAAACTCGACCTTCAAGTCTTCTGTAAAACGCTGAAATTAGAAAATATCTTCTGTAAAACGCTGAAAATAGCTGAAAGAAGATATTTCAAGGTATAAATAGCCAGATGACTAACACTCAATTAACCACATGAGAAGAAAATGAAAATGGAAATGCGGGGTATCGAACCCCGTACCTCTCGCATGCAAAGCGAGCGCTCTACCGTTTGAGCTACATCCCCTTGAGATTTTTGTTTTTTCTCACATTTTATATTGTTTTTGATATATATAAAAAAACGTGAAGTGCAATGCTATGCAATTGCTCCGTAACAGACTACTATATTCGATGTTCCGTTGATATTGCAAGTAGCATATGCTTGATGTTCCGTTGATACATTGGTGAGTCCAATTTGGTACTTGACAAACAAGAGTAGAATCTTTCTATGTCCAAATGAGCCATGAGTAAGTAGAATTGTTTATGTAGTCATCAAATGATTGATCATGGTTAGCATAGTTGTTGTCATTTAAGTATCTGTCAAGCATATGCTACTTGAGTGGGTAGAACTTTTCATGCATTGCCTACAAAATTTTATCTATGTAGCAAGAGGTTCATTTTCCCCTCCACATTGTTTATTGTAGGGAAAAAACTTATTTTAGTTTCTTGTATGGCAAATAATCAGCTTAGAGTTACATTTGAAGGACATCAGTGCACCACCAATGATTATAGTCTAGCTACTATGAGGACTTTGTTTAGAGAGGTGCATGAGGGTGGCCTTTACAAATTGCTTGTTGATCTTGTGGCACTTGTATATTCTAATAAGAAGTTGGATGAGCCTCTTAGCTTTAGTAAGGCCAACGAGAAAGAGTGGTGAGATGTCATGACTAAGGAGTATAACTCTCCTTCAAATTGATGTTTGGGAAATTGTATCGAGACTAGAGGAGAAATCAATGATTGATTCTCGATTGTTGTACAAAGCCAAACATGTAGTTAATAGGAGTACTAAAAAATACAAGGCAAGATTTATTGCAAGGGGGTTCTCTCAAAAAGAGGTAGTAGATTATGATGGGACATTTGCACCAGTTGTCTGACACACTTCTATTTGTACCATTATTGTCTTAGAAGGATGTTTTGGATGGCATTTGTATCAGATAGATGTGAAGATCACCTTCTTGAATGATGAGATTGAAGAATAAGTGTACATGCATTAGCCTAGAGGTTTTGAGGTGTATGGGCAAGATACCCATGATTATAGGTTGTTGATAGATTTGGCTCATGATGTTGACTTGAGGGATGATTGAGTTTGGAAGGTTGCTAATGATCTAGAGTTATGTTTCTTCAAATTCACAAGTGGTTAGCATTCTTTGGAGGTTTGAGACACTGTGATGGTATCTTGCGTGGTTGGATATAGTGATACTTCTACATCTTATAGGATCAATATTCTAACACAATGGGAAACTATATGGTCAACTAAGATGTGAAGTTTGATGAGAATGTGATATCTTCTAGTTCACAAAATTCTCCTTTAGAGATTGAAGGGATAGAGGATGGTTGATGTTCCAAAATTTCATTTAGAGGTTTGAGCTAAGTCGGATTTAGGGGTGGACGAGGTGAGATTATGGATGGATATGCCATCACCTTTTAGTCCAATACATAGGAG
Organism: Picea engelmannii; assembly: GCA_009831015.1. Classification (NCBI taxonomy): domain Eukaryota; kingdom Viridiplantae; phylum Streptophyta; class Pinopsida; order Pinales; family Pinaceae; genus Picea; species Picea engelmannii. The sequence continues at coordinate 1,808 of ML799869.1, read as the reverse complement.
TTGAAATGGCTTACCCAGACATTACATGATGCACAAGATATGAGTGCCTATATATTTGATGACGATGTGTATACCTGCTAAGAGATATACTAACCATGTTGCATTGGATATTCCATTTGTGAGACTTCTAGTTGTTTTGAGGAGGTGAAGTGTAATGCATTGATGGAGGAGTGTGATGTTTGGGGGTAGTTCCTTCTAGGAGCTAGAGTTTGAATTGGAGAATGTAACATGTTCATATTTGTAGATGGTAGATTTAGCTAAGTTGTGAAGGGAGAAAATTAGTGTTGTTGAAAACACTTTCCTCATAAAAAGGGAGTGTTAGCTTTTGGGGTTACTCCAAAAATGTTTACACTGTGATTAGGGGTGCTTCATGTGATGTGGGGTAAATGGTGTATGGATGACCCTTGGTTGTGTCATGATGGACATGCACATGGGAGGTGTTTTACTCATTTATTGCTAGAATATGTATGGGTTCTTATGTGGAGTTATACCTTGGTTAATTAGAGTCCTAGACAATATTGGTGGCTCCTTCATGTAGAATACACATTGAGGTTGCTTTCTTTCTTGACACAACACTTGAAATTATAAAGGAGGGAGTTGAGCCCTAGATGGCATGGACACACTTAGATCAATTGCAAGGAGGCTTGTACTTGATTTGAGGACTTGAGGGAGTAATCATGTATGTGGGGTGGACCCAGAGGAGCACATGTCTTAGGAGGAGGATTGGAGCTTTGGAGGCTTCAAGAGGTGGAATGTTCATGGAACACATCTCATGGAGCATTCATTCCTTGGAGCCTTGCTTGTTGAACGACATCACCTTGGAGTTTGACATGTTTATTTTGGAGTGGAGCACTTCAAATTTGTGGGAATACTTGAGAGTTAGGTTATTTGTAATGGATTATGTCCACTTTGTATTATAGACCTCCCTTAACTCTCATATAAATAGAGGAAGAAGAGTGTCCTTTCATTCATTCATTCATTCATACACTTGGATTGGATATGTGAGGAGAGGAGCACTAGTCTCTCTCTCTCTCTCTCTCTCTCTCTCTCTCTCTCTTGTGTGATCTTCTTTGTACTATCTCTCTTTTTCTTGGAGCGCTAAGGTTCTTATAGAATTTAAGGGAAATTCTAGGGTTAGGTTTTTTCCCTAAAGAGGCTAAGAAGATAGGTTTTAGGATAAACCCTAGGGAGGAAAAGATAGAGCGTCTACTTGCTATGTCAGTAGAGGAGGAGAGAGAAAGAGATACCATGTACACTCGTGGGATACAAGTGTAAGTGTGAAGGTGGATCTTTGGTGGAGAAGTTTAGGGTTTTCATGGTTTCCCTAGATAAGGTTTGACAAGATTGAAATTGTATCACCTTGTGATAAGTTGTTGGTATGTACATGTACTTCATCTCATATATATTAGTGAAGTGTTTCAACTACCCAATTATTGTTGCTTGCATATTTTATTTCCATCTTGTATAGTCTTCTTGATTGGGTAATTTCTAGCACTTGTTGTTCATGTTGATTTGATATAACATATGGTTGAAATTATTGAGTGATTTAACATATATCTTGAAGATAAGAGAAAATATTTATGGCTGCAATTTTTTCTATAATAAAGTAATTTCATATATGTTATATGTTTGGAAAAGTGTGCCATGAGGGTTGAAACTTGTTTCTATTGAAGTACACTTGTTTTGTATCTTTTCTCTTGGGATGCCTGGTGATTTCAGTTGAAAACAAGTGAAGCATTGTCTAATGTTTTTGTTGTAATTAAATACTTAAGATCAACCCTATACCTGAAAGTTCACATGGAATAGAT
>ML799868.1:300950-317045 GCA_009831015.1 Picea engelmannii | reverse complement strand
CTTAAAGAAGCCTGCGAGAATCAGGCATTCTCGCAGGCAAGTATATAGGTAGCCTGCGAACCTCTTTAAAAAACATGATTTCTGGAAGCAGACAAGTGTAACTTTTCTCAGGAAAGTGTTCTTAGTGAAGAGATTGATTTTCCATCATCATAACATCATCATGACATCATCACGATGACCAAAATTGTGGATAAGAACAGGTGGCAGTAGATCCGGAAGTTTGAGGATTTGGACCTCGAAATATTTACAAGGATAAGAGGCGAATACCCTAGGAGCTGGGATCCGTAGTAATCCTAGTCATCCATCGAGAAGGGACATGTGGAAAGAGAAACAAATTTACTTGGGAAGTCAGAGATAGGAGTCATGAGAACTCGCAAAGTCCGAGTTCATGATTTGATCGCAACCGTCGATCAAAGGGAGGATGTGGATCATTGATTGTCTAAGGAGATATCAGGAATCGAGAGAAGGGAGGTGAGCTGCCCTCCAACTTTGAGAAACGCAAAGTCTCGATTCGTGAAGGGTTGATCTAAGTCGTTGGGTCGCGGGAGATTGTGGACTGTTGATCTGACATCGAGATTTCGGATTTCAGGAATCTGCGGAAAGAAGATGGACTAATTTCCGCCTTCACGATACGCAAAGTCTAGAAGCGCTTGAGGGCTAGGCCCCGAGTCATAACGGAGGGGGGTCACATGGATAAAGGTTAAGGAATGAAGCTAGCGCTGGGCTAGGCTAGGCTCTTAGTTCGGGAGTTCAAGAGTTCGGTGAGTCAAGATTGGCTCGTATGTGAATACCTGATGAAAGAAGTCATGAAGCTCCCTTTTTTTAGGCTTGTGGTCACGAGTAGTGGTCACGTGGAGGAGGCTTGCACCTGGTGCTTGTTCGCGTGGGAGAACAAAAAAAAATGAAATTTAGAGGCTTGACACTATAGAATCTCCTTTAAAGGGGCGGGTGTGTTACAAATTGGTATCAAAGCATGGTTACAACACTTGGCTTGTTTGGGCTCATGGACGAGTTGTGTAAAGACCACATTAAGGGGTTTAAAGGGCGATATCCTACCTTACTCCCTCCCTAAAAAGTCTAGTTAAGCCCTTATTATAGAAAAGAATCACAGCTTATTGTTGTGTGTGTATGTATTTAAGAAATGTGAATTATGTGCTAGTTATGAACTAATATAGTGTTAGCTAACAACAAGTGTTTTGTCTGCACTCAAGTGGATGATCAACCGTGGGAAATTGCAATCATATAGAATGGTGACATGCCACGAAGTGGGGGATGGATTCCACAATAGAGACAAAGATTCTGACGAGAGGAGAGCGGTATAGACCCCTTTGGATCTGGATGAGACTGTGAGGAGTCTCATGGATGAATTACAGAGTTGCAAAGCCGACAACGAGAGATTGATAAAAGAGCAAGAGAAGAAAACATAAATTAATGCAGTCTTGCTGCAGAGTTTATCTGACATACAAAGACAACAACAACATGGACCTGACACCAGTCATGTGGACCAACGAGAGACAAAGAGGAGTCGAAGTCCACATGAGATACGAAAACTTGGCCCTTTAAGTGGTTTCACTAGGAGGATTACCTCGAGAAAATTCCAACCTAGAGACAGGGGACAAGCGTCAGAGGAATCCTCTGAAAAGAAAAACTGGAGACTCAGAGGGATATTCTAGTAGTAGAGTCAGGTCACATTCTCAAAGAAAACGGAACAAATGAAAGCATTCCAAAAGTCATAATCTTGAAGAATTCGAGAAGGCCAAACCACCCTCTTTCGACGGTGAGATTAAGACAGGAGAGGAGGCGGAGGCCTGGCTACTTGGACTAAAACAATATTTCAGAGTCCATGACTTCCATGAAAACTTGAAGGCCCAAGTAGCACTTTCAACCTGAATGGAAAGGCTTCCATTTGGTGGGAAGACCTTAAGAATGTGAAAGGGATTCATGAAGAGGACCTATCTTGGGAACGGTTTGAGAAATACTTCCGGAAGAAGTATTTGTCGGAAAAATATTTCGACAAGAAGACTAAAGAGTTCTATGAACTCAAGCTAGGGGAACTCACCATAGAGGAATATGTCAACAGATTCCTTGAGTTGTTGAGGTATGTAGCCTACATAAAAATGGAAAAGGCAAAGGTGTAGCGATTTATCAATGGGCTACCTAAGGACTATAAGAACAAAATTGAGTTTGACAAGCCAAAGACCCTAGAAGACACTATCTGAAAGGCAAGCTATTGTTATGAACAACTTGGGCTTTAGACAGAACCTCGCAAAGGCTAGAAGCAGAAGAATAGTTTGGGGTTCCAGAAAAAGGGGTTTAAACCCCCAAGATGTAAAAACTATAAGAAGGATTAAAGGATGAGATTTCCTACCCGAAGTGTACGCCAACATAATTTCCCCTCCCAGAGAGGAAATAAACCTTTAGGATCAACCCCAGGAAAGACTGATAACGCAAAGAAAGAACCCTTGAAATGTTGGGGTTGTGGAGAAGAAAATCTACTGAGGGACTATCCACACAGAAAGAAGAACAATAGGAGAATTCACAACATCCAAGAAGCTACCACCGTCAATGTCGTGGCCAAGAGTATGCCATGAATTTATGTAGTCATGGATAATAAACAAAACGACCACCAAGCTTCAGTGATGGAGATGGAAGGTATGATCGCCAACCATCTAGTATCTATTTTAATTGAGCCTGGTTCAAATTTGAGTTATGTGGCCCCTCGAGTTGTTGATAAGTGTAAATTACAACTTCATAAACAAACTAAGCCATGGTTGGTACAATTAGCCACTGGCACCAAAAGAAAAATCGCGGAGGTCGTACTAGCTTGCCAATTCACTGTGGATGGATTGCCCACCCAAGATAACCTTAACATACTTCCCCTAAGATCGTATGACTTGTTGATTGGTATGGACCGGATAGCTGCATATAAAACTAATATGGATTGTTACCACAAAACCTTAGAATGTGTAAATGAAGAAGGGAGAAAGATAACCCTCCAAGGGATTCAGAAGCATGTCTTAGTGAGACGAATATCAGCCCTTCAAATGAAAAAGTATTGCAGAAAGGGATGTCCTCTATATGCAATACAAGTATTGGAATCTGTTGAGGATGATAGACCAAGCCTAGAAGACCACCCCATACTAAGAGAATATAGAGATGTGTTTCCAGAAGAGATATCGGGTCTACCTCCAAGAAGGGACAATGACTTCTCAATAGAACTTGCACCTGGAGCTGTACCAGTATCTAGGACCCCCTATAGGATGAGTACACCCGAGCTAGTTGAATTCAAACTATAGCTAAAGGAAATGATGGACAAAGGCTACATCCGGCCTAACGTGTCTCCATGGGGAGCACCAGTCATGTTTGTGAAGAAGAAAGAGGGTACATTCTGACTGTGCATAGATTATAGATAGCTCAATAAGGTAATCATAAAAAACAAATGCCCCTTACCCATAATCAATGACTTGTTCGATCAATTGAGGGCTGCTACCATTTTCTCAAAGATTGACTTGAGATCTTGATACCATTTTCTCAAAGATTGACTTGAGATCTTGGTCCAAATCAAGGATGAAGACATCCACAAAACTGCCTTTAGGACAAGATATGGTCAGTACAAATTTGTGGTAGTACCATTTGGATTAACCAATTCCCCTGCCACCTTTATGTGCTTTATGAACAATGTACTCAACAAATTCCTAGACAAGTTTGTATTGGTTTTTATCGATGATATCTTAATCTAATCCAAGAATAGAGAGGAACATGAGGAACATCTTAGACTTGTACTTTAAGTTCTAAGAGAGCATCAACTCTACGCCAAATTTAGCAAGTGTGACTTTTCCCAGAAGAAAATACATTACTTGGGCCATGTCATATCTGAAGAAGGGGTAGCAATAGACCCTGACAAGATTAGATCCATCATGGAATGGCCTACCACATTAAGGGGTTTAAAGGGCGATATCCTACCTTACTCCCTCCCTAAAAACTCTGATTAAGCCCTTATAGAAAAGAATGACAGCTTACTGTTGTGTGTGTATGTATTTAAGAAATGTGAATTATGTGTTGGTTATGAACTAATATAGTGTTAGCTAACAACAAGTGTTTTGTCTGCACTCAAGCGGTTGATCAACCACGGGAAACTGCAATCATATAGAATGGTGATGCACCATGAAGTGGGGGATGGCTCCCACAATAGAGACAAAGAGTCTGGCGAGAGGAGGGCGGTAGAGACCCCTCCAGATCTAGCTGAGACTGTGAGGAGTCTTATGGCCTAGTTACAGAGCTGCAAAGCCGACAATCAGTGATTGATAAAACAACAAGAGAAGAAAACATAAATTAATGCAATCTTGGTGCATATTTTATCCGACATACAAAGACAACTGCAGCATGGACTTGACACCAGTCATGTGGACTGACAAGAGACAAAGAGGATTCGAAGTCCACCTGATATACGGAAATGTGGCCCTTTAAGTGGCCGCACTGGGAGGAGTACCTCGAGAAAGGTCCAACCTAGAGACAAAGGACAAGCATTAGACGAATCCTTTGGAAAGGAAATTGGCGACTTAGAGGGATCTAGTAGTAGTAGAGTCAGTTCACATTCTCAAAGAAAAAAGAAGAAACAAAATCATTCCAAAAGTCATAATCTCGTAGAATTCAGGAAGGCCAAACCACCCTCTTTCGATGGTGAGATTAAGGCAGGAGAGGAGGCGGAGGCCTGGCTACTTGGACTAAAAAAATATTTCAGAGTCCATGACTTCTCTAAAAACTTGAAGGCCCAAGTATCCACTTTCAACCTGAATGGAAAGGCTTCCATTTGGTGGGAAGACCTTAAGAATGTGAAAGGGATTCATGAATAGGACCTATCTTGGGAACGGTTTGAGAAATACTTCAAGAAGAAGTATCCGTCGGAAAAATATTTCGATGAGAAGACTAAAGAGTTCTATGAACTCAACCTGGGGAAACTCACCATAGAGTAATATGTCAGCAAATTCCTTGAGTTGTTGAGGTATGTAGCCTACATAAAAATGGAAGAGGCAAAGGTGTAGCGATTTATCAGTGGGCTACCAAAGGACTATCATAACAGAATTGAGTTTCATAAGCCAAAGACCCTAGAAGACACTATCTGAAAGGCAAGATATTGTTATGAACAACTTGGGTTTCAAACAGAACCTCACGAAGTCTAGAAGCAAAAGAATAGTTCGGGGTTCCATAAAAAGGGGTTTAAACCCCCAAGATTTAAAAACTATAAGAAGGATTCAAGGATGAGATTTCCTACCCGAAGTGTAAGCCAACATAATTTCCCCTCCCAGAGCGGAAATAAACCTTTTGGATCAACCCTAGGATAGACTAATAACCCAAAGAAAGAACCCTTGAAATGTTGGGGTTGTGGAGAAGAACATCTACTGAGGGACTGTCCGCACAGACAACAGAATAATAAGAGAATTTACAACATCCAAGAAGCTACCACCTTCAATAATGTGGCCAGGAGTATGCCACGAATTTATGCAGTCATAGATAAGAACACGAGTTTACTAGTTGGAGGTCACACGTTCAAATTTAGAGGGGGTAGAGTATGTACACCTCCATAGTTCAAAATAGGCCTCACAATTGCATATTTGTTTTAAATAAGGACAATACTTTTAAGGGAATTATTAACTATGGTAAAATTAGTGAAGGCCTCATTAAATCTAGGGACTGTATTATTTGTTGACAACCAATTAGTTTTGTGTTTGAGTGCAAATATTTTCATGCTTTCCAATCTTGTACGCAGGACAAAATAAATGGTTATTTGTTTATAAGATTTAAATTGATTTTAACCAAACACTATTGGCTAATAAGACAAATGTCTTATTATGGAGCTTTGATATAGAGAAGCTAAGTTTTTGAGTCTATTAAAACTTTATTAAATCTAGGAGATTCATTGATTATCTTTGTGAAGTCTTTAAATAGGCTCCAAACGACTTTAAATATGCTATGAACAAACATGTTAACTGGAAAACTGATATGTGTATGTTGTTGATGTGGCGGATCTTTTTATGTGATGTGTTTTGGCATCATTCTACTACCTTTTTTCACCTCCACTATGCTTGTATACAATAGGCTTGTATAAAATACATCATTGGGCTGAAGTTGTCATTGAAGAGTTGGAAATCTTGGAAAATAGCTACAAAAAAGAGCTACACTTAAGGTAAGGTAACTTACTCCCCCTACAATGACTTATCATAAATTAGAGAAATATGCCTAGTAAAGAAGATTACATTTAACCCACATACATATGAATGAGAGATAAGGGCTTAGGATGTAGTAGGAACAAAACTAAATTAACAACATTGTTCCATTGATATTTTCATTTAAATGACCCCCACTCGAAGTATTTAATTATTTATTTTTTGATCAAGATTAGAATATTTTGCATATCATACTATAGCATCATAGTAAACATTTCAGTTATTGAACTTTTTTTTTAGTGATCATTGCTCAGACACAAAAAAATGGATTTAACAACAAAATCAATTGAAGGTAACCACATGAAGACAAATATAGTTAAGTGAATACAAACAAGAGAACCATACTAGGCATACAAACATGGATTACTTGCACCACAACCTTCTTTGTATCTTTGAAAGTGCCATGGTTATGCCATGCTTGCAAGAGTATTGGATCAACCTTCCCCTCTTGGATCTCCTTGGACACCATATGTATCATTAATGTAGATGCATATTTCTTTGGTATTCTCTTGGATTTCCCCTTTTAAGATAACCATGTTGATAAGCAAAACAATACCAGAACTATGAATGCTCCTACACAAATTCCTATCACAACCCACAACTTCAAAACAAGTATTGAAGTCTTCTTGGACAATTCATTGTTCATAAATCATGTACTTGAAGTACCCATGTTTGAACATGAAGATCCAGATCCTGTAATGTCACATAAATGAATGTTCTAGACGCCTAGAATAAGCTTGGATCCTGAAGTAGAATGGCCCTGCATTTGAACTCAATGTAGTTGAAGATACCCAATTTAGACCGAATGTGGTAGACCTTTAGCTTGTTCTCTACATTGATCTCTCCTCCAATAATACCCACCCTTCTAGAAAAGGAAAAATTAAAACTTTATGAAATAATTACGCAATCTACAAGGTCGAAGGTTTAATTCCATGACACCCAAAAATGGCTTCAAGGATAACCTCAAATCTAATATACAAGGCACAATACTTAATTCCATGACCCCCAACAATAACTTTATGGATTTTGAATCAAATCAATGATTCCTAAAAATTATCTTGAGGATTTTGATAGAAAATTGCAATACAAAATTCCCTACAGATATCTTGCAACATGAAATCACTGATGTCATGATGTCCAAAACATGGTTTTGAGGTTTGAGACTCTATAATTACATACCTAGCCTAATAGAGTTGGTGACAAAAGAGCCTTTGATGAAGAACCCAATCCTCATATAATTGCAATCTATGCAAAAACACATTTCTCAGATAACAATTTGGGGTTACTAATTTGGTTATGATGATATAGATACAAATCCATGAGACACGAAACCATCAAAAGTAGGGGCAACACCAGTTGTTGTTGACCCTCATGTTCATTCATTTTCCATCCACGATGACCCACTATATTTATTATATGTGTGTGATTTATTTCCCCATATGGTTGCCTACTAGTTGAAGAGAGAGCTCAATATCAGTGTGTCCGAAGTGTAAAGAAAGTGGGAAGCAATTGAAGAAACACAAACAAACATGATCAAAATAAGGTTAGACATGATATATAGATGAATTCATACAGGTCGTGGCATGCATGGATAGATATGCTTTCATGTGTGTCCGCAAGGCATTGAGCCATTGTTGGAACATGTAGGAAAAGTAGGGTAGAGAAAGGGACACTTGCACATTGATGTGACATGCAAGGCAAGGTTTGAACAAATGTATCCATCACTGCATGACATGCTATAGTTTTTGTACATGCTATAATCTTAGTAGTTGTCAATTGGTTGTGAAACATTACATGGGAGGTGGCCAACATGTGTAATATCATGACAAATATTGAATTCCACGTAATAGGTATGATCTCGTGTATCCCGAGACTCGTGAGTTTCATTCCCATCACTTTGTCCTCCTCTTCCTCGACTATCACTCCAATTTAAATTTTGTTTCCGAATAAGAAATAAAAATGACAATGTGATTAAGTATCTGAGAAAATTTGGAGGTTTAAGTAAGGTTTTTGGTGTGAAGAAATCATAGGATGAACCTTAGAGGTTTAAGTAAGTTTTTTCGTGTGAAGAAATCAGAGGACGACCCTTATCTCTAAGGGTACAGTGTCAAAGTCACTACTACATGCTAGGGGCATGGAAAATGCCACATGTATCATTATTGCAATCTCTTTTGTCATTTTTCTTCTCAGGATATTTTTTTGTGAACATAAATTTTCCTTCGCCTGCCATCTAGAATAAATATGGGAGAGCCCTTGTTTTTTTCTTTCTGACTCAAAACTATTTAATTATAGGGTTTTATTGGTATGTGGTTCATGGTTCTTTCTTTTTTCTTTTATGTTAAGGAGTAATTGTTGAATAATTAGCCCATTAACTAGTGTATATATATATATATATATATATATATATATATATATATATATATATAATAATAATTTGAATACCTCAGTTAAAGTGGCTCTCCTAACAATCAAAGATGCCAAACTAAAGGTGTTGGTTGAGCTCATAATAGCAAGAGGAAAAACTCAAATTGTTAAAAGGATTGTAGTATTATGAACGAGAGCATATGATAACAAAATAAGTGGCAAATGCATGGCACAAGTTCCATCAATGTACACTTGGAAATGCATTGATCAAATTCCATCAATGCACACTTGGAATCTTCCGTGTGTTGACTATTTGAAGGTGGTATTTGGAGGAGTAATTCAAATGTGGACAAATTTAATATTTTTTTCTATTTAATTTTTTTCCTAAATTCAATAAGAACTTTTTTCATTGGAAGTTGTAAATTGATGGGAACTTTGACTATGTAGCTTTGTGCTTAGGGTTTTTGACCCATTTTAAGAGGAAATTGAACTTTTCAAAACAATAAGTAGATCAAGGAATGAAAAACATAAACCAATGAAAAAGGTTAAGTTTGTCAACTTTTTAACTCACTCCATAGGTGAAACTACACATAATACCATTCCAATTTTGTGACTAGATTTACTACTTTCGTTGTTATAATTGCATTGACCATTAAAATATCCATTGTAGTGACAAAATGCGAACCAATTGAATAAAATAAAATATCATAATGCCCACTCAATATTTGATGGCACTACTTGTTAGAATATAGAAGATCGTGTGCTCATTTTACCATTGACGATACCCTCATCACCCAACCATAGGTCGAAGCCACCCTCCAAGCACCTTAACCTTGACTGAGAATTACTCCGAAAGAAAACCCTAGGCTAGATAGCCAAACAAGGTGTAGCACATCTTCCTCCAAGGATAGCGCACAAACAATAGCTGATCAGATAGTCCAAACCATAGCCAAGAGATAGTCTAAGCCAATAATGAAACTGGTTGTTGTAGTAGCTGCACGTGCAGCTCTCCTCCACATGTGCGCACCAAACTGGGAACTGCAATGCACACCAGTTGCTCTCTGCAATTCTGAGATGTGTCAAATGAGAACTGACGCCCTGTATTTATAGTGGTTCTGCTAGATTTTTTGGGGCCGACTTCTCCTTCTGGGTATATGTCTGTTTAGTATATTATTATTATTTATGGCCGAATTCTTCTCTTGGAGGCTAATAACCTAATATAAATTGTCTTCTTGAGCCGACAAGACTTCTAGGGTTATTAGCCAACTCATTAGGGTTTACTCTTGCTTTCTGGAGTCTTCTATTCTCGTTAGGTGTACACATGGAGGTCAATACCTCCCGCAACTACCATAATATTAACACTCGCTCATAGCTAGGGAGGTATTACAGGTAATGGTCTTGAGCACAAAAACATACCATTTACCTGGTAGCATCAACATAGTCGTTTAGACTATCTCATGACTAGATCATGAGCATCACCAACACCGTCAGTTGCATCATCTCTCGAAACCATACTTCATATGAGTAATTAGACATGATGTTGGATAAGTCACTCACACCATAGAGTGAACCTAGAAGAGTAAATGCTCTGAACTATTTTCCGTCTGGAAAATATGTGTTCATCATTCGTCTAGATGATGATTATCTCTAATAAACTACTGATAGTCTTCAAGGCAATTAGAACAAAGATAGAACACAACTATGTCTATCCATAGTAGTACATAACTACAATCTAGTGGTACACTACCACACCAAGTAACACACAAGTACTTGATCAGTAACGTATAGTCACGAATAGTGGAACATATCCATCACAGTAGTCTTCATATACTCTCATACAGTCTTCATAACAAACATCTGATAACAACCTACACAGAAACAATGTTATGATATAAACTGAATCATCTGGGGCAATCTTTCACTCACATCTGTGAGCTCTGAAATAATATCTGCCTCACAAACAATGGAACATATCCACCACAGTAGTCTACATCTACTATCATACAGTCTTCATAACAAATGTCTAATAACAACTTGCACAAAAACAATGTTATGATATAAACTGAATCATCTGGGCCAATCTTTTACTCACATCTGTGAGCTCTGAAAGAATATATGCCTCAGAGTAGAATAATGAGATATCTGGACTATTCTTCTCAAGCAAGGAAGAATAATTGTCCTATCTTCTGAACCAGGACCATTCCCCACCCTGGGCCATTCTTCCTACACTAATCAAAGTGCACCTTGGAGAGAATGTATAAACCCTATGGAATGTTTGTCCCTGATTGTTGAGCCTGGACCATTCCCCACCCTGGGCCATTCCTCCTACACTAATCAAAGTGCACCCTGGAGAGAATGTATAAACCCTAAGGAATGTCTATCCAGATCATTTCCTCTGTTAACCACAATAGGAAAAGACTGTTTTGCATCAACCTCCAAAATAGACCATTCCTCATGTTAACCACAATGAGAAATTGTTGTCCGGCGAGGTGGGACAGTCTTCTTGAGTAACCCTCAAGAAGAGATACTTACCTAGACCACTCCCCATGTTAACCACAATGGGAAGTCGTTGTCTATGATACATCAGCAATCAGACTACTTCCCATCTTAACCACAATGGGAAGTGACTATCCGTCAGAAATCTCAATCCACTTTCCGAATAGGAAATCATCTGTCCAAGATGGAATATTTTTCAATCTTAAAAATGAATGTCTTCAATAATGTTTTCAGTGATCCCTCCTAACTTGGAGAGTCATTTCTTCCTTTTTCAATAAGAAGAAAGTTGTTTCCACAAGCTCCATCTTGAGTACGCAAAATCTTTCATCTTGGATAGAAGCTTTACCAAAATTTCTTCTTATCTGTTCATCTGTGGAGATATGTATTGGAGAATCATTTTCTCCTTTCTAGACTTCATCATGGATAATGTAATGTTTGATTTCAAATGTACTTTATTCTGGCACACTATGAAGGCTTCAAGTAGATCTGAATAATAGAGTATATCATAGTTGGAAAGTTGGAACATATCCATGTGGCACTTCTTCTGTCACCATGAGATCTTATCTACTGAGTAGTCATCTTGATGTTATAGGAAATCTTCACCACACTTCTGATGTGCACTGGAGATTCTCCACCAAGTTATCTTCTTTTATCTGCATGTAAGAGTCTCTTTCCGGTATGCCTTAGAGTCTTGAGATTACTCTTCATGTGCTCTTTATTCAAGTTCTCTGGAAAACATTATTTGCATTCATTTGATGTAGAACTCCAACTCATGGATGTTGCGAATGATATAATGACTCATGTAGTGATATGTCTGGTGTACTGGAAAAAGTAATCATCATAGTCTTCTCCCTCCATATGGGAGAACCTCTGGTTCTATATCTCGCAATGCTTTCATACATAAGTATTCCATACACTGTTCTTCATCACGGCTTTCATTTCTTCTGCTTGATTGCTTTTAGTGAGTTCATATCAGGCTAGTAATCTTGTGATTCTTGATACAATGACTGGTTGTTCTGGTTCCTCTTTCTTTCTTGGAATCCTCATGTTCTTCTTCATGTTTTTCTTTAGCTCTTGGGTCCATGGAGTTTCTTATAGATTCCATGACCTAGAGATTCCACTTCTTTCTTTCATCATAGGATCATGGATCTGGATGGACAACCATAAATACTTTAAGGCTTTTCTTTGAAGAGGTCTTCTTCTGTAGGTGAAATGAGCACGTACTGTCTTTCATGGTCACTACCATGGATATATATGCTTCATCATCTTCAATGGATCATAGGATGAGCTCCCTCCTAATCCTTGCTTCATGTATGAGTTCATATAATCATCTCCCTTCGTCTGATAGAGTCTGTGCTTCCGTCTGCATCCTTATTGTCTTCTGCAATATATAATTGGATCTCTTGTCCAACAGAGTCCATCGTCTTGTTTTCTTCTACAGAACGTCATAAGTCTTTTTCCAATTTCCTCTTGATTGCTGACTTCTTTCTGTCTTTGCTTCTTCTAGGTTTCTTCATGATTGATTCAGCTTATCTTGCAATAGCTTTCACATGATTTGTATTTCATCCTTTCATGTGTATTATCTAAAGATATCCATTCTTATCTTGTTGTTCTTCCATAGGTATAGTTCTTCTTGGAACAAATTATCTTCCAAGAGATAGAGATACAAGATATGTACAGAGACGATGCAAACAAGATATGTCCAAGAAATAAGAAGAATGTTGTTACCTTTTAGAAGAAGAAGTCTCTTCCATCCTGCTTAGTCTTCTTTTTAGGTTCCTTTTCTTCAACAATTGATGCTTCATGTTTCTCCTTCCTTTTTCTTTAGCTCAGGACAATGATTCTTGTAGTGACCATACTTTCGATAGTTGAAGCATTGTACTTCTGAAATGTCTTTCTCTTGATTTGGCTTCCTCCTTGAGCCAAACTTCCTTTTGTTCCTGAAGTTATTGAATCTTGTTGTGAAGGCTTGATCATCGTACTTATTTTGGGGTTTCTCTTTTGCATTGATCCTTGATTCTTCTTGAGCACAACAAGTCCAAAGTTCTTCAAATGTCAGATACTCCTTCCTTGTGTTCATGCTTGTGGCAAATGCATCGCATGTCTTGGGAAGACCATTGAGTACTATGTTCACCAATTCCTTCTTTGAAGTGATCTCTTCAATAGCTTGTAGTTGATATCTTAATTGGGAGATCCTTACAAAGTATGATGTTATGTTGTCATCATCATTCATCTTCATGTCACATAGCTCATTCTTCAGACTCATAACTTGTCCAATGTTTCTGACTGAGAAGAGATTTGTTAGGGCATCGTACATCTTCTTTGATGAGTAAAGATGGGAGATGTAGGGTATCAAGTGGTATTCTATAGAATCCACTATGATACTCATGGCATTGATATCAACATCTTTGAACTTCTCCATAGCTGCAACGTTTTGCGGTTCCTTCTCTTTTCCTTCTTCAAACTCTGGCTTCATGATCTTTCCTTTCACGATATCCAACACTTTATTCTTGGCAAGGATGAGGTCAATCCTTGTCTTCCATGCTATGAAGTTAGAGGCTCCATCTAACTTGTTCTTTGACTTCATAGAATAAGTCATGGCTACTTTGACTTGGTCAAACCCTAGATTTGACCACAAACTCAAACTTCACGTCTTGGCTTGCTGAGAGTATCAGGAGATGCGTTAGGCTAGAGCACACTGATCTATCTGGAGATTAGGTCAATCCATTCACTTAAGGTGCCTCAACAAGAGGTTTAGGGTTTCTGCAACTGCTCCTGCTAGTAACCCTAGTGGCAATGTCTTGGAAGCTGCTTCTGCTAGTAATCCTAGCGACAGTTCCTCAACGACCTCAATATCCTAGCGGTTATGTTTCCCTTCCAGTTTTTAGACTGAATGAAGAAGGTGTGGCCCCATAACCTGTTAGAATATAGAAGATTGTGTGCTCGTTTTACCATTGACGATACCCTCGTCACCCAACCATAGGCCAAAGCCACCCTCCGAGCACCTTAACCTTGACTGAGAATTACCCTGGAAGAAAACCCTAGGCTAGATAGCCAAACAAGGTGTATCACATCTTCCTCCAAGGATAGCACACCAACAATAGCTGACCAGATAGTCCAAACCCTAGCCAAGAGATAGTCCAAGCCAATACAAAAACTGGTTGCTATAGCAGCTGCACCTGCAGCTCTGCTCCACACGTGCGCACCAAACTGGGAACTACAGTGCGTACCAGTTTCTCTCTGCAATTCTGAGATGTGTCAAATGAGAATTGGCACCCTATATTTATAGTGGTTCTGCTAGATTTGTTGGGGCCGACTTCTCCTTCTGGGTGTATGTCTATTCAGTATATTATTATTATTTATGGCCGAATTCTTTTCTTGGAGGCTAATAACCTAATATAAATTATCTTCTTGAGCCGACAAGACTTCTAGGGTTATTAGCCAACTCATTAGGGCTTACTCTTGATTTCCGGAGTCTTCTATTCTCTTCAGGTGTACACGTGGAGGTAAATACCTCCTGCAGCTACCATAATATTAACACTACCTTGGTAGAGAAAACAAAAAATGAGAACCAACAAGAGGCATACAAATGTTTTCACTCTTGACTTTAGAGATTTACCAATGCCAAACTCAGACATCAACCGAAAAACCATTGCAATGAATATGGACCAGGTAGTACTAGAATATGCTAATTTAATAGAATTCTATTATGAGATCCAAAAAAAAGAAAGAACAACATAAGATGAAAACCAATATGAATTACAACATTCCCAAAATCACGTGAGAGTTAGGAACAAAGTTCTATAATTTAAAAGATAATTTATGTCTTAACATGTTAGGAATTATATAAATATCCTACTGTGAAATAAACACAATTGCAAACAAATTAGCATGCCTAGTATGAAATAATTCCAAGATTATGGAGTCTATCCCATGTTGTTATAAGAAGATTGAGTTTTGACCAACATCCTAAATCTATATCTTTGTCACTATGAAAATTCTTTTAATAGACCTCCTAAATTGTTCAAATTATTTTTTCAAACCTCCCAAATCACAGTTGAAGACATTGATAACTAATTGCAATGGAACTACATTTCATCAGAACTTCCTCATATCAAAATAAAATACCTTTTGATACTCTTTCCTTTGTAGTGGCTCGGAGACTTCTTAGTGGCTCAGAGACTTCTTGATTTCTTTCATGTGACAACGAGTCATCGAGCCTATCAACAAAGTCATCCTTGCCACTATACCCTTTGCATCTTACCATTCTTGACATCAAAACATAAATTACACTAAAATAATAGTGAAATACCTAAATTTGGATTTCATAAAAGTTACAAACCCAAAGCATAAATCAAAGGTCATATTTGGGCCTCAATAAAATACCTCTTACACAGAGAGAGAACTGCAAGAATAAGTTTCTCATTGAAAGTATGAAATAAACAAAAATATGTTTACAATATTCCACCCTAAACTTCATATTTCAATATACCACCTTCATAAATAATGAGTAGTGACATCGATTAGAAGAATAATACCAATGCAGAATTACAGATAAAAAAACTTCATGCAAAGTACAAATAATCAGAATCACAAAAGTTTATTGCATATGAAACCCTGCTTAGCAAACCCATATGTAGCATCCACCCATCCTATTATGAAAATTGACAATAGATGAGATGGATACTCACAGATGGGAATGGTATTAATGATCGAAATTATTTTTGGAAGGATGTCACGAACTTGTTGTTGGTGGGGTTGAATATGTTCCACCAACTTGTTGTCTCTGGGTTTGATGGGGTGTTGTGTGGGCATCATTGTAGGTGAAGAAACAATATCTTCATTCTCTTCAACAATTTGTTTTTGTTGGGTAGAAGGTTCAGTGGTTGTAGTGGCTTATGTGCATCCTTTGAACACACTGTGAAGAGGATGAAATTTGCAGTATGAGAGATTACCTTGAGGCACTGTTTTGGTGGAACAATAGTCGAACTACCTCTGGTATACTATAGAT
>ML799868.1:288675-300850 GCA_009831015.1 Picea engelmannii | reverse complement strand
CTTAAAGAAGCCTGCGAGAATCAGGCATTCTCGCAGGCAAGTATATAGGTAGCCTGCGAACCTCTTTAAAAAACATGATTTCTGGAAGCAGACAAGTGTAACTTTTCTCAGGAAAGTGTTCTTAGTGAAGAGATTGATTTTCCATCATCATAACATCATCATGACATCATCACGATGACCAAAATTGTGGATAAGAACAGGTGGCAGTAGATCCGGAAGTTTGAGGATTTGGACCTCGAAATATTTACAAGGATAAGAGGCGAATACCCTAGGAGCTGGGATCCGTAGTAATCCTAGTCATCCATCGAGAAGGGACATGTGGAAAGAGAAACAAATTTACTTGGGAAGTCAGAGATAGGAGTCATGAGAACTCGCAAAGTCCGAGTTCATGATTTGATCGCAACCGTCGATCAAAGGGAGGATGTGGATCATTGATTGTCTAAGGAGATATCAGGAATCGAGAGAAGGGAGGTGAGCTGCCCTCCAACTTTGAGAAACGCAAAGTCTCGATTCGTGAAGGGTTGATCTAAGTCGTTGGGTCGCGGGAGATTGTGGACTGTTGATCTGACATCGAGATTTCGGATTTCAGGAATCTGCGGAAAGAAGATGGACTAATTTCCGCCTTCACGATACGCAAAGTCTAGAAGCGCTTGAGGGCTAGGCCCCGAGTCATAACGGAGGGGGGTCACATGGATAAAGGTTAAGGAATGAAGCTAGCGCTGGGCTAGGCTAGGCTCTTAGTTCGGGAGTTCAAGAGTTCGGTGAGTCAAGATTGGCTCGTATGTGAATACCTGATGAAAGAAGTCATGAAGCTCCCTTTTTTTAGGCTTGTGGTCACGAGTAGTGGTCACGTGGAGGAGGCTTGCACCTGGTGCTTGTTCGCGTGGGAGAACAAAAAAAAATGAAATTTAGAGGCTTGACACTATAGAATCTCCTTTAAAGGGGCGGGTGTGTTACAAATTGGTATCAAAGCATGGTTACAACACTTGGCTTGTTTGGGCTCATGGACGAGTTGTGTAAAGACCACATTAAGGGGTTTAAAGGGCGATATCCTACCTTACTCCCTCCCTAAAAAGTCTAGTTAAGCCCTTATTATAGAAAAGAATCACAGCTTATTGTTGTGTGTGTATGTATTTAAGAAATGTGAATTATGTGCTAGTTATGAACTAATATAGTGTTAGCTAACAACAAGTGTTTTGTCTGCACTCAAGTGGATGATCAACCGTGGGAAATTGCAATCATATAGAATGGTGACATGCCACGAAGTGGGGGATGGATTCCACAATAGAGACAAAGATTCTGACGAGAGGAGAGCGGTATAGACCCCTTTGGATCTGGATGAGACTGTGAGGAGTCTCATGGATGAATTACAGAGTTGCAAAGCCGACAACGAGAGATTGATAAAAGAGCAAGAGAAGAAAACATAAATTAATGCAGTCTTGCTGCAGAGTTTATCTGACATACAAAGACAACAACAACATGGACCTGACACCAGTCATGTGGACCAACGAGAGACAAAGAGGAGTCGAAGTCCACATGAGATACGAAAACTTGGCCCTTTAAGTGGTTTCACTAGGAGGATTACCTCGAGAAAATTCCAACCTAGAGACAGGGGACAAGCGTCAGAGGAATCCTCTGAAAAGAAAAACTGGAGACTCAGAGGGATATTCTAGTAGTAGAGTCAGGTCACATTCTCAAAGAAAACGGAACAAATGAAAGCATTCCAAAAGTCATAATCTTGAAGAATTCGAGAAGGCCAAACCACCCTCTTTCGACGGTGAGATTAAGACAGGAGAGGAGGCGGAGGCCTGGCTACTTGGACTAAAACAATATTTCAGAGTCCATGACTTCCATGAAAACTTGAAGGCCCAAGTAGCACTTTCAACCTGAATGGAAAGGCTTCCATTTGGTGGGAAGACCTTAAGAATGTGAAAGGGATTCATGAAGAGGACCTATCTTGGGAACGGTTTGAGAAATACTTCCGGAAGAAGTATTTGTCGGAAAAATATTTCGACAAGAAGACTAAAGAGTT
The DNA here is from genome assembly GCA_009831015.1 of Picea engelmannii. Lineage (NCBI taxonomy): Eukaryota > Viridiplantae > Streptophyta > Pinopsida > Pinales > Pinaceae > Picea > Picea engelmannii. Next base: position 298,818 of record ML799868.1, on the reverse strand, counting down.
CTATGAACTCAAGCTAGGGGAACTCACCATAGAGGAATATGTCAACAGATTCCTTGAGTTGTTGAGGTATGTAGCCTACATAAAAATGGAAAAGGCAAAGGTGTAGCGATTTATCAATGGGCTACCTAAGGACTATAAGAACAAAATTGAGTTTGACAAGCCAAAGACCCTAGAAGACACTATCTGAAAGGCAAGCTATTGTTATGAACAACTTGGGCTTTAGACAGAACCTCGCAAAGGCTAGAAGCAGAAGAATAGTTTGGGGTTCCAGAAAAAGGGGTTTAAACCCCCAAGATGTAAAAACTATAAGAAGGATTAAAGGATGAGATTTCCTACCCGAAGTGTACGCCAACATAATTTCCCCTCCCAGAGAGGAAATAAACCTTTAGGATCAACCCCAGGAAAGACTGATAACGCAAAGAAAGAACCCTTGAAATGTTGGGGTTGTGGAGAAGAAAATCTACTGAGGGACTATCCACACAGAAAGAAGAACAATAGGAGAATTCACAACATCCAAGAAGCTACCACCGTCAATGTCGTGGCCAAGAGTATGCCATGAATTTATGTAGTCATGGATAATAAACAAAACGACCACCAAGCTTCAGTGATGGAGATGGAAGGTATGATCGCCAACCATCTAGTATCTATTTTAATTGAGCCTGGTTCAAATTTGAGTTATGTGGCCCCTCGAGTTGTTGATAAGTGTAAATTACAACTTCATAAACAAACTAAGCCATGGTTGGTACAATTAGCCACTGGCACCAAAAGAAAAATCGCGGAGGTCGTACTAGCTTGCCAATTCACTGTGGATGGATTGCCCACCCAAGATAACCTTAACATACTTCCCCTAAGATCGTATGACTTGTTGATTGGTATGGACCGGATAGCTGCATATAAAACTAATATGGATTGTTACCACAAAACCTTAGAATGTGTAAATGAAGAAGGGAGAAAGATAACCCTCCAAGGGATTCAGAAGCATGTCTTAGTGAGACGAATATCAGCCCTTCAAATGAAAAAGTATTGCAGAAAGGGATGTCCTCTATATGCAATACAAGTATTGGAATCTGTTGAGGATGATAGACCAAGCCTAGAAGACCACCCCATACTAAGAGAATATAGAGATGTGTTTCCAGAAGAGATATCGGGTCTACCTCCAAGAAGGGACAATGACTTCTCAATAGAACTTGCACCTGGAGCTGTACCAGTATCTAGGACCCCCTATAGGATGAGTACACCCGAGCTAGTTGAATTCAAACTATAGCTAAAGGAAATGATGGACAAAGGCTACATCCGGCCTAACGTGTCTCCATGGGGAGCACCAGTCATGTTTGTGAAGAAGAAAGAGGGTACATTCTGACTGTGCATAGATTATAGATAGCTCAATAAGGTAATCATAAAAAACAAATGCCCCTTACCCATAATCAATGACTTGTTCGATCAATTGAGGGCTGCTACCATTTTCTCAAAGATTGACTTGAGATCTTGATACCATTTTCTCAAAGATTGACTTGAGATCTTGGTCCAAATCAAGGATGAAGACATCCACAAAACTGCCTTTAGGACAAGATATGGTCAGTACAAATTTGTGGTAGTACCATTTGGATTAACCAATTCCCCTGCCACCTTTATGTGCTTTATGAACAATGTACTCAACAAATTCCTAGACAAGTTTGTATTGGTTTTTATCGATGATATCTTAATCTAATCCAAGAATAGAGAGGAACATGAGGAACATCTTAGACTTGTACTTTAAGTTCTAAGAGAGCATCAACTCTACGCCAAATTTAGCAAGTGTGACTTTTCCCAGAAGAAAATACATTACTTGGGCCATGTCATATCTGAAGAAGGGGTAGCAATAGACCCTGACAAGATTAGATCCATCATGGAATGGCCTACCACATTAAGGGGTTTAAAGGGCGATATCCTACCTTACTCCCTCCCTAAAAACTCTGATTAAGCCCTTATAGAAAAGAATGACAGCTTACTGTTGTGTGTGTATGTATTTAAGAAATGTGAATTATGTGTTGGTTATGAACTAATATAGTGTTAGCTAACAACAAGTGTTTTGTCTGCACTCAAGCGGTTGATCAACCACGGGAAACTGCAATCATATAGAATGGTGATGCACCATGAAGTGGGGGATGGCTCCCACAATAGAGACAAAGAGTCTGGCGAGAGGAGGGCGGTAGAGACCCCTCCAGATCTAGCTGAGACTGTGAGGAGTCTTATGGCCTAGTTACAGAGCTGCAAAGCCGACAATCAGTGATTGATAAAACAACAAGAGAAGAAAACATAAATTAATGCAATCTTGGTGCATATTTTATCCGACATACAAAGACAACTGCAGCATGGACTTGACACCAGTCATGTGGACTGACAAGAGACAAAGAGGATTCGAAGTCCACCTGATATACGGAAATGTGGCCCTTTAAGTGGCCGCACTGGGAGGAGTACCTCGAGAAAGGTCCAACCTAGAGACAAAGGACAAGCATTAGACGAATCCTTTGGAAAGGAAATTGGCGACTTAGAGGGATCTAGTAGTAGTAGAGTCAGTTCACATTCTCAAAGAAAAAAGAAGAAACAAAATCATTCCAAAAGTCATAATCTCGTAGAATTCAGGAAGGCCAAACCACCCTCTTTCGATGGTGAGATTAAGGCAGGAGAGGAGGCGGAGGCCTGGCTACTTGGACTAAAAAAATATTTCAGAGTCCATGACTTCTCTAAAAACTTGAAGGCCCAAGTATCCACTTTCAACCTGAATGGAAAGGCTTCCATTTGGTGGGAAGACCTTAAGAATGTGAAAGGGATTCATGAATAGGACCTATCTTGGGAACGGTTTGAGAAATACTTCAAGAAGAAGTATCCGTCGGAAAAATATTTCGATGAGAAGACTAAAGAGTTCTATGAACTCAACCTGGGGAAACTCACCATAGAGTAATATGTCAGCAAATTCCTTGAGTTGTTGAGGTATGTAGCCTACATAAAAATGGAAGAGGCAAAGGTGTAGCGATTTATCAGTGGGCTACCAAAGGACTATCATAACAGAATTGAGTTTCATAAGCCAAAGACCCTAGAAGACACTATCTGAAAGGCAAGATATTGTTATGAACAACTTGGGTTTCAAACAGAACCTCACGAAGTCTAGAAGCAAAAGAATAGTTCGGGGTTCCATAAAAAGGGGTTTAAACCCCCAAGATTTAAAAACTATAAGAAGGATTCAAGGATGAGATTTCCTACCCGAAGTGTAAGCCAACATAATTTCCCCTCCCAGAGCGGAAATAAACCTTTTGGATCAACCCTAGGATAGACTAATAACCCAAAGAAAGAACCCTTGAAATGTTGGGGTTGTGGAGAAGAACATCTACTGAGGGACTGTCCGCACAGACAACAGAATAATAAGAGAATTTACAACATCCAAGAAGCTACCACCTTCAATAATGTGGCCAGGAGTATGCCACGAATTTATGCAGTCATAGATAAGAACACGAGTTTACTAGTTGGAGGTCACACGTTCAAATTTAGAGGGGGTAGAGTATGTACACCTCCATAGTTCAAAATAGGCCTCACAATTGCATATTTGTTTTAAATAAGGACAATACTTTTAAGGGAATTATTAACTATGGTAAAATTAGTGAAGGCCTCATTAAATCTAGGGACTGTATTATTTGTTGACAACCAATTAGTTTTGTGTTTGAGTGCAAATATTTTCATGCTTTCCAATCTTGTACGCAGGACAAAATAAATGGTTATTTGTTTATAAGATTTAAATTGATTTTAACCAAACACTATTGGCTAATAAGACAAATGTCTTATTATGGAGCTTTGATATAGAGAAGCTAAGTTTTTGAGTCTATTAAAACTTTATTAAATCTAGGAGATTCATTGATTATCTTTGTGAAGTCTTTAAATAGGCTCCAAACGACTTTAAATATGCTATGAACAAACATGTTAACTGGAAAACTGATATGTGTATGTTGTTGATGTGGCGGATCTTTTTATGTGATGTGTTTTGGCATCATTCTACTACCTTTTTTCACCTCCACTATGCTTGTATACAATAGGCTTGTATAAAATACATCATTGGGCTGAAGTTGTCATTGAAGAGTTGGAAATCTTGGAAAATAGCTACAAAAAAGAGCTACACTTAAGGTAAGGTAACTTACTCCCCCTACAATGACTTATCATAAATTAGAGAAATATGCCTAGTAAAGAAGATTACATTTAACCCACATACATATGAATGAGAGATAAGGGCTTAGGATGTAGTAGGAACAAAACTAAATTAACAACATTGTTCCATTGATATTTTCATTTAAATGACCCCCACTCGAAGTATTTAATTATTTATTTTTTGATCAAGATTAGAATATTTTGCATATCATACTATAGCATCATAGTAAACATTTCAGTTATTGAACTTTTTTTTTAGTGATCATTGCTCAGACACAAAAAAATGGATTTAACAACAAAATCAATTGAAGGTAACCACATGAAGACAAATATAGTTAAGTGAATACAAACAAGAGAACCATACTAGGCATACAAACATGGATTACTTGCACCACAACCTTCTTTGTATCTTTGAAAGTGCCATGGTTATGCCATGCTTGCAAGAGTATTGGATCAACCTTCCCCTCTTGGATCTCCTTGGACACCATATGTATCATTAATGTAGATGCATATTTCTTTGGTATTCTCTTGGATTTCCCCTTTTAAGATAACCATGTTGATAAGCAAAACAATACCAGAACTATGAATGCTCCTACACAAATTCCTATCACAACCCACAACTTCAAAACAAGTATTGAAGTCTTCTTGGACAATTCATTGTTCATAAATCATGTACTTGAAGTACCCATGTTTGAACATGAAGATCCAGATCCTGTAATGTCACATAAATGAATGTTCTAGACGCCTAGAATAAGCTTGGATCCTGAAGTAGAATGGCCCTGCATTTGAACTCAATGTAGTTGAAGATACCCAATTTAGACCGAATGTGGTAGACCTTTAGCTTGTTCTCTACATTGATCTCTCCTCCAATAATACCCACCCTTCTAGAAAAGGAAAAATTAAAACTTTATGAAATAATTACGCAATCTACAAGGTCGAAGGTTTAATTCCATGACACCCAAAAATGGCTTCAAGGATAACCTCAAATCTAATATACAAGGCACAATACTTAATTCCATGACCCCCAACAATAACTTTATGGATTTTGAATCAAATCAATGATTCCTAAAAATTATCTTGAGGATTTTGATAGAAAATTGCAATACAAAATTCCCTACAGATATCTTGCAACATGAAATCACTGATGTCATGATGTCCAAAACATGGTTTTGAGGTTTGAGACTCTATAATTACATACCTAGCCTAATAGAGTTGGTGACAAAAGAGCCTTTGATGAAGAACCCAATCCTCATATAATTGCAATCTATGCAAAAACACATTTCTCAGATAACAATTTGGGGTTACTAATTTGGTTATGATGATATAGATACAAATCCATGAGACACGAAACCATCAAAAGTAGGGGCAACACCAGTTGTTGTTGACCCTCATGTTCATTCATTTTCCATCCACGATGACCCACTATATTTATTATATGTGTGTGATTTATTTCCCCATATGGTTGCCTACTAGTTGAAGAGAGAGCTCAATATCAGTGTGTCCGAAGTGTAAAGAAAGTGGGAAGCAATTGAAGAAACACAAACAAACATGATCAAAATAAGGTTAGACATGATATATAGATGAATTCATACAGGTCGTGGCATGCATGGATAGATATGCTTTCATGTGTGTCCGCAAGGCATTGAGCCATTGTTGGAACATGTAGGAAAAGTAGGGTAGAGAAAGGGACACTTGCACATTGATGTGACATGCAAGGCAAGGTTTGAACAAATGTATCCATCACTGCATGACATGCTATAGTTTTTGTACATGCTATAATCTTAGTAGTTGTCAATTGGTTGTGAAACATTACATGGGAGGTGGCCAACATGTGTAATATCATGACAAATATTGAATTCCACGTAATAGGTATGATCTCGTGTATCCCGAGACTCGTGAGTTTCATTCCCATCACTTTGTCCTCCTCTTCCTCGACTATCACTCCAATTTAAATTTTGTTTCCGAATAAGAAATAAAAATGACAATGTGATTAAGTATCTGAGAAAATTTGGAGGTTTAAGTAAGGTTTTTGGTGTGAAGAAATCATAGGATGAACCTTAGAGGTTTAAGTAAGTTTTTTCGTGTGAAGAAATCAGAGGACGACCCTTATCTCTAAGGGTACAGTGTCAAAGTCACTACTACATGCTAGGGGCATGGAAAATGCCACATGTATCATTATTGCAATCTCTTTTGTCATTTTTCTTCTCAGGATATTTTTTTGTGAACATAAATTTTCCTTCGCCTGCCATCTAGAATAAATATGGGAGAGCCCTTGTTTTTTTCTTTCTGACTCAAAACTATTTAATTATAGGGTTTTATTGGTATGTGGTTCATGGTTCTTTCTTTTTTCTTTTATGTTAAGGAGTAATTGTTGAATAATTAGCCCATTAACTAGTGTATATATATATATATATATATATATATATATATATATATATATATATAATAATAATTTGAATACCTCAGTTAAAGTGGCTCTCCTAACAATCAAAGATGCCAAACTAAAGGTGTTGGTTGAGCTCATAATAGCAAGAGGAAAAACTCAAATTGTTAAAAGGATTGTAGTATTATGAACGAGAGCATATGATAACAAAATAAGTGGCAAATGCATGGCACAAGTTCCATCAATGTACACTTGGAAATGCATTGATCAAATTCCATCAATGCACACTTGGAATCTTCCGTGTGTTGACTATTTGAAGGTGGTATTTGGAGGAGTAATTCAAATGTGGACAAATTTAATATTTTTTTCTATTTAATTTTTTTCCTAAATTCAATAAGAACTTTTTTCATTGGAAGTTGTAAATTGATGGGAACTTTGACTATGTAGCTTTGTGCTTAGGGTTTTTGACCCATTTTAAGAGGAAATTGAACTTTTCAAAACAATAAGTAGATCAAGGAATGAAAAACATAAACCAATGAAAAAGGTTAAGTTTGTCAACTTTTTAACTCACTCCATAGGTGAAACTACACATAATACCATTCCAATTTTGTGACTAGATTTACTACTTTCGTTGTTATAATTGCATTGACCATTAAAATATCCATTGTAGTGACAAAATGCGAACCAATTGAATAAAATAAAATATCATAATGCCCACTCAATATTTGATGGCACTACTTGTTAGAATATAGAAGATCGTGTGCTCATTTTACCATTGACGATACCCTCATCACCCAACCATAGGTCGAAGCCACCCTCCAAGCACCTTAACCTTGACTGAGAATTACTCCGAAAGAAAACCCTAGGCTAGATAGCCAAACAAGGTGTAGCACATCTTCCTCCAAGGATAGCGCACAAACAATAGCTGATCAGATAGTCCAAACCATAGCCAAGAGATAGTCTAAGCCAATAATGAAACTGGTTGTTGTAGTAGCTGCACGTGCAGCTCTCCTCCACATGTGCGCACCAAACTGGGAACTGCAATGCACACCAGTTGCTCTCTGCAATTCTGAGATGTGTCAAATGAGAACTGACGCCCTGTATTTATAGTGGTTCTGCTAGATTTTTTGGGGCCGACTTCTCCTTCTGGGTATATGTCTGTTTAGTATATTATTATTATTTATGGCCGAATTCTTCTCTTGGAGGCTAATAACCTAATATAAATTGTCTTCTTGAGCCGACAAGACTTCTAGGGTTATTAGCCAACTCATTAGGGTTTACTCTTGCTTTCTGGAGTCTTCTATTCTCGTTAGGTGTACACATGGAGGTCAATACCTCCCGCAACTACCATAATATTAACACTCGCTCATAGCTAGGGAGGTATTACAGGTAATGGTCTTGAGCACAAAAACATACCATTTACCTGGTAGCATCAACATAGTCGTTTAGACTATCTCATGACTAGATCATGAGCATCACCAACACCGTCAGTTGCATCATCTCTCGAAACCATACTTCATATGAGTAATTAGACATGATGTTGGATAAGTCACTCACACCATAGAGTGAACCTAGAAGAGTAAATGCTCTGAACTATTTTCCGTCTGGAAAATATGTGTTCATCATTCGTCTAGATGATGATTATCTCTAATAAACTACTGATAGTCTTCAAGGCAATTAGAACAAAGATAGAACACAACTATGTCTATCCATAGTAGTACATAACTACAATCTAGTGGTACACTACCACACCAAGTAACACACAAGTACTTGATCAGTAACGTATAGTCACGAATAGTGGAACATATCCATCACAGTAGTCTTCATATACTCTCATACAGTCTTCATAACAAACATCTGATAACAACCTACACAGAAACAATGTTATGATATAAACTGAATCATCTGGGGCAATCTTTCACTCACATCTGTGAGCTCTGAAATAATATCTGCCTCACAAACAATGGAACATATCCACCACAGTAGTCTAAATCTACTGTCATACAGTCTTCATAACAAATGTCTAATAACAACTTGCACAAAAACAATGTTATGATATAAACTGAATCATCTGGGCCAATCTTTTACTCACATCTGTGAGCTCTGAAAGAATATATGCCTCAGAGTAGAATAATGAGATATATGGACTATTCTTCTCAAGCAAGGAAGAATAATTGTCCTATCTTCTGAACCAGGACCATTCCCCACCTTGGGCCATTCTTCCTACACTAATCAAAGTGCACCTTGGAGAGAATGTATAAACCCTATGGAATGTTTGTCCCTGATTGTTGAGACTGGACCATTCCCCACCCTGGGCCATTCCTCCTACACTAATCAAAGTGCACCCTGGAGAGAATGTATAAACCCTAAGGAATGTCTATCCAGATCATTTCCTCTGTTAACCACAAGAGGAAAAGACTGTCCTGCATCAACCTCCAAAATAGACCATTCCTCATGTTAACCACAATGAGAAATTGTTGTCCGGCGAGGTGGGACAGTCTTCTTGAGTAACCCTCAAGAAGAGAGACTTCCCTAGACCACTCCCCATGTTAACCACAATGGGAATTCGTTGTCTATGATACATCAACAATCAGACTACTTCCCATCTTAACCACAATGGGAAGTGACTATCCGTCAGAAATCTCAATCCACTTTCCGAACAGGAAAGCATCTATCCAAGATGGAATATTTTTCAATCTTAAAAATGAATGTCTTCAATAATGTTTTCAGTGATCCCTCCTAACTTGGAGAGTCATTTCTTCCTTTTTCAATAAGAAGGAAGTTGTTTCCACGAGCTCCATCTTGAGTACGTAAAATCTTTCATCTTGGATAGAAGCTTTACCAAAATTTCTTCTTATCTGTTCATCTGTGGAGATATGTATTGGAGAATCATTTTCTCCTTTCTAGACTTCATCATGGATAATGTAATGCTTGATTTCAAATGTACTTTATTCTGGCACACTATGAAGGCTTCAAGTAGATCTGAATAATAGAGTATATCATAGTTGGAAAGTTGGAACATATCCATGTGGCACTTCTTCTGTCACCATGAGATCTTATCTACTGAGTAGTCATCTTGATGTTATAGGAAATCTTCACCACACTTCTGATGTGCACTGGAGATTCTCCACCAAGTTATCTTCTTTTATCTGCATGTAAGAGTCTCTTTCCGGTATGCCTTAGAGTCTTGAGATTACTCTTCATGTGCTCTTTATTCAAGTTCTCTGGAAAACATTATTTGCATTCATTTGATGTAGAACTCCAACTCATGGATGTTGCGAATGATATAATGACTCATGTAGTGATATGTCTGGTGTACTGGAAAAAGTAATCATCATAGTCTTCTCCCTCCATATGGGAGAACCTCTGGTTCTATATCTCGCAATGCTTTCATACATAAGTATTCCATACACTGTTCTTCATCACGGCTTTCATTTCTTCTGCTTGATTGCTTTTAGTGAGTTCATATCAGGCTAGTAATCTTGTGATTCTTGATACAATGACTGGTTGTTCTGGTTCCTCTTTCTTTCTTGGAATCCTCATGTTCTTCTTCATGTTTTTCTTTAGCTCTTGGGTCCATGGAGTTT
>ML799868.1:254999-268156 GCA_009831015.1 Picea engelmannii | reverse complement strand
TTTTTTATGAATACCTCTCTACATCTATGTTTTTGACATTATTTTTCTATAGGATAGATAAATATGTTGTTGATGAAACTATAGACATAGATAGAGTTGGTTATGCAGATCCCAAATATATAGTTTAAAAAAAAAAATATTCTTTACTATTTTTAATCTATTTTTATCTTCGCATATATCAAAATCCTATGATACATACCTCTTTTATTTTTTCTGTAACTTTTTTTCAGCTTAAACATTTCTAAAATGATTTATATGCCGCACTAGAAGAGACCAATATCTACTATCTAAAAAAAGAGAAACTTTTTTTATAATGTTAAGATCCTCATAGCTTGCACTAATAGAAAGCATTGTAATTTCATATATATATATATATATATTGTAAATTTAAAAACAAATACAAAGAACTAGAGAAATGGGTTCTCTACAATTATACAATTTTTTGGAAGGAAATTCCATCGTTTCGGTACTCAACATCTGCACTAACGGAGATATATACCTTGTTAGCACATGAAATGTTAAGGAGTAAAAAATTTTGACCTTAGTCCATGTACGCGTCTTGATGTCAAGATAGTGTTCATCATCATGACAGAAATATGGGTCAACATTGGTAACCTAAACACTGGCCATTTTCAAGCTTGTTATACCAAAGGATAAATTTATAGTTTCCTCTTGCAACAGTAACCTTATCCACTATATTACTGTGCACTGCGAACTAGTGCCACAAACTCTCTTTTTTATGATAAATCAAAACCTTTTCAGTTGAGATTTTTCTAGGTATGAGGTTTTAACCAGTAAACTCATATGTTTCTCCTTAGACGTGGAAAATCTTGCAAGTCTTTAAAAAAAATCTAGTTCAATTTGCGCTGCAAACTGGCATTGCAAACTTAATCAGTGCATTGCAAACCCTTTGTTTTACACAGAGCTGCTTCAATTTCTGCTTATCTACAGTTTTCATCTAAGTTGGATTTATGTTCTTCTTTTCTCACCTCCTACATGCACCCCGTTCATCATCCAACTATTGTTGTGCATACAATTACAACTTAAGTGATGATTTTGGGTCTTGAGCTAAATTTAACATTTTCATATGATTTCTCCAAGGTTACTTCATGTTTCAAGAGGTTTGTAGCAGGCTCTATAATGTTTTTCCCAAATTATTGTGAAATTATTTAAAGGTTGGAATCATTTTGGAGGTAAACATGCACCTATAGGAAAGTTTGCAGCAAGTGTTGTCAAAGGCGTTGTGAACTAGTATTTTTGGATAATTTGCAACAAATTAATACACATCAAAGTCATTTTTTCATCATAAGTTTTAAATTCTGATCTGGGTTCTTTTGAAAATTTTTGTGGAGAGGAATCATAATATCATGGAATCTCTGACCAAAACTCAGCTTGACCTAGTTCGTAGTTTGAGAGAAAAGTTGAAATCATCATCTACATGAAAGTTCACAACACATGCTATCAAAGGCATTGCAAACTTTAACAGTTTGATAAATCTGAGTTGTAAGAGGGATGCCACCTATCTAAGAGGGTTCGAATGGTTTCCTAGGAGGTATTTGGACATGAGGGAAATGTGTTATATCACCAGATCAAGCATCATGACCTATTTCAAAAGACTTTTATCACAATAGACAAGATCCAAAAAAATAGGAGCTAGGTGGATTTTTGGTTTCACCTTGTTGTAACAACTCCTAGAGAAAAGGGAATCCAATGAAACCACTTTAGAGTAAGAAGGATGATACACTATATATATCATTTGTTTTGTTGAGGAAGAGGTTGGATTCATGATCCAAGAGAGGAGAGAGCTAGAGGAGAAGTTTAGTTGCTTATTTGTAAGCTAGAGGGCCTATTTGTAATCAACATTCTTGCCATTAAGGTTTCATGAGAGTTGTTTATCAGATTATATTCTTTATTTTTCATTTATCTTTTCATCCTCTTGCTTGAATATATTGCAGGTTTTGAGGATCATAGATTCCATTGATTGATGGATTCATGAACAACACACAATCTACTGTAGCTTTCTCGTTAAATCATTGTTTGTTGTTTAAGCAATATTTAATCTGTTTGCATAAAGGATATATGTACGATGTATGTTCTTCCTTTTATCATATTCTCTATGCTTCTACGCATAATAATATAAAACCTTTATCTGGTATAAAATTTGATTGCCTTTGATCTGTAGGATGTTATGACTCCATGCCCAATGGAATGCCTTTGTAGACAATTTGTTTCCCTCTCTGTTTCTTTCTCAGTCTTGCTGATCCACTCAAGTATAAAACTATTTTAATCATTTATATTCTAATGGGTACTAGGATTACACCTACAACAGTCTAGGTGTGACTTCTAGTGCTAACATACCTTATTTTGTTAGAAAAATAACATGTACCAATGTTAAAAAAACTCAAATTTCACATAGTTATTCACAATTTCTATAAATAAAAGTTCTATATTCGGAAAACTAATTCAATTTCCTATGTTTCATCTTTTTACACCATTTTTAAATTCATTGTAAAATCTCCTTGAATAGCCCCTCCAAGTTAATTTATTGTTGTTTTTCCATGTTTGCATTGCTACTAACATGTCATGAGAGACCATCATTAGCTTCCACATGCCCATCTATCTATCTATCTATCTATCTATCTATCTATCTATCTATCTATATATATATATACACACACACTTCCCCTCATTTTGAGGATGGTGGAAGGTCTTCAGCTAGAAGGAAGATGATACCCTCAACCAAGTCCTCAAGGAGACAAAACTTGGGGTTGCTTTGGCACCCAAGTGTTGCACTAGTTGGGAAAGTGGGTGCCTTGTGCATGCGAACGCGCCAAGGGGATTTCCCAAGTATGAAGTGACCAAGAGATTGGGGTGCATTGGCATGATGAGCGCATGATGATTCATTTGAGTGACCGAGTCCATGAAGGGGTGCAACAATTCATTTTTGTGACCGGGTCCACAAAGGGATGTGACACCCCCAAAGGAAACGATGATTCACAATGGTGACCTTTGGAGTCCCTATAAGAGAACAAGGGTGCACAACCAAGGAAGGAATATTTTAAGTAAAGGAGAGAAAGATCAACTCTATTATTATTAGACATACTTAGACGAAGAGAGTTGATCTCCCTCAAGGAGCTAAGTCACTCCACTTGGGAGGACTTGTGGTATCTTGAGGTGATTCGGTAGAAAAATTTGGGGAAACCTTTTTTTGGTTGAATTTGGGGGAAGTCTTGTCGCATGTTTGAGGAGGCATGCTAAGAGACAAAACGATAGGTTTGTGTGAAACTTTACAATAAAGAAGAGAAGACAAGTTTGTGTCTAAGGGAACATCTAAGGTGTATATTCTAACATTGTACAATATCTAATGCAAACAAATATTCAATAAAAGAACAGAAAAGATACAATGGCAAATACAAACATTACACATAATTTTTTCCCCTGGAAACCCAAACCAGCAAAACTAGCATATTCTATATTCATTCATATGTAATACATTGTTTACAATACAATATGCATATAGGAGCTAGTGGCATCCAAAACCCTAACCCAATGACTTGGATTAGTCCAAAACCCTAATTCCTTAACCAGAAATAAAAAAACCATCGGCAAAAACCATGTGCCGAAAAACCACCTAAATACGTGACACATTTCCTGAGGCAGGTGACACATTTCCCGAGGTAGAATATAACACATACCTAACATTCTCCCACTTGTTGTTTTATTTTCATACAGGGGGTTACAAGGTTACATAGTCAACAATCCAGGGCAACAATGCCCATGGATCCTTTACACCAAGAGAACTTCTCAGTGCTCATAGATTTTGTTTATGAGTCTGCAAAATTCTTCAAAGTGTCCACCTTCATCAGTGATACTTTCTTTTCTTCAATCATGTCTCTCACAAAGTGATATTGAACATCAATATGCTTTGTCTTTGAATGATAAGTCAGATTCTTCGCCAGAAAAATTGCACTCTGACTATCACACTCTATCCTTACAGCTTGTTGTACCAACCCAATACCTAAACACAATCTTTGTAACCATATTGATTCCTTACTTGGATTAGTGGCTGCCATGTACTTAGATTCTATAGTTGAAACTGCCACTACAACCTTTCTTTTGCTCATCCAACTTATTGCTCCTCTAAATAGGTTAAACACATACCCGCTTGTAGATCTCCTACGATCCAGATCTCCAGCCCAGCTTGCATCCACAAAGCCATTATATCCACCACTCTGTCCAATCCCGATCTTCCCTCGTAGCACAATCCATAGCTAGCAGTGCCACACAAATACCTGAAAACCCTTTTTACTAATGTCAAATGCTCCTTCCCTGGTTTTGACATATACCTGCTCAAAACTCCCACTGCATGTGCAATGTACGGTCTATTACAGACCATTGCATACATCAAACTACCAAATGCGCTTGCATATGGAATATGAGACATGTGCTCCTCTTCTTCATGTGTCTTGGGACACTGATCCGCAGATAACTTTACACCAATAGGAATAGGAACCTTGACTAGTTTACATTCCTACATATTAAACCTCTGCAATATTCTCTCGATATATTTTCTCTGATTTAACCAGAGTTTCCTCTTTTTCCAATCTCTTTTAATTTCCATGCCCAAAATGAAATTTGAAGCACCGAGATCCTTCATGTCAAATTTAGAGGACAACTAATTTTTCACATCCTAGATAATCTCCTTGTTGTTTCCCTTAGCAACATGTCATCCACATATAAGACCAAATAAATCAAATGATCACCAATTAATTTAAAATACACATAGCGATCCTCTTTGCTTCTTGTGAAGCCAAGTCCCAACATATAAGTATCAAATTTTTGATACCACATCCTTGGTCACTGTTTTAAACCATACAGGGACTTTTTTAGCTTGCATTCCAACTCCTTCTTTCCCTTCACACCATAACCTTCTAGTTGTTTTATATAGATTTCTTCTTCCAGATCCCCATGCAGGAATGTTGTCTTCACATCCATATGTTCTACTTCAAAATCAAATGCAACAACAACAAATAACATAAATCTTATAGAGGTTAACTTGGCAACATGAGAAAAAATCTCACCAAAATCAATTCCCTCAACCTGGGAATAACCATTTGCTACTAACCGAGCTTTGTATTTCTCCACTTTTCCTTCTGCATTCAACTTCTTTTTAAATACCCATTTGCTTCCAATGGTTTTTCTTCCAGTGGGCAACTCCACTAGATCCCAAGCCTCATTCTTATCCAAAGATGCCATTTCTTCGTCCATGGCCCTTTTCCAGAGATTTCCATCCTCTGAATCCACTGCCTCCCTGACAGTTCTAGGATTATCATCAGTAATAGACAAAGAAAAACTTGAATGAAAATAAGTTGGAGTATAAATTTCCGATAGCCTTCTTTCTCGAACCGATCTTCTCAATACTAGAGTATGAGGATCTTCTTATTCTGATTCCTGTTCTTCTGTAGAGTCTGATTCATCATCCTTTAAATCAAACTCTATTTTATCTGGTTCTTCCTTACTTGGTAGGACTTCCTTTTTAACAACATCCTCCATTTCTCTAAATACCACATCTTGGCTATACACTACCTTATTAGTTTCTGGGTTCCAAAGCTTATAACCTTTGAGACCATCTTTATATCCAATAAAGATACACTTTTCAACCTTCTTATCCAGCTTACTCATGTTTTCCTTTGGAACATGAACATATGCATCGCAACCAAATACCTTGAGATGTGTGAGAGAAGGTTCCTTACCAGTCCATACCTCTTGTGGAGTATTTCCATCCAATGCTGATGAGGGTGATCTTCTTACCAGGTAACATGTAGTACCCACTGCCTCTACCCAAAATTCTTTCCCTAACCTGACACCACTGAGCATGCACCTTGGTTTTTCCATCAACATCTTGTTCATCCTTTCTGCAACTCCATTCTACTGATGTCTATATGGAATAGTTTTCTTCCTTTCTATAACACACTTCTTACAGAATTCTTCAAATTCATTCCCGCAGAACTCTCTGCCATTTTCTATCCTCAACACCTTAATTCCTTTCTTTGTTTTATTCTCAACAAGAGCCTTAAACTCTTTAAACCTGTCAAAGACTTCATATTTCTTCCTGAGGAAATATATCCAAGTATTCCTCGAGAAGTCGTCAATAAATGAGACGTAGTACACAAATTTTCCCAATGATGGGACCGACACAGGTCCAGAAACATCATTGTGAACTAGCTATAAAATTCCTTCTGCCCTCCTTGCACGAGAGGGGAATCTTATCCGATTTTTCTTCCCATATAGACAATGTTCACAAAAATCAAAATCTAGAGAGTAGTTAGACATACCTTCAACCATACCTTTATCATGTAGTAGTCGAAGACCCTTCTCTCTGATATGCTCCAGTCTTTGATGCCACATCATAACCTTTTCTCCAGAGATTGTAGGATTTCTTTCTTCTTCAACTCCAATATCAGGAACAATGAAACTATTACACCCATAACCAATAGTGCTTCCTTGCAGCTTATACAGATTTTCAAACCGAACTCCCTTCAGTAACACCATTGCTCCTCAAACCATCCTGCAAGTTTCCTTTTCAAATATTGTTTTTACCCCTACATCGTCCATTTTGCTTACAAAAATCAAATTTCTGGCCAAACCTGGGATGTGCAGAACATCGGGCAGTGTTCTAATCCTTCCATCTATGAGCCTCAACTTGACTCTTCTTCGTCCTATGATTCTGGTTGTCGACTCATCACCTAAGAAAACATTACCTCCATCATACCTTTCATATTCGCAGAACCACTCCTTGTGTGGTGTCATATGAAAGGATGCCCCAGAGTCAACCAACCATGCCTCATGATCTGCATGTGTGCTTGAAGAAGCCAAGTACGCATCCCCTACTTCGTCCTTGGAGGTATTTTCTTCTGTAGAATGACATTCTTCAAATCCCTTCTTTTTCTCAACCTTGGATCTACATTGCTTCTTGTAGTGCCCTTCTTTTCCACATCTCCAACATACCCTTACAAAATTTCCTAGAGATTTAGATCTACCCTTAGACTTAGATCTCCCACTTGAGAAATTAGATCTATTCCTTTCCTGGGAATGTCCTCTTGCAAATAGTGTGTTTGTTCTCTGTCCTTCCATATTCTTCCGTCTCATCTCCTCCGACAAGAAGGATGAGACCACTTTTTCAAACTTCAAGGTAGGTGTATTACTACCTATGGCCAAAACTAGACCATCCCAGGAGTCTTGTAAAGAACAAAATAAACTGATACATTTATCTTCATCTGAAATTTTAATATCAACAGATACTAACTGACTTACCACAGTATTGAAGGCGTTCAAATGCTCTACCACTGAGTCTCCATCTCTCATCCTCAGGTTATACAATTTCTTTCCCAGGAATAGTTTATTTACCAAGGACTTAGACTGATACAACTTCCCCAACTTTTCCCATAAATCTTTGGATGTAGCTTCCTCTGACACATTCAATAATACTGAATTGGAGAGACACAATCAGATTGTTCTCTTCACCTTCTGATCCAATTTTTTCCAGTCATCTGTTGAAGTTCCTATAGGTGAAATACCTGGATCTACGACGATCCAATGATATATTTCCACCAACAAATCTTCCATATTGAGCTTCCACAACTAAAAACTTTGCCCATTAAACTTCTCGATCTCTAGCTTCAAATTGCTTGCCATTTCTTTTCACCTGAAAAATCAATACAAGAGATCTCCCACTGTAACAAGGTTTATCATAGTCCCGAACCAAACCCTTGACCACAAAGGCATCCCCCTAAAGCCAATAAATATCTGATACCAAACGTAGATTATAACCTTGTACAATATCTACTGCAAACATATATTCAGTAAAAGAAAAATATATATATAATGGCAAATACAAACATTACACATAGATCTTTCCCCTGGAAACCCAAACTGGGAAAACCAACATATCTATATTCATTCATATGTAATACATTGTTTACAATACAATATACATATAGGATCCAACGACATCCAAAACCCTAACCCAATGACCTGGATTAGTCCAAAACCCTAATTCCTTAACCGAAAATAGAAAACCATCGAAAAAAACCATGTGCCAAAAAACCACCTAAATACATGACATGTTTCCTGAGACACGTTTACTCGTGAAAAGAATATAACACATACCCAACATAAGATGCACCACAGAAGGTTGCAACATAGAGTCTTGGTGTGATGAATCTGTGTATGAGTGTCTTGGTGAAGTGAGGTGAGTCATGTGACTCCGTCCAGTTGTAAATCGAGTCGGTAGTGCTCATATTGTAACTTTTTTGCAATAACTAAGACTTAGCCAGGCGTTAGGCATAGTTTGTGTCATCTGCACTATATCTATGTTTCTCTTATTTGTTTTGCAAGTGTTCTGTTTGTTTCATGGATGTGTGCTTATATATGACTAAGTGTTAAGCTGTTAACAATTGTCCAAGTATACAAGATTTGCAATAGAGTAGGAGTGTGATTTGTCGATATTCTAGAACGAAGTGTGGGTATGCTCTAGGTGAAGAGGTGTAGTGTAGATGAAGTATTATTCATGTTCCAGGTAACCAAGTATGAACCACCACAATGTTGCACGCCCTCAAGAGGTGAATTATCACAAGATATGAACATATGTTTTGTGGAGTCATGAAAAATGGTATCGACTTCCCATGTATATGATCAAGGACTTTACCCGATGACCTCTTTCTTGTAAACCATAGCCCTCGACCACTTGAGCTAACCCATTGATAAGTGTGTGTGTGTGTGTGTAGTAAATAAGGGACTATGGTCCATCCTCTGAGAAGAAAACCATAAAACAAGAAGATCTTTAAACACTTAAAATGTTTCAAAATAGGTAAAAAAGTTGGAATTGAATGTAAACCATTGGTCTTCCTTGTGCTCACATAGTGGGGAGATTCTCTTCTAATTTAGTACTATACTATTGGCATTAGGTGAATTACATGCAATTGATTTTTTTCATTGTGTTGTATGTGGATGAGTAATAGGTGAGCAATAAGTACTTTGTAGTGATGTGCATTAAGGGATATACTATGGTATATGTATTATTGGATGTGCACACTGCAACGATGTACACTTCATGATATAGGACATTAATGTAGAATACGTGATATATGATGGTGTATATACAACATAATGATGTACATTGCATGATATAGGACATTAATGTAGAGTACGTGATATATGATGGCGTATATACAACATAATGTTGTACATTGCATGATATATGATGACATATACAACACAATGATATGTACTACATATATATGACAATGATGTACACTACATGGGTAAACATATAATGTTGTAGTGTATATCATTGTATCATATATCATGCAGTGTACATCGTGGCGATATGAACTTCCAATGGTATATATACCTAGCAAGCTTTAGTGATGTAAACTATATTCAAAATGTGACGGTATATATACTATCTTATATCACTCAGTGTACATCATTATGGTGTGCTAGGCAATGGAGTGTACATCACTATAATGTGCACATATAATGGTATCCATGGTATCACACAATGTATATTAGTGTGGATGAAATCATGCTATATTTACATGTTCTTAGAGGTCAATAAAGCAAGTATGCTTTCTTTGAAGGTCACATTCTTCTATGATGGATTTCAATTTTTTTTTTTTTTTAATAAATTATTTTTTGAAATAGTTTGAATAACCAGGAAGAACTCAATTTCGATCATTGTCACATATAAAACAAACAACCATTAGAGATGGCATGGAAATTTTAAAATCAATAGGACGTCACATGTCTTTAAAGAAAAATGATAAATAAATAAGGATAAGGTTGGGAAAGCAATAAGAATCAATAAGCATTGGTACAAATCATTTAATTCTATCTCTCGGGATTTATACTCTCATATTTAAATAACTTTAACTTTGACAATGTAAACCTTGAAATTAAAAGGATTAAATATTGATAATGTAAACCTTGACATACAAAGCATTAAATACTCTATAAAAATAATGTAAACTATGACATAGAAAGCATTAAATACTCTATAACCAAACCAAATGCATAGTATCAATCATAACACTGATATCCATAACACTAACTAAATGATGGAAGGCGGTGATGATTAAACATGGGAGAAATTCATATCGATAATTAAGGGTAAGTTGAAAAAAATTACATGGTTTTCCCATTGCACGCAAGATGATTGGAATCTCTCAAAATTGAGGAGTTTTTTTTTTATTCGGGCTGACTCTCCTAAGTGCGCTCCCCATGCCTTATTTGATTCATTCATTTGGTGGAGCACCCAAGTATTTACCTCAACCCTTCGTCAAATCATCTATTATTTGAACTGTGTCACAAGGTAACTTGGGTGGAGTCATCCCTTGGTACTTCATGCACCCAAGGAATCCCAACTCTCCCCTATATGAAGATGTATATCTTATCCTTCACACTGAGCATTTTTTCTACCCGATTTGGAATGTGGTGGAACTACATGCACCCGAACTAAGCTCCCAAGGTGTTACATCCTCCCCCACCTCAAGTTGTTGTCTTCCTCAACAACATCCACAAAATATGCAATATCCAAGTCTCTGCTCAAACTCTTGCCTCCGTTGCAACTAAGTCTACTAGAAACACCAAGTTTAGTGCCAACTAGAAACCCCAAATTCTTCCAAAGTAGAAAAACCAATTTTTCCTACGAAGTGGAAACCCCAAGTTTATACAAACCAAATGATGTTGCACCCAAATTCACACAATATGCTTCCTAATTTAATGCGTTCACTTTTCCCAACTCCTAGGATGAAATTCACCCAACTCTGTTTCACTATCTTGTTGTGATATTGTTGTCTTATTGATTTTTGGTTCTGTTGTTGTTGTCATTGCCTGCTACATAAGACCTCTGCCTACTTCACTTCAAAATTTCGCCTGGGTGTTGAACTCTTGTGATATTTATGTTGTGCCCATACTTCAACAAATTATGCCATGTCTCTGCACATTGAATCCCCCCATGCCTTGGATTAATTGGGTATCTATTCCAATCGTTGCACCCAACTTATGAGAATGCATCAAACCCAAGTCATGAGAATGCACTTTCTGATGTCCAAACTTAGTCTTTTCTATCGCATATTTGTCACCCTATCCAACCTCAAATACTGATTCAAGTGTCCATGCATGCCTCACCACTGTTGCCATCGTTTGATCTTCGTCAAGGAGATTCCCCACAATGTCTAAGTGCTACACTTCGAACCTACTAGTGCATCTGTACTCTGACTTCCTTATGTAATTCGTCTCATCCAGAAAACAATATCAAACCAAGGAAAGGTTACCCCTCACCTTGATGCATTATAAAGTCACTCCAAAGAAAATTCATCTACAAAAACATGACGCCACTATCCACCTCATGGCACAATTAGTCAATCTACTCTAAAAAATGCACATCCAGACTACCTTTGTCCCACTACTTTGTCACCCAACCATGTTATTGTGTATTCCTCTCTATGCCTTGGAATGGTTAGGCTTCACCCTTAACCATGTTGGCTCAAAGCAAGATAAACGCCCTTGCCCAAGTAATCTCTTCATGCTACAATCTCTCTATCTACACAATACTTCAAATGAAAGCACGTCTTCAACTCACCTCCTTCTGTCAAGTCACCTCAATGCAAATAAACTTCTTCTATGAGTGTGTTCAACATTATCACACTCCTCAAAATTCCCAAGGAAATATCTAAAGCGCTCCAAGTAGAATGAGTCACCTCAAATAAATTTCATTCCTTAGGCATGTTTGAGCCCATACTCTGCCAACTGTAACCAAAAATCCCCACCGGATCTCTAATTCATCGTACAATTATCCACAAGTCACCAAGGTATGATTTACCTCACCTAATTTCACATACGACCAAAGGCGAGACAACACCACCCAAGTCACTTGGTCTGTATTCTGCCCATTTAGGTTAACTTCCAACAATTCTTGGTTGACTTCCTTTCTCACTCCATCCATCTCCTAGAACAAAAATGCCTTTCCCTCTTGCAAGTGTCTAAACATTGGCACTATCCTCAAGACTATCAAGTCATCACATGACCTAATTAAACTATCCAAGTAATCAAACATCAGGGTGCCTCACCCATCCTCTCAACTCGGCATGAACAAAATTCACCTCCCACTTTAGGGTAGTGACCTTTCCAACTCACCTCATCAAATAGTTAGGTATATTCCCCAAGCCACCCCCACTACTACATCCAAATATGCCTAAGTCCACCACATGACTTGTCCAAGAAGGTCTCCCTAATATATCTACACATTTTCCCAACCAAAGCGTCCTAAACTATGACAACACTCCTTTGAATTTGCACCACTTGAGTCACCCTCAAGTCTGTTCATTTTCTCCGTGGAAACAGAATGCATTTGAACCACCTATCATCTGTCCGCCCTTCAAAGAACTCACCGAAACACTTAGGAAATGAAATAAATCAAAACTGATCGTACATTTCCAACGACATCCTTCACTACAACCATTTTCTACATCCGTTGTCTTGGGCCTGCACTCCCAAGAAACTGAATCTTCGCATGAACTCACCTCAACCAACATTTTTAGTTACACAAGCCTACAAGACCTTTGCTGCGATACAAGGTTGAGTCCATCCTCCCACTTCTGAAATCTGCCTAAGTCCAAACTTCTCAAGAAATTGATCGAACTCATCTCGAATGCTTTTCCATCTCCACACCTTAACTGCTTTTGCTTCAAGGTACCATGCATCCACCGCTTGATTGTCAAGTCTAACTGCTTCTAATTGTTGGAGCATGCTATTTTGGGGTACAACGTAGAAAATGAGATAGGAAGATAAGGAGTGGACCAAAGGAAGCAACACACACCAAAAAAGAAGGGAAACAACACGACAGAAGGAAAGGAAAGCAGTGCACCGAGAATTAAGGAGAAGAAGCGCATAGTCAAAGCAATGAACTGTTGGATTGAAGACCAATTGCGTGAAGGAATTTACTATGTGGACAATCATAATCCACTAGGATTAGGTTTTTGGTTATAATGTAATGGGTTTTTACCCACCTTTTGTAGTAAAAATAGAGGATGTATGAAGTAGTTAGGGTGTCTGTTGATACATAGAGAATGTTGATACTGAGAGGGGGGTGAATC
>ML799868.1:196739-227562 GCA_009831015.1 Picea engelmannii | reverse complement strand
CTCAAAATAGTCATTGGTGGATAAGGTAAAAGCCTCTGAATCATATGCAGGTTCTGACTCTGATTTAGAACCAGAAAATGGGAGACAAATCATTAACATGGAACCCAATGCCACCATTGCTACCACCAAGATTTAGCCTGGTGAATCTAATGAGCTAGAGGAAGGAGAGTTCCTCTTTCATTCACAGATGTGGGTGAAAGGCACTCTACTGCACTTCATCATTGATAGAAATAGCTAGAAGAACCTCATCACCTCAAGAGAGGCCATCAAGCAGCTAGCCCTTTTGAAAATGTCGTACCTGCATCCCTACACCATAGGATGGCCCCATCAAGGAAGCGATCTTTGTGTCAACCAATAGTTTCGCCTGTCGTACGATATCAATCCATTCAAAGATGAGGTATTGTGTGATGTTGCTCCCCTTAAAGTTTGTGATGTTATTTTGGACCAACCTTATTTATGGAAACATCATGTTGTATATGAGTCTAGGTCTTGTAGTGTGATTATTACTTTGAACAAAAAATTGTACAAGATACCTGAGTTTGTCCCACCTAGTTGTATTTCCGTGATCTCTGCCAAGCAATGCAATAAGGTCATTTCTCATACTGAGAAATTTGTCTTCTTTGTGATTCACTCTCAGAGTGAGAGAAAGGTTGTAGCCACATTCATGGTCTCTGCAACTAACATCTCCATGTAGCAGAAGCAAATGGATAAGGTCGTGGAAGAATACAAAGACATCTTCCCATCACCTATTGGGGTACCTTTGCACTGTTAGGTAAATCATCCTTTCAATCTAATCCTCGGTTCACCACTACCCAATGGGCCAGTCTATCGCCACTCTCTACTAGAAAATGAGGAGATCAAGCATCAAATCCAAGAACTGCTCCACAAGGGGCACATCTAACCCATCTCATGACCTTGTGGAAGCTCAATCGTGTTGGTGTAGAAGAGGGACAGGACCTAGTGACTCTGCATTGATTATCGATCCCTAAATAAAATTACAGTCAGCAATCGATCCTTAATCAGCTCAAGGGGGCCAAATACTTCAGTAAGATTTATCTAAAGTCTGGCTACCATCAGATCCCAATAAAACAAATAGATATATGGAAAAATTCCTTCAAGTCAAAAGAAAGTCTTTTTGAATGGCCAGTCATGCCCTTTGGTTTGAAAAATTCCCCGAAAACATTCATGAGGATGATGGACGATATCTTGCATCCCAATTATTTTTTGGTGGTGTATTTCAATGACATCCTCATCTACAAAAAGACTTGGACAGAACACTTGTATCATATTCAATAGGTTTTGCACACTCTGTGGTAGCATAAGCTTTATGCGAACTTGGAAAAATTCTCCTTTGACATGGACAGGGTCCAATAAGTAGGCTACATTGTTGATGTGCATGGTGTGCATGTTGATCTAGCCAAGATCCAATTCATCCATGACTATCCATCCCAAACCACGGTCACTGAGATTCGTAGCTTCTTAGGCCTTACCAATTTCTATCGTAGGTTCGTGTTGGGATTATCCCATATTGCATGGGCCCCTAGTGAAATAACCAGGGGAGGTGGTAAGAAAAAATTTGTGCGGGGCCTATCCCAACATAAAGCATTCGATGATCTGAAGAAATTCTTGTGCTTAGCCCTGGTTCTTTCATTACCTGACTTGCAACATCCCTTTGATATTGAGATAGATTCTTTAGACTACGTTGTGGGCGCATTCATCACTCAACATGGCTACCCTGTTCCCTATCATAGTGAGACACTATCATCTGTAAGTACCCTACTTACGAAAAAAAAATGTACTCCATTGTGCAAGCCTGCCACTAGTGGAGGAATTACATTCTTGGGAAGGAGATAATCATCCACACTGATCATAAGTCATTGCAGTTCATGCAGATGCAAGGCAAATTGTAGAATGACTGCTAACAGAAGTGGTCCACAAATTTGAGCAATTTCACCTCAACATAAAGTACCAACCGAGTTGTTGATTTCCTCATCTTACCTCCAATTATGACACTCACCACAGTGATTGAATATTGCAACCACAAGACCTCAGGATGGCCCCACCTCTATGAGACATATCATGACTTCACCAAAACCTACTAGATGTTGGGCACAAACACAAATTTCACTAATTTCCATCTTCAGGACAAGCTTCTATGCCATCTAGGCCATCTCCGTGTTCCATCAAGAAAGTAAGAAAATTTTATTTGGGAATCTCACCACAGTCGAGTGGCAGGAGACTTCGGCATGGAAAAGACAGTGGTAGTGGTTCTGCGATATTTCTACTGGTTGAAACTTTGACAGGATGTCAACAAATATATACGATCCCACACTGCCTGCGTTATTTCCAAATCAGTCACTAAGAAACAAGGCCTATACACTCCTCTGCCTACTCCTGGGAGGATTTGGGAATACATTTCAATGGACTACATGTCGGGCCTTCCCTATACCAAGCGGGGAAATAATTGTGTTTTCTTCGTGGTTGATCGCTTTTCCAAGATGGTGATTCTAGCTTCTTGCAAGAAGAACATCACAATGGAGGCCACTTCCAAGCTCTTCTTTGAATGAGTGTGGGTACACTTTTGGATTCGACAAACTATTATCTTATATTTGGATAATTGGTTCCTCATAACATTCTGGTCGAGCCTCTAGTCACTACTGGACACCAAGATCACCAAGTCCACTGCCTTCCACCCCTAGACGAATGGCCAAACCGAGGTCATCAACTAGATGATCATGCACATATTGTGCATGTAAAATTACAAGCACCCATGCACTTGGGATGAGAGTCTTGCCTATGTTCAACATCGCTACAACAAATTCATACATATCTCAACTAACCATAACCACTTTCAGGTGGGGTTGGGATTTCAACCATTGGGTCCCATGGATGTTGCACTACCCCTTGCGGCCACCCAGGAAGACTCATCGCATGATCCAAATGGAGTTGATAAATCCACCGGATTCATTGAGCAGATCCATCACATCTGCCAAGAAGTTCATGATATTTTACAAAATTCCAATTCCAAGTACAAGTAGTGCCATGATCAACATCGGGTGCCACACTAGTTTCAGGTTGACAACAAATTTTGGTTTTGTAGAAAGAGAACTTTATAGGGCCTCATAAAAAGTTTCATCCACTCTATTATGGACCTTACACCATCACCAAGGTTGTGGGTGACAATTATATTGAGCTCAACCTTCCCCCCTTCCTTGGCTTCCACCCAATGTTCAATGTGGATCTCCTTCAACCTTATTTTCCACTATTATTGGACACCTCTAAGATAGTAGAATAATTGGCACCAACATATCTCAACCCTAACTACATGGAACAATTATCCACTGACGAGATCATGGATGCACAAGTCAAGGGCACTTTCCAATAGAGAATCCATCTTTATCGGGTTGTCAAAGTAGGACAACTCCTACACCAATGCAAGTGGCTCACCCGGGGCCAAGTTCAACATAAATTTCTTCATCTTATGGGGGCACTCAACGTAATGGTTACCATTTCTTCGTAAGGGGGGAGGATTTATCCAGGAGGATATCGATGACCATCCACCTTGTCCAACTGGCTCAAAACAGGTTTTTGGAAACTTACTATTTTAGCAGTTTTTTGGTTCCCAAACTTCCAGGGCCATTTGAGGGCCTAAACGACATTTTTTCATGATAGGGAAGCTCAATGATGGAAAAAGGATTTGATTTGTCCCCCTAAATGAAGATCCTCATTAATATATTTCCAACAATCTATCGTGCACCCTAAACAAAGATCTTATGCAAAAGTTACGAACCCGAGAAGCTAATGTACTAACTTACCCCAACGGGGCTCACATGACTTCTGGTGCTTCATCTCCTTGGGTTAGGTTTTTGGATGTCTAGGGTTTTGGAATCAATATTTATTGTAAAAAGGTCTTAAGAGCCTCATTGTACTCATCTTCTTGTGAATGAGTGTAGTCGTCACATCTCTTCTCAGAGATAAGCTACCACTATTCTAGAAAACTTGTTTTTTGTCTGCATTTTACAGTTTTCAACATGTTTTTTATTTAATGGAAGTCAAGTTTTAATGTATCTATGTTATTGTTCATTATGTCTCTGTGTTAATTTCATAAATCTACGGTTTCATTTCATTATGCTCATAATTCTAGATCATGTTTCCATATTGGTCAAAAGAGTTTCATGTGCATGTGGATGCATCTTCAATAGCCCTTGGAGCAACATTGACACATCCAGCAGAAGGTGATATAGATCACCCTATAGCATTTTCAAGTAGAAAGTTGTCAAATTTAGAGAAAAATTACAAAACAACCAAAAGGGAAAGTTTGGCTATGGTATATGCACTACATAAATTCAGACATTATTTGTTAGGCCAACATTTCAAGATGTTTACAGATCACTCCGCTCTTAAATATTTAGTCAATAATCCAGTGTTGGGGGAAAGAATATGCAGATGTTTGATGTTATTTCAGGAGTTTGATTTTGAATTTGTGGTGAAGCTAGGAAGATTGAATGCAGGGGCAGATCATCTATCAAGGATTACTAATGGAGAGGAACCAAGCAGTTGGGAGGATAATTTCCCAGATGCCAAACTATCTTCAGTGCATACTGCAAATGGGTATTTTGCTTACATTATTGAATTTTTGAGTATAGAATTTTCCCCAAAGGAATTTAACACTGCACATAAGAAGAATTTGGTGGTTAGAGTTACAAAATACCAACTGATTGTAGGTGACTTGTACAAACTTGGTGCAAACAACATTTTGAGGAGATGTGTTAAGGAGCATGAAAGGTATATCATTTTAGCATAACCACATGAAGGAATAGTTGGAGGACATTATGCAGGGAAAGCTAATGCGTAGAAGAAATTGTGCACAGGACTTTAGTGGCCAATAGTTCACAAGGATGCAAAGGAATATTGTTAGAATTGTGATGTTTGTCAGAGGGTTGGAAAGCCATCTAGGAGGGATGAGATGCCATTGAGACCTCAAGTAACTTTACAAGTGTTTGAAAAATGGGAAATATAATATATAGGACCAATTAATCTACCAACCAAAAGTTCATGAGCAAGATATATTATTATTGTCACATAATATTTAACCAGATGTGTTGAGGCAACAACAATGAAAGATTTTAGCATAGACACTACAGCGTGCTTTTTGTTTGAGCAGGTAATTACAAGGTTTGGATGCCCTAGAATTCTGATGAGCGATCAAGGGAATCATTTTATTGACAAATCCATCCAATAAATTATTGAATAATTTGAGATATATCATCATAAGAGAACTCCTTACCATCCTCAAGATAATGGAACAATGGAAGCATTTAACCAATATTTTGGAGAATTCCTTAACAAAGATTTTCAATGTAAATAGGGATGATTGGGATATGAAGGTACCAACAGTCTTATGGGATTATATAACACCATGCAAGAAGCTAATAGGGAAAACAAATTCCAGGTTGGTGTATGGACAGAAAGTTGTAGTTCCCTTGAAGTATTTGATACCTAGTCTACGCATTGCAACCATTACCAACATGACAGAAAGAGGCGCAACGCAGGAAATATTGGATCAACTTATGGAATTAGAATAAGAAAGGACTATAGTTGGTTTCCATCAAGAAGTGCAGAAAGAAAATACAAATCTTGGCATGAAAAACATATCAAGAAGAAGAACTTTAAGATAGGAGATTTGGCTCTCCTCTATGACAGTAAATACTTGCAGCACCTAGGAAATCTCATAATGCATTGGCTAGGGCCATATGAGATAAAGTTTGTCACAGATGGAGGTGTTGTGCAGCTAGATGATTTAATAGGAAAGGATATTCAAGGTTTGGTGAATGATTTTCGACTTAAACTGTATAGGGATAATTGACCTACTAACCCCCATTAATTGCAGAGCATAAAGTAGACTTGTACATATTGTATATAGTAGGAGTTAAAAGAAAAAAAAGGAAGAAAAAAACTAGAAAATGAGAAAAATCCAAAAAGAAGTAGGTAGATGGATAAGTGGTAGAGAGATAGTTCCAAGATACAAAGTGAAACTTAAAGAAAATTGGTGCGATAGAATTCAAGATACCACGCGACAGAAAATGTGAACAGCACGCATCGGGACAAAAAATGATCGAAAAGAATAAACCAATGATCAGAAAAGTAAGGTGCATTTATGACAACGTTTATAAAAGAGAAAAAGAACTAAAAAGGTAAACACTTGTTTTTATTTTGGTTGTGTGAAAATATTTTGAAGAGTCCAGCCGATTTGCAACGGATTTTTTCGAGGCAGAAAAATGACACCACCAAATTCCAGAGCACCCAGCCAGTTCGCCAGAAGGACAAGAATAACCAACAAACCAACAGATGATGCACCCAAAATTGTATATGTGGATGAGATCCCGATGTCAGAAAGTGAATCAATCAGTCTGACATTTTTCAAGAAGAATAACCCAGAGGAAGAAGAAACAAAAGTAAACCAGGCGGAAGAAGGAAACCCTAGCACGGAAGGAAACCCTAATGTGAAAAAACCACGGGTAGTGCACATAGAGGAAGAAAAGAATGAAGAATATGATGAAGATACCAAATCAGATGAACCTAAAGTAGCAAAGAAACCTAGGTTAGAGTAACCCCCAAACGTTGAGGAAGACAACGATTAAGAGAAGGACACTGAAGAATTCGAGATAGTAGGACCATACAAGAGAAAAATGAGGCCAGTCATAACAACAACGTGCACACAGAAGAAGGTTTATTTGTAAGTTCCCCAAATTCCAAAGTCGGTGATATGATGAAAACCCCCCCTAGGGCTCACACGACCTCTCGGTTTAGGATCGTTTTACATAAGAGATAGGTGGCTCTCGGGTCCTCACTAAACACTTAGAATTCTTTACCACTTTCCTTTTCTTCTTTTCCTGCGCGAATATTCATGTTCACGAGGGTATTTTTACTCCAACGGAGTCTTCATGTGACCTCGAGCCTAAAACCCAGGGATTAAATTTTGAAGGCGACAACTTCGGGCTTTGGAATATTTTCCCACAATACACTCCAAATCTCCCAAATGTCAAACTAGCGATCTATTACTTACACTCCTCCAACAACCAACGGTTGTGATAAGCTCTGAAATGCCAGGCTTCGGGACTTTTGGCTCCTAATCACCACTAGAATCGTGAACTGTCAAACGTCGAATTGGAGAAGGGTGGATATCCAGGGTACACATGTACCCAACAATGGACGGTCTGTATTAACTCCATAATTTGATACTTCAGGGATTTCTCCACTACGCACAACAACTACCTATTTCTCTCAAAGTGTCGAATCGCCGAACCACTTAGGGATCCAATGGCTCACACTTCTCCCAGTGATCTATGGTGTAGATTCACTCTGGGACTTCGGGCTTTGGGGATTTTTCCTTACTTACAACAAATGACTTAAACTGCTGGAGCAACGAATTGCGAAGGAATTGGGGGTTTAACGTCCGCTCTCCCTCTCTTGATCCAATGACTGTGAGGGATCTTGATACCTCCCAAACAAATCTCATCTGCTCTCCTTCAAACAAAGATATTTATTTTCCTTGGGGACTTAATCTCGCTATCCCTCCTCAAGATTTGTCACTTGAATGAATTAGACTCTGGCGGACACCTTGCACTTCCCTCTAGAGATATTTCACACTTAAAGGACTCAAACCTTGGCGCAAACTTTGTGCTTCACTTACAATCTAGAACTTAGACTATTCTCTCCTTTTGCACTCCTTGCACAGGCTCTGCGCACACTTGCACTATCTCTCCTCTGATCTTGGGACTTGTAAAATTCTCCTACGCACTCCTTGCGCTATCTATCCTCTGATTTTTTTCACACTTAACAAAGTGTCAACCCCATGCACTCATTTCACTAGTCTCCCTTCTGATATTTTATACTCCTATGAGTATAGGCGCACTCCTTGCGCTCGCTCTGCGTAAACTTACACAATATCTCTTGAGCTATTCGAACCTTTAACAGTTCGGCCTCCACACTCCTTGTGTGGGAACTTTGCACTCCTTGCACTGATATTTCATAAGAGAAACAGTTGAAACTTAAATGAACATTAAGGATTCATTCAACCAACCATTTAGATGCACACACACATAAACATAGAGATAAATAACATAAAATTTACCCAGTTACTCAAAGACAATAAAGCCCATAAATTTAAAAGCAATTCTCTCCTTCTATATTCCTTCAACAAATATTTACAAGGATTTAAACAACTCTCGACAACTTTCGGCTTCTTCTCTCAACAACTACAACAACAACTCTTTTTCGAAACCTCTTTTGGACATAGATTACATTGATTTATACATGAAGGGGCTTCTTGATCCTTCCCTCCAGACTATTCTAGTTCTTTGATATCATAATTAAAGCATCCTACCACTAGGATTATTACAATAAATGAATAATTACACTCTATATATGAGTCAATGCTCAAGATATGTACAATCATACAAGAATTTAAAGGAAATTACAATATCCTTGAGCACATACAATGGATCTAGCTTCAAGATCTCATGGGATATATTTAATTACAATGCTTTCAAAATTTAATGTGACGCGCCCTCCTTGGAATCCAAACCAGTTAAAGTGCGTTGCGCTGGATGTTGATTCATCCTCCACCTTGCCTCATTAAATGATGACGGTGATGCTCCTACATCATCATAGTTGTAGAGGACATGTCGGGGTTTGTTCCCAAACTAAAATATGCATATCATGATGTCACAGAGTTGGATAAATTTCCATAACTTGCATAGGAAATTTATATGGAGATAAAAAGGGGTAACTTCATTAGGAGTTCTAATTCTAGAACCCAAACAATGGATCACAGGGATTTAGAACACTGACATTATTAATTTATTGGAGATCCCACACTTTGGCAGGGGGAAGGATGTCAATGCCTCCGTCAAACAGTTATTGGTGAGAGTTCATAGAGGATTTTTGTGGATGGATAGACATGCCACGATTTATGTAGATCTAATTACGCATATTACAAGGCTTCCAATAGATGGAGTGAATCCTAAGCAGTATTTAGATGATAAAACGAAGGAGAAGACAATTTTAGAGGAAATAAAATCCAGATTTGGCACTGACAGGGGAAGAAGAGGCATGATTATCAGAAATATAAATGAGCCAACTACCATATTTGCAACAAAGTTGATGGTGTATAAGCTACTTAGAAAATGTTGCAAAGAAGAGGCACCAACATGAGTGATAGTAGCAACCACACAATGCGCGAAGGGGACAGTTTTCAGTTGGGAACCGTATTTGCTCAACTTATTTTTGGAATATTACATAGATGTGCAGGACTCTAGGAAAAAGTTCCACTATTCTTGGTTGCTGATTTTGATAGCTGTAGTAGCATGGGAAAATCCTAAATACTCAGTATTTTGTGACATGAGAGGAAAATGTGGCACAACAAGGTACATAACCTTGCGACAAAATATAGATCCAAAGTAGAGGAAATCCAATGCCATCATTTTGGGAATGTATATTTAGGAGATGCAAGAGAAAATACCAGACACATGGAGGATCTAACGTAAAGTGGTGAAGGATCATGAGAGAATTTCCAACTTCAAGTAATCTAGGTACAACATATGGATACAAGCAAAGAGAGACCCCAAGAAGACATGGTTAAAGGTGCAATATTGCATCACAACAGAAGAAGTACAATGGGTAATAACAAAATGGACAGATCAGTGGAAGGTACCGGTGGCTGTCAAGAAAGGAGAAAAGGGAAAAGAAGGAGCAAAGGTTGATGGTTTATAGGGGTTTTTTGGAGAAATTTCATAGAATCAGGGTCAGCCCATACATCCAACACTAACCAACTGTTGTACATCTACAAGGAGTCACCTCGTTTGAAGGCTGTGATCATCCAACAACCCAACTCAACTCAAATACAGTTCTTGGGGATGCACAAAATGAAGATGTCATGATGGAAATGTGCCCAACCACTTGCTACTGCGAATCTACTCTAGTTCACCCCAAGTTGTCCAAAGAACCCAAGTGCTTCACCTTTTTTCAACCCAAAACTACTCCCCCTTTGCAATCAATTATGTGATCACCCTCTACGTTTCACTTTTGTGATCACTTCTGCTATTACATCTGTGACAAGTTATGCAACAAATCCTATGTTCAACTACCTTTCCCAAGTGCTTCGTTCACCAACGTACTCTACACTTGGTCTCTCCAAGGTGTGAACAACAGGTCTAGCATTGAATTTCTTCATGAATAAAACCAACCATTTCTGTCTTTGGAATCAAATCCACAACAAATTTTGTGATGACTTCTATGGTCACACACTCTTTTCAAGTGCTTCATTTCACCACAAACAATGCTCTCAATTTGCATAAGGTTTGTGCCCAAATCGAAACCATCCCATGATGCAGGAGCATCTCTCCAACTCATCAAATGCATTAGTTCACTTGGAGGGAATGGATGCCAAAGAAGGACGCACCAGTCCTCTCAAATTTTGAGATTTTATTTAAAAATTTAATGTAATTAAAAGTTTGAAGGCTCAAGGAAAGCCAAACGACTATCTTTGTAGAGGATGAGTTATTGTAATGTTTAGTGTCACCTTTAATGGATGACAGTTAGGTGGATGTAGATCCAATTCAGACTAGATGGCGATTAAATGTAATTTAATTAGAATAGGTAGTTGGAGGGAAGGCTCGAGGAGCCCCTCTTTTGTAAAAAGATCTTTGTATAAAAAAATCATGAGAGAGAGTTAGTGGAAGGGAGTAAGTTAGAGAGTTGTTGATAGATTTAAGGATAATAAGAGAGGTGAGGAGAAGATCTAAGACTCGGTTGCAGTCCAACCTTGTATACATTGTAAAGAATGTTTCAATATTAATACAAAGAGTAGTTTTTCCTGCATATAAATCTCTATGTATTTATCTGTGTGATGAATGTTCATTCTCTAAATATTTTCTGTGTGTTTATGAATGCCAGGGATGTATGTATGTTTTCCTTTATAGGAATTTGTTATATATCTCTATCTATCTGTAGTTTTTTTAGTGTTATGGGATCTTAGGCTTGTGTAAGGAGTGCACACTAGAGTAGTTGAAAAAATCTATGAATCCAGTGCAAGGAGTGCACTTGAACTCTATTTCGAGCTCAAAAGAGAGCGTGCTAGGTGGGCACACCAGAGCAGGTCATAAATCTCAAAAGGAGTAGTGTAAGGAGTGCATCAGAGTTACTGAACACTCTGAGAACGAGCGCAAGGAGTGCAAGAGAACTCTATTTGGAGTTCTGTGAGGAATTGTGTAAGTAGAAGACACACAAGAGTTGTTGAACACTCTGAGGAAGGAGGATCTACAAGGAGTGGATTGAGAAGGTGCAAGGTGCACGCAAGTGAATTTTCAAAATTCAAAGCTCATGAGATTTAGTGCAAGTGTGCATAGAGACCCTCCAAGGTGTGAAGAGGTCAAGGACCTTTAAGGTTCAGATTGTTGAGAAATCACAAGAAGCACGTAGGAAGATTTTTGGGAAAATATTTAAGTCTGAAGTCTTTAGAATTTCATAGGGCTCAAGGAGAGTGCCAGAGGTGAACTTGTTGCAAGTTCAAAAATTAGGAGGTGCAGCACAGAAATAGAGACCAAGTTACTGGTCCTGCAGAGGAGGAAATCAAAGGCTGAGCCTTTGAAATTTATTGAGAAATCCTTCATCAGGAGGAAAGTGCAGTCAAGGAGGAGGAGCTACAACATCCTTTGATATATGTTGGAGAGCATATCTGGACCATCGGATTAGAGTCCAGAAAGAAGGAGGAGCCCGCATAGAGAGAACAGATCTCAGCTATCAAATCTGAGTGTGAGGATTGACATCCATCATATCCAGGTGAGTTGCACGAGTTTTAACCCTCAAAATCCTTCGAAATTCGCTAATTTAGAGGTTTTCTATGTTTGGGAGCAACTAATATAAGATTCCCAAAGTCCTGGGGATTTGAAGAAAAATTGGACCATTCATCAGTAAGGACAAGTGTCAGTGGATTGTGCAATCCAAGAGATCATAAGTGTGGATTGTTCAATCCACTTGAAGATCTAAATAACAAAGTTAATCTTAGCCATTGATTACAGTGGATGTGTAGAAGGCGATCTATTAGTTTGGAGGTCCAATACTCTAGAGGAAACAGAGTAGAGTGGTGTGGATACTCCCGAAGTCCCGATGCCCAAAACAGATCACAATTGTCCATTTGTGGGGATGCGTGGACCATAGATTGCGCCTCCAAGTCACTTCAGAGTTCGGTACTCCAGAGGTTTGTGCATGTTAGTAGTTGAGAATTCTGGAAGGCTGGTGTCCAAGAGTAGATCTCCACTGTTGATTTCTAGAGAGTGGAGGAGCATAGATTTGAGCCCTTCATAGGTTCATAAGTTCAACACTCTAGGGGATTGGAGGGTTGTATGTTTGAAATACTCTGAAGCCTAGAGCGTGGAGTTAGTATGGACCACTTATCTATGGAGAGTGTCGGTCGGCCGATCCGCAAGTCTGAAGTTCACGGATTCAGAGGAGTTGAGATTTTGTGGTGTTGAAACTCTTGGAGTTGGAAGTGCCCGGAGTTCCGAATTAGCGCCTTTTGTGTTAGCGTCTGGTCACAACCCATGGTTACATCAGGAGTTGGCCAAAGAGAGGGGGTAGTTCCATAAATTGATTTTAAAGGTAAAGGGACTTAGGGAAAAGCGCCCGCGGGTTTAGCATTTTTCCTGCACAAGGAAAGAAAAAGGACATGTGGAAAAGGTTTCTTCGGGTTCAACATGAACCTGTGAGATGATTCGACTCTTGAATTTGAACAATCCTAGACTGGGAGGTCGTGCAGACCCCAGGGAGTGAGTGGGGGTTTGCATCAAGTGGTATCAGGGCTTGATTTTTTTTACAGGTAGTAGGCAGGAGGAAATTTTTAGTCTGATACCATCAAGTGGTATCATAGCCTGATTTTGTTTACAGGTAGCAGGCATGAGGAAATTTTTATTCTGATACCATCAAGTGGTATCAGAGCCTGATTTTTTTTACAGGTAGCAGGTAGGAGGAAATTTTTAGTCTGATACCATCAAGTGGTATCATAGTTACTTTTTTCTGTAGACAATAGACAAAGGAGGAGAAGAAAGAGTGTTGATTCTCTCTGAAGATTGTTTTAAAGTGTACAGTCATTAGTAGACAACCAAGAGGGCTAAAAGAGAAATCCAATGGTGCTCTTAGTTGCAGAGCAAGTGAAGCATACAACCAGGTGGGATGAAAGAGAAGCACCAATTGTGTTCTTAAGGCAGAGAAGGATAAAATGGATATTGAAGGCCATAAGCAAGGTCAGAGAAGAGACCGCCAACAAATGGATAAAGAGCTCGAGGAGATCCGAGAGGAGATCGACAAGCTAATGTTGAATATGCAGCAAGAAGCACAAGGAAGATGGAAGTATGGATGGCCCTTGAGGAATAAATCAAAGTGRCCCRTCCAAYAGTTGGTTTCTAAGAGGCAGCTACAGATTTTGAGGAGGTGGTTGAGGCAAGGTGAAGGCCACAGTGACACATAAGAGATAGTTTGTTTTTGTGAACTAGAGACTGGAKAAACCCTCAGTGAGGAGGAAGAGAGATCGRCCATAGATCTCATAGAMTTCCAAGAGGGAAGAAGTGAAAGTTCATATTTCCATTTGGGAAATCTAAAGAGATCAGTTGAAGATGTTGTAGACTGCCAAGAGGGCATAACAAAATTTTATCTTTCCAGGTGGGAAAGGARGAGGAAATGAGACTGTCTGAGAGTCTCAAAAATTTAGAGGAGAGTTTGGATARGCAAGGAGTGTTGATAGAGGAGGAGGATCATAGATGCATTCTGGTCATTGGGGAATCTGAATATTCATTCCAAGCAGCCCAGTAGAGACCAATGCATGTATTGAAAGTGAAGAAGAAGGAAGGCAACTGATAGAGACTGTCAGTGAAGAGGAGAAGGAGAAGACATTGACATATGCCCAAGTGGCGATGAGAGAAGAAGAGGAGCATTCAAATAAGATGCTCACTCAATGGGAGAAAGAGTTAAATTTGTTGGAGGATTGGTTAATCCATTAAGAAAAAAAGGTAGACTACTAGGAGGATGTAGTAGTGAAGAGTAGAGGAGAAGAATTCTATCCAGAGGAGTAGATGGATGAAGTTTAACCTATACTAGCATAAGGAGAGACAGAGGAACTAATAGGAGTTAAATTGTCAGGGAAGATGGTTGAGCAGAAGCTCAATAAAATTGCTTCATAATTTGAGTATGCAGTGGAGTGGCAAGCCAGTTCCAAAGGAGATAAAATCAGCATGGGAGATTATGACGATCTACCCATTAATATGTGTAGTGAATAAGAGATGAAATAGCAGAGAAAACTGCAAAAGATGATCCAACTAGTGGACCCGGTGGAAAAAGTAATAGAGGAGATAAGGATATTGATACTGGAAGCATCAAAGAATGCATTCAGCAACTGGAGAAGGCTGATCATAGAAGAGCCTACAAAAACAGGACATCAACAATGACAACAAATCAAAGGAGTAGAGGGACAACTCCAAATCTAGGTTTCAGACCCTCAAGGATCTCAGCAACAACAATAGAGGAGCCATGAGCAGGAGCTCATGATTTTTTTCAGTGTGGGAGTATGATGTAGGAGCATCGCTCGACCTCATCAAACGTGTCAGTGGATAATGCATCAATGCACTTGGAGGGAGAGGATCCAAAAGAAGGACATGCCAGTCCTCTCATATTTTGAGCTTTATTTGAAAATTTAATGTAATGAAAAGTTTGAAGGCTCAAGGAAAGTGAAGCCACTATCTTTGTACAGGTTGAGTTATTTTAATGTGTAGTGTCACCTTTAATGGATGACAGTTAGGTGGATCTATATCCAATTTTGACTAGATGGCGATTAAGTGTAATTTAATGAGAACATGAGCTGGAGGGAAGGCTCGAGGAGCCCCTCTTTTTTAAAATATCTTTGTATCAAAAATTCATTAGAGAGAGTTAGTGGAAAGCAGTATTTTAGAGAGATTTTGATAAATTTGAGGAGAATAGGAGAGGAGAGGAGAAGAGTCGAGACTCATTTGTAGTCCAACCTTGTATACATTGTAAAAAATGTTTTAATATTAATACAAAGAGTAGTTTTTCTTGCATATAAATATCTGTGTATTTATCTCTGTGATGAATGTTCATTCTCTGAATGTTTTATGTGTGTTTATGAATGCCAAGGATGGATGTATGTTTTACTTTGTAGGAATTATATATAATTCTCTATCTATTTGTAGTTTTATGATTGTTCTGGGCTCTTAGGCTTGTGCAAGGAGTGCACACCAGAGTAGTTGAAAAACGCTGTGAAGCCAGTGCGAGGAGTGCACTTGAACTCTGTTTCGAGCTCAGAGGAGAGTGTGACAGGTGGGCACACCAGAGTAGGTCATAAATCTCAGAAGGAGTAGTGCAAGGAGTGCACATTAGAGTTACTGATCACTCTGAGAGTGGGTGCAAGGAGTGCACGAGAAATCTGTTTTGAGTTCTGTGAGGAATTGTGCAAGTAGAAGACACACCCAAGTAGTTGAACACTCTAGGGAAGGAGGATATACAAGGAGTGCATTGAGCAGGCGCAAGGTGTGCGCAAGTGAATTTTCAGAATTCAAAGATCAGGAGAGTTAGTGCAAGTGTGCATAGAGAGTGAAAGTGTGCATAGAGACCCTGCAAGGTATGCAGAGGTCAAGGACCTTTAAGGTTTATATTGGTGAGAAAGCACAAGGAGCACACGGGAATATTTTTGAGAAAATGTTTAAGTCTGAAGTATTTATAATTTCAGAGGGTGTAAGGAGAGTGCTAGAGGTGAACTTGTTGCAAGATCAAAGCTCAGGAGGTGCAGCGTGGAGATAGAGACCAAGTTACTGGTCCTACAAAGGAGGAAATAAAAGTCGAAGCCTTTGAAATTTATTGAGAAATATTTCATCAAGAGGAAAGTGCAACCGAGGAGGAGGAGCTACAACAACCATTGATCTAGGTTGGAGAGCATATCTGGACCATCAGATCAGAGTCCATACATAAGGAGGAGTGTGCACAGAGAGAACAGATCTCATTCATCATATCAGAGTCCAAGTGATTTGCATGGGTTTTAACCCTCAACATCCTTTGAACTTTGCTAATTCATAGGTTTTATGTGTTTGGGAGCAACAAATACAATATTCTTGAAGTCTCGAGTATTTGAAGGAAATTTGGACCGTCTATCAGTAAGGACACGTGTCAGTGGATCAAGCAGTCCGAGAGATCAGAAGTGTGGATTGTTCAATCCACTTGAATCTTCGAATAATGGAGTTAATATCATCCATTGATTACAGTGGATGTGTGGCAGGAGATCTGGTAGTCTGGAGGTCCAGTACTCTGGAGGAAACATAGTGGAGTGTTGTGGATACTCCCGAAGTCCCGAAGCCTGAAACAAATCAAAACCATCCATTTGTGGGGAATTGTATACCATTGATCGTGCCTCCAAGTCGCTTCATAGATTCGGTACTCTTGAGTTTTTTGAGTGTTAGCAGTCAGGAACTCTCGAAGGCCGGAGTCCCAGAGTAGATCTCCACCATTGATTTATGCTGAGTGGAGGACAGTTGATTTGAGCCCTTCGGAGGTTCGCCAGTTTGACACTTCAGGGGATTGGAGGGTTGTATGTTTGAAATACTCCAATGCCTAGAGCGTGGAGTTAGTATGGACCCTTGATCTGTGGAGAGTGTCGACCCTCCGATCCACAAGTTTGGTGTTTGCGGATTCAGAGGATTTGAGATTTTGTGGTGTTGAAACTCTTGGAGCCCGAAGTGCCCAGAGTTCTAAATTAGTGCCTTTTGGGTTAGCACCTGGTCACATGCCGCGGTCATATGAGGATTTGGTCAAAGAGAGGGGGCTAGTGCCCAAAATTGATTTTAAAGGTAAAGGGGCTTAGGGAAAAGCGCCCACGGGTTTAGCTTTTTTCCTACACAAGAAAATAAAAAGGACCTATGGAAAAGGTTTCTTCAGGTTCAACAGGAACCTGTGATATGATTCGACTCCTAAATTTGAATGATCCTAGAATGAGAGGTCGCACGAACTCTAGGGAGCGAGTGGGGGTTTGCATCATCCCATCACACCATCAACCATACCTATTTCATAAATATGATTCAAATTATATGATGAACAAGTTTGTTGCACCGAAATGTGCACCAAGTCTACGAATGTTCCCATTGATTCAACTTCCTTTCTTAACAAATTGTCTTCAAATTTTTCTCTTATACCATCTATCATCGAGATAGTGGTGAATATATCCCCAACCCTTTTCCAAAATCTGCAATGAATCCACTCTGATACCATTTTTCACATCCCCACATCGGGCCTTACAATCTTGCACCTCTTGAGGGCATGCGACACCGTGACATTTCTCACTTGGCTACTTGGAAACACCAAGGATACTTCATCCAAACTATGCCTCTTCACCGAGAGCATACCCATACTCCGTTCTAGGCTACCAATGAGTCACACTCCTACTCTAGTACAACTCTTGTACACTTATTTAACAGTTAGTCATTTTTAAGCATACATCTAAGAACATGAGAAGCCAAGAGAACAACAACGAAATAGACAAGAGAAACATGAGCACTACCAGCTCAGTTTACAACTTTGATAGAGTTAAACAACTCACCTCACCATACCAAGACACTCATGAACAAATATTTCACCACAAGACTCTTTATGAACAAATATCTGCACAACCACCTATGATGCACATCATACGTTCCCTCAACCACAGAATTTCTATTCTTTCATTTTCAAAAAAAATGCCTCTTCATTTATGCAGGCTTCACAGTTTTCGGTTATGCCTCACACATGCCTCCAATAGACCTGTGTTCCATACTTAGCAAAAATATACCCAAGAGAAGTTCACCCAACTTTGTTTGTTGAATCCTCCTCAAGGTAGCACAAGTCCTACTATGTGGGCACTTAGAGCACCGAACACCCATGAAGGGGTACCAAAATAAAATTCCTCCCTTTCAATTGTATGGGAGTGGTGGGACCCTAAAAATATTTTCTCTCCATAGGTTGGTGGAGTCAAGCCAACCATATATCATCCTCCTTCAAGAAACTATTGGGGGGGGGGGACAATTGTTCCCTATTTGGAAATACTTTTTATGAAGTGGATTTTTGTGGGGTTAAATGCTAGAGGCCGATTTGAAGGATTGGCAATAGGATCGAATTCTAGAAAAATCAAGATGATCAATGTTAGAAAAACAGGATCACAGAGCAATAAAATAAAAAAAATGTGGAAATAAAACACAGAAGATACATAATACAATAGAGACACATATATACGTGGTTCACCGAGTGTGGGCTACGTCCACCAGATAAATTTTCAGGTCATTCCTTTTTCATTATCCAGAAAAATGAAGGCATACAACCTACAACACACCTGTTGTAACTTCCTCTTCTTTATCTCACAGTCTCCTCTCTCAAAATACAAAATTTTCCATAACACATGACCACAATATTATTCCCTCGTAAAAGAGGGTTTTCTTCTAGGGAAAAAACCCTAACATAATTTCTACTGTCAGATCTGCAACCTTATAATGAATGGTCCATATTGATTAGGAAATTACAATATTTGAATTGCAAAAAATCAAAATTTGCAGCCCCCTTATGGCCAAGGGGGCCCATGAATTGTGTATCCTGTAGTTTCTTTAACCTGCATATGAATTAGGAAGATAATCAGGCTCCAGAACCAACAATCTCCCACTTGCATACTGATCACAACAACTCCACTATTGTTGTACCTTCTAGACTATGATCCACCTTGGACCTATAAAATTTGGCTTCTTCACCTTCATGCTTGAAGGCCAACTAAACTCAGCAGGAACTTAGTTTCTCCCTGGTTACTACCTTTGTTAACATGTCTGCAGGATTATGGCTAGTATGTATCTTTTCCAACTTCAAATGTCCATCTTCCAAGGAGGATCATATGAAATGGTACCTGCGTTATATATGATTAGTATTAGAATGGAAGGTTGAGTTCTTTGCAAGATGAATGGAACTCTCCTTGTCACAGTACAACCTGTTATTCTCTTGCTTCTTTCCCAATTCCTCCATAAAAATTTGTAAACAAATCATCTCTTTACTAGCCTCTGTAGCCACAACATACTTTGCTTATGTTGTTGAAAGTGTGAAAACCTTTTGCAGTTTTGAAATCCAATTTATTGTTGTTCCACCTACAGTAAAAGCATACCCTACGATGCTCCTCCTACTATCTTTATCACTTCCCATATATGAATTAACAAATCCCTATAGAATAGTGTTTGAACCTCCAAAACATAATGCATGAGTACTAGTACCTCTCAAATACTTGAGAATCCACTTTACTGCCTCCCAATGTTCTTTACCTGGATTGTTCATATACTTGTGCACAACTCCCACTACATGTGCATATTTGGTATTGTACACACCATATCATACAACAAGATGCCAATTGTTGATGAATAAGTTGGGACCCTGGACATGTATTTTTATCTTCGCTTGTGTCTTGGGACACATTTCCTTGTTTAATTTGAAATGAATTGACAAAGGTGTACTAATTGGTTTTACATTCTTCATTCTAAACCTCTCCAACACTTTCTCTATGTACTCACCTTGAGAAAATTTCAATTTGCATTTTTTCTTGTCTCTTGTTATTCTCATACCAAGGATTTTCTTTGCAACACCCAAATCCTTCATCGCAAATGAATTAGAAAATTTCTTCTTGAGCACATTTATATCCTTCATGTTATACCCTACAACAATCACGCCATCTACATACAATAGCAAGATAATATAGATTTCATTTTCTATCCTTTTAAAATAAACATAATGATCATAATGACATCTACTATAACCTTGTTCTGTCATAAAACTATCAAACTTCAAATACAAATACCTTGGAGGTTTCTTTAGGACATACAAACTCTTCTTCAACTTTCATACCAAATTCTCCTTTTCTTTGACCTCATACCCCCGTGGTTGTTGCATATAAATCTCTTGCTCCAAATTCCCATGAAGAAAAGTTATTTTTACATCTAAATATTCAAGATGCAAATATTATACTACCACAACACTTAAAATAGTCATAATTGAAGTCCTTTTAACAACAAGAAGAAAATATTTCACCAAAATCTATACCTTTCTTCTGTGCAAACCCCCTTACAACAAGTCTAGACTTGTATCGTTTTTTTTCCTCCATCTTCTTCCTTCAACCTATAAAACCATTTATTCTACAATGCTAATTTTCTCGCAGACAACTGAACCAAGTCCGAAGTCTGGTTATTTACCAAGTAATCCATTTCCTCTTTCATGTCTTTCTCCCACTTCTTTTTAGTGTCTATCTACATTGCCTCTTCATAAATTTTTGGTTCACCGGAGTTAGTCAACAATAAATAATACAATGAAAGAGAGTATCATTTAGGGGGTCTACTTAACTTGGTCGATCTTCTAACAACACTTGCAGGATTTTGAGGTACATGCTACTCTTGTTGTTGTACATTTTGATTTTCTAGTACCTTTGGAATTTGTTTTTCTAGTGATCCCATCAAGCACTGTGTAGACTGTGTTTTCCTCTTCCTGTTTCTTTCTCTACAATTGATCCTTAGACATGACCTTCTCATTGAATATGAAATCTCTACTCCCAATGATTTTGTGGTTTTCATAATCCCATAAGAAATAACCAAAATCATTAACATCCTATCCAATAAAGGTACACTTCTTGGATTTTTCCTCAAGCTTTGTTCTATTTTCTTTATCAATATGGTCAAATGCTTCACAACCAAAAGTCTTTAAAAATGAATAGTTTACCTTTTTACCTATCCATTCCTCCTATGGAATGCCACCATACAAACAAATTAAAGGTCCTTTGTTTACTAAGTAAACAATAGTATCTACAACATTTTCCCGGAACTATAAGGGAAACCCAACATGCAGTCTCATACTCCTTGCATGCTCCATGATTGTCATGTTCATCCTTTCTGACACACCATTTTCTTGTGTTGTTCCTAGAAATTTCTTCTCTTATGAATCCTATGGTATGAACAATAATCATTAAACTCCTTGTTGAAATATTCACCTTTATTTTCTGATCTGAGACACTTCAACCTTTTTCCTGTCTCATTCTCAACCAAATATTTCCATTTCTTAAAAGTGTCAAAAACATCATATTTTTGTCGAATACAATAAACCCATTTTTTTCTAGTTGCATCGTCAATAAAAAAAATAATAACGAGATACATCAAGAGATGATACCTGATCTAGTCCCCATACATATGTATGC
The DNA here is from genome assembly GCA_009831015.1 of Picea engelmannii. NCBI lineage: Eukaryota > Viridiplantae > Streptophyta > Pinopsida > Pinales > Pinaceae > Picea > Picea engelmannii. The sequence goes on along the minus strand of ML799868.1, from coordinate 206,270 downwards.
ACAAGCTCTAACCTTTCACTCTTCTTTTCCTTTTCGACTCTGATAAATTCAATTCTTTTGTGTTCCATAAACAAAATGCTCACATAAATCCAAATCAATTTTTTTAAGATCTGGCAGCAAATTTATTTTGTGAAGTATGTGTATCCCCTTCTCACTCATGTTTCCAAGCCTATGATGCCATAGTGGTGTATCCACTCCTATAGAATATAAAGAGATAGAAGAGTCAGTATTACCAGTACATATATACAATGTACCTACCTTCTCTCCTTTTTCTATCACCAGTGATCCTTTGGTGACCTTCTATGCCTTATCTATAAATGTATATGTAGAACCTTCACTTGCAAAATTCTTTGTTGAAATTAGATTTTTTCTTAGATTTGTAGCATGTCTTACCTCTTTCAACAACCATTGGTTTCCATTATTTTGCTTTATTTGTACCTTTCCCATTCCAAGAATTTTTCATGGCGCATCATCACCCAAATGAACCTGTTCAAAATCACCTTGAACATAATCTTGAAAATGTTTCCTATGGGGAGTGGCATGAAATGAATCCCCTAAATCTACTACACAAGACTCATAAATATTATCTACAGAGAGAATCAAAGAATCTTGTAACACATCACCTGTTACATTTGCTTCCTTATTTTTCTCATGTTGTCCATCTCTTTGTTTCTTTGGAGCTCTGTAGTCTTTCTTAAGATGTATTTTCTTCCCACAATTACAGAACTCTATCTTTCCTAGTCTCGATTTGGATCTTCTCTTCCTATAATTCCTGCAGTTCCCTAAGCCCTTTCCTCTATCCTTTTTTCTTCCCTTGTTCTCCATGGTCAACGCATTCCCTAATTTTTCACCTATGCTTTTTCGTCGCATTTCCTCACTAAGGATAACACCAAAAACATAATCAAATTTTAGAGTTCTTGAACCAGAGATAGATTTACTTATAGCCATGACCAAGCCATTCCATCTTTCTGGCAATGAGCACAAGATTAGAAGAGCCCTGACCTCATCATCAAAGTCCACTTTTAAAAAACTTAGCTAACTAGTAACCATATTAAATTCATTTAAATGATTGGAAACAGACCCACCTTCTAACATATTCATATTAAATAACCACTTCATTATAAATACCTTATTGGATGCCGATGGTTTTTCATATAGTTTAGCCAATGTGTCCATCAGATCCTTTGTTTTTTTTTCTTTTGATTGAAATCCACCGATGCTTCCAGGATCAGTCATATCATTCCTAGTGCCTTTATGTCAAGAACCTCCCATTATTCATCCTTCATGGATGCTGACTTCTTTTTTATTTCGCCTAATGGTAGGAATAGATCCTTTTGATATAAATAATATTCTATTTTCATCTTCCATAGCTGGTAGTTTTGGTCATTAAATTTCGCGACCTTAAACTTTCCATCTTTTATCGTTTCTCCCACTCGAACCAGGAACCCTCTTTTCCTGCAAGTTACCTTTGACTCTGATACCAATTTTTAGAAAAACTGTATCGCAGAGAAATAAATAAAATAAAAATGCTTACATAAAACACAGAAGATACACAATACAATAGAGACACGGATATATGTGGTTCACCCAGTGTGGGTTATTCGAAAACACATGTATTCCAACAGAGGACAAACACCTTTAATAACCACTCACATAACCAGATCAAAGATCAACATACCGATGTTTTCACGTGGTAAAACCCTTACGAGGAAACATCCATGGCCCAAGCCAACATGGCCACTTGGAGTAGTTTATTAATGCAAAAGAAAAAGATTGAAGATATACTTTACAAGAGAGTTTCTCACAATAGATCATCGGAAAATGACCCCCCATGCTCTTTAAATAGATATCATGGACCAATCGAGTGTTAAGCCATGGATCAATGGCCATTAAGATTGAGGAGAGTATGAACCATCGGATCACTCTATGTCGGGAACATATTGTGACCGTCGAATTTCCTAACTACAAATGCATACTAATGCATACTAAAGAAACACACTAAGAAACACACTTTTACCTAAGGAAACATTAGTCCAAGTACATCTTAACTAACTCCTAAGTGTCTAAATATCCTAACATCCCCCCTTAAGAACAACTTGGGATAGGATTGGAGGATTTACAATGTTGACACAATAGGACAAGGAAGGAGGCATTAGAGCCTATCCCCCCTTATTGACAACTTCCTGAACTCCTAACATAGATCAAATTTTGGAAAAATTCGCTTCTGTAAGAGACTTTGTGAAAATGCCTGCAACTTTATCTTCTGTAGGGAAAAAGAGAACTTCAATAACTTGATCATGAATGAGCTTTCTGATGAAGTGCATGTGTAGCTCGATGTGTTGTCTACACTGATGTTGAACTGGGCCTTTGGAAACTTGATATCACTCTGATTGTCACACCAAAGGTTGGTCGGATGCTGCTGCTGGAATCCAAACTATGAAAGGATATGTTGAAGCCACAAGGCTTCCTGACTTGCATTTACCACTTCTTGGTACTCTGCTTTTGCTGAAGAAACTGAAATAGCCTATTGTTTCTTACAGGACAAAGTGACAGGTCCTGAACCAGGGCTGAAAACATATCCTGTAGTAGACTTCTGATCATCAGGGTTGTCAACCCAATCTGAATCATTGAAACCAACCAACAAAGGAGTCCCCTCTGAACTATAGTGTATCCTGAACTAAGTTGTACCATGGACATAGTGAAGTATCCTTTTAGCTGCTTTTCAATGGATTTCATGGGGTGTTTGCATATACTGGGAAACAAGACCAACATCAAATGAAAGATTAGGATGGGTATGAGTCAAGTATAAGAGGATACCAACTAACTGACGGTACAGGGTGGCATCAACTTCAGGATAATTACAGGTGGCAACAAGATTGACACCATACTAGAAGGGAGAAGGGGTTGGATTACAATCATCCATGTGAAAGTGACAAAGAAGGTCACAAACATACTTATACTGGGAAATAAAAAATTCTTCATTGGTTTTCAAAACTTGGAGGCCAAGGAAATAATGAAAAAATCTTAAGTCTGTCATTTCAAATTTATTCTTAAGGTTGGTTTTCACATGGTTTAAAAGTTTTGAGTCACTACCAGTAAGGATAAGGTTATCAACATAAAGGACAAGGATTATGAGATGGATTCCTACTTTCTTGGTATAGACATCAGGATCAGAATGGCATCTAGAGAATCCGATGTCAATAAGAAAGCTTTCCATTTTATCATACCAAGCTCGGGGAGCTTTCTTAAGACCATAAAGAGATTTATTAAGGTGATAAACAAGGATAGAGTCATTCTAGACATAGCCATGAGGTTGTTCCATGTAGATTTCTTCTTGCAAATTTCCATGCAAGAAGGCAGATTTGACATCCATCTGATGGACCTCCCATTTATGTGAGACAACAAGGGAAAGAACAAGGAATATGGAATTCATTTTGGCTACAGAGGCAAAGGTTTCAATATAGTCAATTCCTTCAACTTGGAAAAATCCTTTGGCAACTAACTGAGCTTTGTGTCTTTCAACACTTCCATCTATTGCATACTTAGTTCTGTAGACCCATTTACATATGACAAGTTTTCTTGCTTTTGGAAGAAGTACAAGATCCCAAGTATTGTTTTCCATTAAAGAATAATACTCTTGATTCATTGCTATATCCCAATCTAGATGACCTGAAGCTTCTACAAATGTCTCTGGATCATGAGTCTATGAAACCTGAGCCAAAAGAGAAGAGGCTCGTTGGAACTATGAACGTGTTCAACGCTGATCTGAAGGATCACCGACAAGACCACCAGCTGCTTCTCATGTTGAATAGACCCATATAGGAAGTTGTGGAATTGGTGTTGGTTCAGGTTCAAAGGACTCATCTGGAGGAAGGTGAGCAGGTGAAGGTGGATTTTTATCCTCACTGTCATCATCTGAAGAAGAAACTAGAATAGGAATAGAAGAAGGCACAAACGTCGAAGATGGATCGCAGGCCTAAGAAGGCACAATCGTCAAATTAGTCTCATAAGCCAATAGTTTTTCATCAAATTTAACATCTCTTCTAATAATAATTTCATTACAATGTGGTTGAAGAAGTCTATAACCTTTGACATCTTCAGAATAACCAAAAAATATACACTTCTCACTTTTAGGCTACAATGCTTTCCTTTTCTCATCAGGAATGTGAGCCCATGCTATACTGCCAAATACACGGAAGTGACTTACATTTGGTTTAATTTTAGTCCAAGCTTCTTCAGGTGTTATATTTTTAAGAGTCTTTTTGGGAGTGCGATTGACTATGTAATTTGCACAGTTGATTGCTTCCGCCCAATAATTTAGACTTAATCCCTTAGATTGGATCATACAATTAAGCATTTATTTTAATGTGTGGTTCTTTATCTCAGCAACACCATTTTGTTGTGGTGTATATGGAACAATTTGTTTCATTTGGATGCCTTGTGTAGTGCAGTAACTTGTAAAATTATTGTTCACATATTCGCCTCCATTATCTGTTCATAACTTTTGAATTTGATGTCCAGAATGTTTACAAGGGCCTTGTAGGCCAAAAACTTGTCAAAAAATTCACTCTTAAGTTTTAATAAGTACACCCAAGTACGTCTAGAAAAATCATCAATGAAAGTTAAGAAATACTTGCACCTAGAAAAGGAAGGAGAAGAAAGTGGACCACAAAAATCACCATGAACAAGCTACAATGGGCCTGAGGCATGCCAAGTGGCATGTTTGTCAAAAATGTCCCGATGATATTTGTTGAGAACACAACTGGCACAAACACCATCTCTGCATGAAACAAGAGGAAGACCAGTCACCATTTGTTGATTACATAGTTGCTACAATGAGCGATAGTTTAGATGATCAAACCGCTCATGCCAAAGTTTTCTCAAGTCATCGCTATGAGCAACAAAAACTGATGAAAAAGATGATGACCCAAAGTTTTAAAACTTGTACAACCTGGTAATATCATCAACAATTCCACTTGCAATAACATGCTTAAGATCTTTTAGATCCTTGATTACAACTTGGTGAGGTGAAAACTCTACGGTTTTACCTTCACCTGAATGAGTTATTTGATAGACTAATAGAAGGTTACAAGAAAGACTTGGAACACATAATACATCATTGAAATGACCATTATCTACTTGAACTGTTTCAGATCCTACAACACTAAGAGATCTATCATCACCAACAAATATTTTCTTGGTGTTACATTCATTTAGAGCATAAAATATGTCTTTATCCTTGTCCATATGATAAGATGATCCTGAATATTATCGGGCGAGGGATGAGAGCTCTGCAGAAACCCTAGACCTTCCCTAGGCGGCAAATCGATCACAAAGCAAATATACCAGAGAGAACAACAACGAGCGCCTCTTCTCGCTGAACGGCTCCTTCTGCTGCAGGAGAATGGGTGCCGAGGAGGGGGGGCAACCCCCCTCATACCGCAATGTAGCCGCTAATGAAAAATCGGGAACCAGAACAACACGGCCCACCTTTGAGCCGCCGCCGCAGATGAGAGAACAGATCCTGGCTAGGGAGCAAGGCCTCAAAGCGGACATGGACACAGACGCCAGCACCTCTCAATCGAAGCACCCACGGAGCTGGGAACCGGGCAAATGCATCCCACAGACGGAGAAGACGTCGAGGTACCACATTAGCTCGAACAGAGTGGGTGAACATATGCAGTTTATGCGGGAGCATGCACTCATCGGCAAATTCTTAGGGTTATGGCCAGCCGAGAGAGACCTTAACAAGTGGATAAAGCACTGGTGGAACCCCAAAGGTGATTATGAACTTCAAATCAACTCCAAAGGCTTCTTCACAATCATATTATATAACCTAGAGGACAAAGACAGAATCTTTGAAAATGGGCCATACTTCTTCAACTCGGCAGGGCTATTCCTTCACTTCTGGACCGAAAGATTTAGCCTAGACAAAGAAGACTTCACTATGGCTCTGGTCTGGATACGCCTGTATTCCCTTCCGCAGGAGTTCTGGCTGGAAGAAATTCTAATGGGCATTGGCAACACCCTGGGAAAATATGTGAAGGCGTCAGAGGCTACTAGGCACCGAAAATACACTTCATACGCCAGGATCTGTGTTTATATGAACATTTCAAAAGCCCTCCCTGGCGCGGTAACCCTGGAATACCAGGATGAGGACTGGGTACAGACCCTGGACTACGAACACATACCATTCAGATGCCGCAGATGCCATGAGCACAGCCACCTCTATCGAGATTGCCCTCTTATCAAGAAAACCGCAAAAGCAACTGACACTAAGCAGGAAGATGGCTTCACCACAGTCACAACGAAAAGGAAGAATCCAACAAAGAGGCAGACCATGGATCCAAAACACAACATAGCCACCAAGAACCAATACGATATTCTCGAGCATCTACAAGAGGAGGAGGAGGTGCAGAATCCGCTCAAGCATCCCCAGCAGCAGCCTGGGGAGAACAAGCAACCCAACCCTTCCCCTCAAAATCACGAAGACCACATGGAAGACAGAGCCGAGGGGGAGGGAGACACGCCGATGATACTGGATGACAGAGAACTGGTAGAGATAGATCTGGAAAAGTTGGAAGAATCCCTAAACCAAAAGAATCTGCAAACCCTTCCGGAGGAACAACTACGTAAAGTCCACAAGGTATTCCTGAACTCCTCCGCAGGATCCACTGCACGCTTAGGCATAGCACTAGATCAAAACTCTGGCTCGAAGAAAATCCTGCGTGAAATCAAGAGAAGAGGAAGAAAATCGGCTCATCAACTAATAAAGGAGGCAGGAAACCTCATGATAAACTCCGGACAGATACAAAATCTCTCGGAGAAATATCTCCACTCTACACCTCCTTCTTAATGATGAAGATCATAACCTAGAACATAAGAGGCCTGAATGGGAGATCCAAACAAAGGATCCTCCAAGAATGCATCATGGCAGAGAATCCAGACATGCTACTGCTCCAAGAAACCAAATGCAAAGGAGCAGAGGGCGAAACAATCTTCCAACGCATATGGTGAGGATGTAACTCCATTTCAACGGACTCCATAGGAGCCTCAGGCGACCTGGCCATACTCTGGAATCCAGCAAGCATAACCGTCAGTGAACCCTTCACAACAGTCGGCACAATCACAACACATTACCTCATAATGGGAACGAACCAGGAAGGATCCATCACAAATGTGTATGGACCTCAAGGAAGCCAGGACAAGGACAACTTCATGGAGCGAATCAAGCTAGTCAAACGCCTGATATCCACCCCCAACTGGATCATAGGTGGCAACTTCAACATGATTCTGAGGCTGGAAGAAAAATCTGGCGGCATCAAGAGACTGGACCAAGACAGTAGTAAGTTCAAGACTCTAATTGACCATCTCAACTTAGTTGATATAGAGAATAACAATGGTACCTTCACATGGTCAAATCGTAGATCAGGCAACCAACACATTGCCTGTAGATTGGACCGCTTTTTGGTAACAGAGGAGATCATGGAAGCAGGGGTAAACTTGGAAAGCCTGATTTTACCGAAAGCAGGCTCCGACCACTAGCCATTAGGTCTGCAAATGGACTTGGGGGAGCCTCCCAAATACAAGCCGTTCCGCTTCGAGAAATTCTGGCTATTACATCCAGACTTCAAAAGATTAGCCAAATCCTGGTGGGAACAAGCAGAAATCGAACATGGTTCATGTATGTATAAATTTCAGCAACGCCTAAAAAACTTTAAGCAGAGGCTAAAACAATGGAACAAAGAAAGCTTCGGAAATATCACACAAAGCATAARGATCATCGAAAGAAGACTGGAGGAAATTCAAGCAATCTTCATTGCAGGAACCCGAACAGAGGAACTCATGCAGGAAGAAGAGCAGCTTCAGATGCAATTAGAGGAACGAAGAAAGCAGGAGGAAATTCTATGGATGCAAAAATCCAGAGTGCAATGGCTTAAAGAGGGGAAAAAAAACACTAAATTTTTCCATAAAGCCATGATACATAGAAGGCACATCAACAGGATTGCACACTTAGAGGACAGCTAGGGTAATCCCATCAAGGAACATTCTAAAATTGAGGAAGAACTGCTTAGATACTATCAAGACCTTTTAAAAGAATCAGTCACCGACAGATCGGAAGCAATCAGGAGAGTCATCGCGCACATACCAGCTTTAATAACCCCGGAACAGAATGCGGCCTTAACCCGACCCATTACTCAGGAAGAAGTTGGCCAAGCCGTCAAGGCCATGCCTGCTGGCAAAGCCCCAGGCCCAGATGGGTTTACCACGGATTTCTTCCACCACTGCTGGGATTTGATTGGCAAAGAAGTATGGGAGGTGGTAGAGGAGTCACGAACTTCAAGTCTGGTATTGCCCGCCCTCAACGCCACTTTCCTCACTCTCATTCCGAAAGAGGAGCGAGTCACCAATCCCAAACACTTCAGGCCGATAGCCCTTTGTAACGTGATTTACAAAATAATCACTAAGGTCATCGCCACCAGGCTCAAGCCCATCCTACCCTTTGTCATCTCCCAGGAGCAGTCAGGATACGTGGAAGGCAGGCAAATCATGGACAGCGTCATCCTGGCACATGAAGTCATACACTCCCTCAAAACTTCAAAAACTCTAGGTATGCTCATAAAACTCGATCTTTCCAAAGCTTTTGATAGAGCCAGCTGGCAGTACATCAGGGCAATCCTGGACGCCTTTGGATTTGATCAAGGATGGACAAGCTGGGTCCTAAATCTCATCACTTCGACCTTCTTCTCCATTCTAATAAATGGTGTTCCTTCAAAACCCTTTTCTCCCTCCAGAGGTATCCGACAGGGAGACCCCCTCTCTCCTTTTCTCTTCATTCTCCTTGCAGAAAGCCTGAGATGCTACCTTCAAGCAGCAGTCAATGAAGGAACCCTCAAAGGTCTCCCCCTGCACAACGTCCAGCCCACACCCTCTCACAGCCAATTCGTAGACGATACCCTCCTCTTGAACTCTCCCTCGGTCCAGGAAGCTACCAAACTCAGCTCTATTCTCTCTGATTTCTCCGCTGCCTCTGGCATGACCCTCAACCTTGACAAGTCCAAGCTTTACTTCTTCAACACTCCGATCCCTATGCAGAGACACATCTCCAGGCTTTTAGGAATACCCAGGAGCTCCCTTCCGTCCAATTATCTAGGAATACCTCTAACAGGGATAGCGGCCTCTTCTATTTCGTGGGACAGCCTTCTCCTCTCCATCTCCAACAGAATGCGCAACTGGACCTTCAGACCCCTTAATATAGAATCTCGCTTGGTTCTCCTCAAATCTGTCCTGCAAGCGCTGCCCACCTACCTCTTTACGACCCTGGCAGCCCCCAAAAAAGTCATCAAAGCTATTAAAACTTTGCAAAGAAATTTCCTTTGGCAAGGAATCCAACCCAAAAAGAAATGGGCCCTGGTCAACTGGGATCGGCTGTGCATGCCAAAGAGTCAGGGAGGACTCGGGCTCCGCGATCCTGGAAAACTAAATCAAGTGATGGGAGCCAAAATCTGGTGGAGATGGCTGAAAAACCCT
>ML799868.1:53254-68041 GCA_009831015.1 Picea engelmannii | reverse complement strand
GCCATAAATACCCAACTCTGAGTATCTTGTATGTTGTGGTTCTCTAGAAGTGATGACCTCCACATAAACTCCCACGAAATTTAGTCATAATTTTGTTTGCCTCTTCTAGATCTAAACATATTAAAAGAATCCCTAAAGTATCTTTCCAATACAAAATCTGATCAACAGTACAATACCTGACTTCTTTAAGTTTCAAAGCTCTTACCTAGGTCTTCTCAAGTCCAGTGGGAGGCTGTAGATTTTGCAGGAAATAAATGATGTCCTTATACTAGTTTCATTCAGACAAGACTAAGGATTTCTTTGAACTCAAACTATGATAGATCACCATATATAAATGTATCAATGATTTTATCGAGATGCTAAGGTATATGCCCTATAGAAAGGAAGAAAAGAAGAATATGAAACGATTCCTTAGTGGGTTGCCTCAATCCTTCCAGAATAGGATTGATTTTGCTGAACCTAAGACCATGGAAGATGTTATTCAGCAAGCTAGATACTACTATGAACAATTCAACCACAAGACATAATATCCCAAGGACTAGAAGAAGAAAGGTAAATTGGGATTTAAGAAGAAGGGGGTTAAACACTAAAAAATTAATAATTATGGGAAGAGTTCTAAGATGAGATTTCCCACTAAGAGTGTAAATCAGCATAACTTTCCACCTCAAAGTGGAAACAAAACCTTTGGATGAGTGTTACAGGTGAACCCCCCTGTAGACAAGTGGATTCCCTCTTGGTCACTAGACTCCTAAGTCCAAGACAAAAAAGTGCCTAACATGGACACTTACATCCTTTTAGGTCTGATCAAGCTAACATACGAAGGAGAAGAAGAAATATATGTACCTTATTAATGAAGTTTGTCCTTGCAAAGTCCAGGTTGAGCTTCGATCCTGAGCTCCTTGATAGGTCCTGTAGAACAAACAAAGATACAATGGACTTCCTCCTCTACTGAGATTAGCTCAAATATAGATCCATATATTGTAGACAAGCTCATGTAGAACAAACATAAGTTTGAAAGACACAAGCCAAGCATTGATGTATTGATAAGAACAAGTAAAAGTACTTACAATCCTTTGATGAAGGTGCAGCAACTTCTTCCAGTTCTCCTTGTCCAACCCCTTTGCTCAAGTAATCTCCATTGTTTTCTATATGTTTCCTATGAGATCATAGGTTCCACACCTCCAATCTCTTTCATGTACCTTTCACCATGAGAAGGCCTCCTTATATAACCTTGGAGAGGCCCAACCACTTGAGATATCTTTGCGATAAGTTGAGGATTCCTCTCCTTTAGTTGAGGATCCTCTCTAAGATCATGCCTTGATCCAAGATTCGAACCCAACTACATTCATATATTGAGGGGATTGTCCCTTGATTTCCTCCAACAAACCAAAAATTCACTCAGAAAGGGTAGAGCTCCCCCAAAAGGGTGCACAAGGCGCTCAAACACTCCCCCAAAGAGGCCCATGGAGCACTAGCACTCCCTGACAGTGGGTATGTAACACCTTGTTTCCCCCAGTCTGTAAAAATAACTATACTGGCCAAGTATTATGGAAAAACTCAGAAATGTGACTGAGTGATGTGAATGGACCTTGTGAAAAAGGTCGATGAATGTGAATAATGTTATGAATATATATATATATATATATATATATATATATATATATATATTGCAGCATTGTTGAGAGGGGATGTGCTGAAAAAGAGACCACGATGGTTGGAGAAAGGTGGTGGAAGGCACCTGGAATGGTGGTGTTAACTTCCACCAAAACCAATACCGTATTTGGACTTCACTGGCCTGGAGAACCAAGAGTGGCTCACTGGCCCCAAATTAAATGACTCGCCAGGTTGGTAGGTAAATGGCTCCTCATGAGTAATCATGGATGGGGAGAACCGCCCATCCGTAGAGTCCTCAGACCTGACCACCGCGAGGAATATCGTGCCACACACAACCTCGCTGAAAGGAGAAAAGGTAGGAAGAGTGTGCGATCAAGGGGGCAGATGAGAGGGGAAGAGGAGAAGGAAAAGAACTCTGGAAAAATACAGAGTGAGTGATAATAGAGACTCGGAGACTCAGTCTCGCAGCATCCTGGTCTCATCTCGGGGGTGGCTAGTGGTAAATCCATTTGGAGTCATTGAGCCTACAGTTGGGTGGAAACGAGCACCCCTCTCAGCAGTTACAATCACATCTAGTGTTATTTCTGATAAGTGTTTTACATCTTGCATCTTGAAATGTATATTCTGACATTTATGATCATAGTCTGTGCAATTATAAATGGTTTCAGTATAAGACTATATGTGTGGTGTTTTGACCAGAAATGGTGGTTGCATGCTTATAATGGAAAGACTACGTAATACCCTAGATAGATCTCCCCATAGAGACACCCTTCTTAGAAAGCTTACCAAGAACCTAAAAAAGGATTTGAAGGCGCGAGTCTTAGTAATCCTGCACAAGGAAGAATGGTCCTCTTAAAATCCCGATATTTAGGCATTTCGACACCCGGGGTATCCAAGTGCGAGCCCTCTCGTACTCGCAAGTCCCGAAACCCCGATTTGTGAAATCTTGAAATAGTTTTAAAGTGTGGATAAGTATCGATTGATGGACGAGATCCTGTCAGAAGGTCTAAGGTCAGTCATGATCGTTAGATTGGAGGAAGAAACGAGGGCATTAAATGCCTCAACCCTTTTCTTTTATCTTTGTGAGTAGAGAAGAAATTAGGACCGTAGATCCCCAAGGTCCATGGGAGTATCTAGATCGTCCTTTTATAAGGGCATGTGGTGGTTGGTAAGCGTTTCGACGTTTCGGCACTCGGGGAATCAAAGGGCAAGAACCCTGGTCATCGCGAGTCACGAAATCCTGATAACCGAAACCCCGAAATAGTTTTAAGTGTGAATAAGTTTGAGAATGTCAAGATTTGAACATGACCGTTGATCATCCTAAAAAGATCATAATGGTTTATCGTGGGTAAAGGTCGTATTCGTCCATCGGAGGGCACGTGGTTGTTGGTCGACATTTCGGTGTTTCGGCACCCGAGAAACCAAAGGGCAAGAACCATTGTCTTTGCAAGTCACGAAATCCCATCACCCGAAACCCCGATGCGCTCTGTGGCAGAAAGAAAGAGATATGGACCATTAGTTTTCCATTTCCAGGGAGCAGCAGGAGACTGCACAGCGTGGGACAGATCTTAACCATCAGATCTTAGTCAGAAAACTAACAGTCGTTGGATCTGTCAGGAGATGCATGAGGGTTAAGACTTCGTGAATAGAGGTGAAAGTCCCGAAGGGAATAAGACTGCGGTCTTATGAGAAGTGGTCATACGGGCCAAGGCATAGCCCAGGGGGCTAATTGTTGATCAAAGCTTTTTTGGCATTTCAAAATTTTGGGGTTTGTAGAGTCGAAAGACTCGACTCACTTATATCGTTGAGTTGCAAAATGTGAAAGGGCACCTAGTTGTTTGGCCGGTGGTCATAACCGACGATCACATGGAGGTGGAAAAAAGGAAGAGCTATCCTACGCTAAGCCCCCGTAGGACTTTGGGGATTCTGTCCCTTGAGAAAAGGCGAAAAATTTTATTATGCCGTAGTGGGTGTGTTACAAATTGGTTTCAGAGCATGGTTACAACACTTGGCCTACTTGGGCTCATGAACAAGTTGTGCAGAAGCTCCGTTCGGAACACTCCTAAAAGGAGTAACCCCCAGTCTTAACCTTCCTAATCAAAAGACGAAGTTGAGAATGAAAAACCCCTATTGTGTGTGTACATGTGAAAATATGAATTATATACTGGTTATAAATCAATATAAATATTGACTAACAACCAGCGTTTCTCCTTTTGCACACAAATGGAAGATCAACCGCGTGAAATTATCAACGCATAGTATGGTGACTCACCATGAAGTGGGAGAGGGATCCCACAATAGAGACGAAGATTTTGACGAAAGGAGAGTAGTAGGGACCCTTATAGATCTAGCCGAGACTGTGAGGAATCTCATGGTCGAATTACAAAGCTGCAAGGCTGACAATGAAAGGATGATGAAAGAACAAGAAAAGAAAACAGAAATTAATGCAATTTTACTGCAGAGTTTATCCGATCTACAAAGACAAATGCAGCATGAACCTGAAACTCAAAAATAGGGTCATATCAGTGGCCAAATTGATAAGATAACCTAGAAAAAGGTCCACCCCAGAGGTAAAGGACAAGCATCAGATGATTCCTTTGACAAGGAAGCTTGTGATTCAAATGGCTCTTCTAGCAGCAGAACCAGTTCCTATTCCCGAAGGAAATAGAAGAAGCAAAAATCTTCCAAAGGTCAAAAATTTGAAGAATTCAGAAAAGCCAAACCACCCTCCTTCAATGGCGAAATAAAGAAGGGAGAGGAAGCAGAGGCCTGGCTGCTTGGACTAAAGAAGTATTTCAGAGTCCATGACTTTTCAGAAAATATGAAGGCCCAAGTGGCCACCTTCAACTTGAATGGAAAGGCTTCCATTTGGTGGGAAGACCTTAAGAATGTGAAAGGGGTTCGTGAAGAGGACCTGTCTTGGGAACGGTTTGAGAAATACTTCTGGAAGAAGTATCTGTCGGAAAAATATTTCGACGAAAAGACTAAAGAGTTTTATGAACTCAAACTGGGACAACTCAATATAGAAGAATATGACAACAAATTCCTCGATTTATTGAGGTATGTACCCTATATCAAGGCAGAAAAGGCAAAGGTGCAATGCTTCATCAGTGGACTACCTAAGGACTATCAAAACAAAATTGAATTTGATGAGCCAAAGACTCTAGAAGGCACTATTCGAAAGGCAACCTATTCTCATGAATAGTTTGGGCATCGAACAGAACCTCACGAAGGATGGAAACAGAAGAATAGTTCAAGATTTTAGAAAAGGGGGATTAAGAAGAACCCAATAATGAGCTTCCCAGCCCGGAGTATGCACCAGCAGAATTTTCCCTCCTTGAGTGGAAATAAAACTTTTGGACCCATATCAGTGAAGATTGATAACCCAAAGAGAGAACCTTTGAAACGTTGGGGTTGCGAGGAAGAACATCTATTGAGAGACTTTCCACACCAACAACAGAATAGCCAGAGGATTTATAACATCCAGGAAGCTACTACCGTCAATGATGTGGCCATGAGTGTGCCGCAAATTTATGCAACCTTGGATAATAACCAGGCTGACCACCAAGCTTTAGTGGTTGAAATAGAAGGTATGATTTTCAACCATCTAGTGTCTGTTTTGATTGACCCTGGTTCAAATTTGAGTTATATAGCCCCTAAAGTTGTTGATAAGTGTAAACTACAGCCACAAAAACATACCAAGCCATRGTTGGTACAGTTAGCCACTGGCACCAAAAGAAGGGTAGCATAGGTTATACCAGCCTGCCAATTGATGTTTGGGAAATTCCCCACCCAAACAACCCTTAACTTATTACCCCTGGGATCGTATGATCTATTGATTGGTATGGGCTGGCTAGCCGCCCATAAAGCAAGATTGGACTGTTACCATAAGACCTTAGAATGCATAAGTAAAGAAGGGAAAAAGATAACCCTTCAGGGGATCTAAAAACCTGTCTCAGTAAGACAAATATCATTTCTGCAAATGAGAAAGTATTTTCAAAAGGGATGTTCCCTATATGAAATATAGGTGTTGAAAACAATTGAAGGTGACAAACCAAGCCCTAACGACCACCCTATCCTGAGAGAATGCGGAGATGTATTTCTGAAAGAGGTACCAGGTCTACCTCTGAGAAGGGACATAGACCTCTTGATAGAACTTGCACCAGGAGCAGTGTCGATGTCTAGGACACCCTATCGGATGAGCACACCCGAGTTAGTTGAACTCAAGTTGCAATTAAAAGAAACGATGGATAAAGGCTATATTCGACCCAGCGTGTCTCCATGGGGAGCACTAGTCCTATTCATGAAAAAGAAGGATGGTACCCTTAGACTGTGTATAGACTATAGGCAACTCAATAAGGTAACTATAAAGAACAAGTACCCCTTGCCCAGGATCGATGACTTGTTTGATCAATTGCGGGGTGCGTCTATTTTCTCAAATATTGATTTGAGGTCAGGATACCATCAAGTCCAAATCAAGGGTGAAGACATCCATAAAATTTCCTTCCAGACGAGGTATGGTCACTATGAGTTCGTGGTAGTGCCATTTGGGTTGACTAATTCCCCTGCCACTTTTATGTGCTTGATGAACAATGTACTCAGCAAATTCCTAGACAAATTTGTGCTTGTTTTTATTGACGATATATTAATTTACTCCAAGAACAGAAAAGAGCATGAAAAGAATCTTAGACTTGTGTTGCAAGTGCTAAGAGAAAATCAGCTCTATGCCAAATTCAACAAATGTGAATTCTTCCAGAAGAAAATACATTACTTAGGCCATGTTATCTCTGAAGAAGGAGTAGCAGTAGACCCTGATAAAATCAGGTCTATCATGGAATGGCCTACCCCAAAGGATGTTTCGGACATCAGATCCTTTATGGGATTAGCAAGATACTATAGGAGATTTATAAAAGGATTCTCCAAGATTGGTTGTCCAATCACTTCCCTCCAGAAGAAGGGGACAAAATTCCTGTGGACACAAAAATGTGAAGAAAGATTTCAAACCCTGAAACATCTACTGACCCATGCACCCGTGCTGAAGATCGTTGATCCAGAAGTTGGCTTCCTCGTGTGCACAGATGCCTTTAAGGAAGGGCTTGGAGGAGTCCTTATGCAAGGAGGAAGTGTGATCTGCTATGAATCCCAAAAATTAAATGAGCACGAAGTCAACTATTTGACCCATGATCTAGAGCTGGCTGCCATAGTGCATGCCTTGAAAATGTGGAGGCATTACCTCCTGGGAAGAAAATTTGTACTTATGACAGATCATTGTGGATTGCAATACCTGTTTGATCAACCAAAGCTCAATACTAGACAA
This sequence comes from Picea engelmannii, assembly GCA_009831015.1. Lineage (NCBI taxonomy): Eukaryota > Viridiplantae > Streptophyta > Pinopsida > Pinales > Pinaceae > Picea > Picea engelmannii. The sequence goes on along the minus strand of ML799868.1, from coordinate 61,110 downwards.
GATAGGTGGATGGCCCTCCTTAGCGAGTTTGATTTCGAAATCAAACACATTAAAGGAAAAGAAAATAGGGTGGTCGATGCCCTTAGCAGAAGTATGAAAACAATTCACCTGGCAGCGGTGAGCACCTACGAGACAGATGTCAAGGAAAGAATCAGAAATGCATAAGAAACAGATTCCTTCATCCAGATTGTGACCATGTACCTACAGAAAGAACCCGCCGAAGTAAAATATGAAGGCTACCAGATGACCGAAGGAGGTTTGCTCACTTACAGAAGCATATTTTATATTCCAGATTGTGACGACTTGAAGAGGTTCATACTGGATGAACTACATAAAAGACCCTATTCTGGTCATCCAAGATACTAGAAGATGATCATAGCCACTAGGAAACAATTCTATTGGTATGGAATGAAGAAAGACATAGACGAGTACTTGGACAAATGCATAGAGTGCCAATAGGTTAAAGCAGAAAACCAACACCCAACAGGATTATTACAACCTCTACCAATCCCAGAATGGAAATGGGAAACCATCTCCATGGATTTCATCACCGGATTACCAACATCGACCAAACAGAATGATGCCATTATGGTAATGGTGAATAAATTAAGAAATTCTTCTCATTTCATCCATGTTAAATCAACTTGCAAAGCAATCGATATCACTCAGGTATTCATGAAGGAGATATTTAGACTGCATGGTATGCCGAAAGAGATTGTGTCTGACAGAGACACGAAATTTACTTCTAACTTTTGGAAGTCACTAATGGCTGGTTTAGAGACCAAATTGTTGTTTAGCACCACCTATCACCCTCAAACCGATGGACAGATAGAAAGAGTGAACCAAATACTTGAAGACATGCTAAGAATGCATGTAATGCATCAACCAAAGAAGTGGGAAGACTACCTTCCACTGGTAGAATTCACCTACAACAACGGCTACCAAGCATCCTTAAAGATGAGTCCCTTTGAAGTCCTCTATGGTAGACCGTGTAACACTCCAGTCAGCTAGAGTAATCCCATAAATAGGATTTCTTTTGGACCCTACATGTTGAAATAAATGGAACAGCAGGTGACTCAAATAAAACAAAACCTAAAGGTCACTCAGAACCGACAGAAAAGTTATGCCGACCAAAAGAGAACTCCAAGAGAGTTCAAAATGGGAGACCATGTATATCTCAGAGTTAGTCCCAGGAAGAGTTCTCTGAAAATGGGAGCTTGTGCCAAGTTAGCACCTCGGTATTGTGGACCCTTTGAGGTTCTAGATAGAGTGGGACCTGTAGCCTATAGGCTAGCACTTCCTCCCATAGTCAAAGCACATAACGTTTTCCATGTTTCATTATTGAAAAAATATGTACATGATGCTAACCATATAATTGACTGGTATGTGATTCAGGTGGAACTGGAGGGAGAATTTCTACCAGAACCTCAATGCATACTGGACAGAAAGGAAGCCCCACTTCGGAACCGAACCATTGCACAGGTCAAGGTGCAGTGGAAACATTTTGGCCCAGATGAGGCTACATGGGAAATGGAGGATGCCATGAAACGAGCATATCCGATTTTGTTTACATCTGTACATGCATGTCAAGTTGATAGATAGAACATCGAGTACGATGTTACTTTAAGGGGGAGGGAATTGTAACACCCTGTTTCCCCCAGTCTGTAAAAATAACTATACTGGCCAAGTATTGTGGCAAAACTCAAAAATTTGAATGAGTGATGTGAATGGACCTTGTGAAAAAGGTCGATGAATGTGAATAATATTATGAATATATATATATATATATATATATATATATATATATATATATATATATATATTGTAGGATTGTTGAGAGGGGATGTACTGAAAAAGAGACCACGATGGTTGGAGAAAGGTGGTGGAAGGCACTTGGAATGGTGGCGTTAACTTCCACCGAAACTAATACTATATTTGGACTTCACAGGCCCGGAGAACCAAGAGCGGCTCGCTGGCCCCAAATTAAATGACTCACCAGGTTGGCAGGTAAATGGATCCTCATGAGTAATGAGGAATGGGGGTGAACCGCCCATCCGTAGAGTCCTCATACCTGACCACCGCAAGGAATATCGTGCCACACACAACCTCTCTGAAAGGAGAAAAGGTAGGAAGAGTGTGCGATCAAGGGGGCAGATGCGAGGGGAACACGAGAAGGAAAAGAACTTTGGAAAAATACAGAGTGAGTGATAGCAGAGAAGAAGGAGAGTAACCATCATTCTCGGTCATTGGAAAACAGAGACTCGGTCTCGCAGCATCGTGGTCTCAGCTCGGGGGTGGCTAGTGGTAAATCCATTTGGAGTCACTGAGCCTACGGTTGGGTGGAAATGAGAACCCCTCTCAGCAGTTGCAATCACATCTAGTGTTATTTCTGATAAGTGTTTTACATATTGCATCTTGAAATGTATATTCTGACATTTATGATCATAGTCTGTGCAATTATAAATGGTTTCAGTATAAGGCTATCTGTTTGGTGTTTTGACCAGAAATGGTGGTTTCATGCTTATAATGGAAATACTATGTATGGCTTATGTTTTATAAATCTCTATATATATGTATACCGATCTAATTCATACTTCAAGTCTGTTCTCGAGAAATCTATACCCTTATCTGTCTCAGGTAATACCCTAGATAGATCTCCCCATAGAGACACCCTTCTTGGAAAGCTTACCAAGAACCTGAAAAAGGATTTGAAGGCGAAAGTCTTAGTAATCCTCCACGAGGAAGAATGGTCCTCTTAAAATCCCGATATTTCAGAATTTCGACACCCGGGGTATCCAAGTGTGAGCCCTCTCGTACTTGCAAGTCACGAAACCCCTATTTGTGAAATCCCAAAATAGTTTGAAAGTGTGGATAAGTATCGATTAATGAATGAGATCCTGTTGGAAGTTCTTAAGTTCAGTCGTAACCATTAGATTGGAGGAAGAAACGAGGGCGTTAAATGCCTCAACCCTTTTCTTTTATCTTCGTGAGTAGCGAAGAAATCAGGACCATAGATCCCCAAAGTCCATGGGAGTAATTGGACCGTCCTTTTATAAGGGCACGTGGCGGTCGGTAAGTGTTTTGGCATTTCGGCACTCGGGGAATCAAAGGGAAAGAACCCTGGTCATCGCGAGTCGCGAAATCCCGATAACCGAAACAGCAAAATAGTTTTAAGTGTGAATAAGTTTGAGAAAGATGGGCTTTGAACATGACCGTTGATCGTCCTGAAAATATCATAACGGTTGATCATGGGTAAAGGTCGCAGCCATCCATCGGAGGGACACGTTGCTATCGGTCGACATTTCAGTGTTTCAGCACCCGGGAAACCAAAGGGCAAGAACCCTTAACTTTGCAAGTCGCAAAATCCCAGTACCCGAAACCTCGATGCGCTCTATGGTAGAAAGGAAGAGATCTGAACTGTTGGTTTTCCATGTCCAGGGAGCAGTAGGAGAGTGCACAGTGTGGGACAAATCTGAACCATCAGATCTTAGTTAGAAAACCCGACAGTCGTTGGATCTATCAGGAGATGCATGAGGGTTAAGCCTTCATGAACAGAGGTGAAAGTCTCGAAGGGAATAAGACTGTGATATTATGAGAAGTGGTCATATGGGACAAGGCATAGCCCAGGGAGATAATTGTTGATCGAACCCTTTTTGGCATTTCAGCATTTTGGGGTTTGCAGAGTCGAAAGACTCGACTCGCTTATATCCCTGAGTCACGAAATGAGAAAAGGTGCCTAGTTGTTTGGCCAGTGGTCATAACCGACGATCACATGGAGGTGGAAAAAGGGAAGATATAGCCTATGCTAAGACCCCATAGGACTTTGGGGATTCTGTCCCTCGAGAAAAGGTGAAAATTTTTATTATGCCGTAGTGGGTGTGTTACAAGGTAGGGGAGCGATCCTCTCCAAAATCCATTTTTGAGTGGTTCTTTCAGTGGAAAAAGGTTTGTGCTCCCTGTCAAGTGATTTCTCTTCTTCCAAACTAGCCTTTGAGGTGTCTTAAGTGTCCTTATGATGTCATTAGAGGCGCGACATAGGAAAGATGGTAGTATGATTTGTGTGACACTTGCAACACTTGTGGTCAAGATGTGACACTCGCAGACAAGATGCGATACTTACAACACTTGTAATGACGACACTTGCGACACTATTGAAGTGAGTAATTTTGAGGTGTAACAGATTTCCCCCCAAAGTATGAAGTTAGAAGAAAATGATGACTGAAGTACTTTGTAGAATTTTTCGAGCAAGGGTCTGGACGCAGAGAGGCTGGAAAAATCTTCACACAACCATCAAACAAATATTATGACATGTTTCAAACCCAAGGCAGACATACCTATGCTTGAGTGATAAATATTTTTTAGGTATGTCCACCATAAAATACACTGCGGATCCATAATTATATTGACAAAAGATACAACATGGATCTATACTTCTATGACCTGAATTTATCATAGCCACGAAGAATACACAGAGGATCTACGAAATGAGAAGACATAGCCATGACCAATACAAAGTGGATCTATGTAACAATATATGTGTCATAGTTCAAAGGAACTCCTTCACAACCTGGGTAAAGTATAAATAAGAGTGAAAACTCAACCCAAGGTCTTCTTATCAATCCTGATGTAGTACAAATCTAACCATGTGAATAGATGTCGTGATGTCGAACATGGCAGAAACCACTTGATTACCGGTCAATGATGTAAATCATTAACAAGCACGAGGGAGATCACCATTGATGCCAATGATTCCCAAGGTACTCTAGTACATTCTGACGAATGTTAATGAATGAGATGAAGTCGCACATATTTGGAATCATCCGATCAGAGGTGAATGATTCAAACCCACTGTCGAATGCGAGGAGTCCTGCCATTGGGGCATGCAAGTCCCAAGGTATTAACTAGTTTCCAATTCTATCTCCTGGATAATGTGCTAAAGTCAACAAGAATAGACTCATTGAAGGAGGGTCTTGATGTATCCCCCATCAATGACATGAACAGACACAGAGATGTAATCAGTAGATCAAATGAACATGGACTAACATAGGTATTGAAACAAGATATTTTTTATGGCTAACTCACGAGGCAAATACTTCCCTTGAACACTGAGGCACAACAGCACAAACTTGACATGGACCAAAAATTGAGGATGCAGTGGATGCTGTGACTTTTTTCAGGTGACCCAAAGGAGTAAAAGAAACTCATAGGATTGGCTCAGTGTAGAGGTTCAGTGGATTAAAATGCGTGCAAAGACAAAGTGTCCTCTACAAGGGTGACCACAAGAGCTACTGGTAGTGTTCTCAAAAACTAATTGGCTTGCTTCTTTCAATTTTTCCCCCATCCAGATAGACGAGTACCTCTTTTTTAATTTAACAAGTTTGAGGTGGGTAACACATGATCTATATGACTCACCTTCGATAAGTCCCTCTTCCTTTGTTTAACAAACTTGAAGAAGTAAGGGTTCGGTCTCATATGATCCCTTCAATGTATGATTGTTTAATGAGTCCAAAAAAGGCAAACTCAATGGTTTTTCATATTTAGAGAGTCTGAAAACAACTTAAAGATGACTCCAATGTTGTCCTTTTTCATAATTTTAGTCTTGTGAGGCCAAAAAAGAGATAAATTATCACTCAAAAGATGCCCTTTCAAACCTTTTAACGAGTGGGAAAGGAAGCAAGATCACTCGACAATCTTTTCATGTTTAGAGAGTTTAAAAAGAGATTAAAGACGACTCCAAGGGGTTCCTTTTTCGTATATCCATGTGAGTCCGAAAAAGTGATAAAAGTCTACTCCGTTACATTGTCATGTTTTTTTTAGCACGAGAAAGAACAAAGAATAAGCTCGGTATTCCCCCAGCCTGAAAGCTAGTGGCTTAACTCCAGAATGATCATCAAAGGCTAGAGACATGCCCTCCAAGCCTCAATTCATTCACTAACTTTGCAGTTGTCACCAATTTCATTACTAGATGGAGAAAAAGGATAAGGGTGGATGAAATGAAGGTTTAAAAGAGGTGACTACTTCATTTTTTAACGAGCTTGACACAGGAAAAGAACTATGCTCAGGGCTCTGGGTTCAATCCCCGAATTGATGTTTCATTTTTTAACAAACTTGCTACAGAGAGGAAAACTATGCTCAAAGCTTCTGTTTAATTTTTTAACGAGCTTGCTACAGAGAGGAAAACTATGCTCATGACCTCGATTTCATTTTTAACCTAGCTTGCTACAAAGAAGAGAAACTAGGCTTGTGACCTCTGTTTCATTTTTTAACGAGCTTGCTATAGAGAAGAGAAACTATGCTCGTGGGTTCTCCTTGATCATGGCTTCCAAGAGGATAACGCTTTGGAAGGACACCATGTTAAGGGACAAAACTCGGTCATCAATTCCAAGAGATCTTCACTGGAGGGAGGAAAATCATTCTAGAAGGAACGCATTTCGAGGGCCACGACAGGGGTAAGGAGATCAGGCTCCAATACCCCTACTGAAGAGATCACCATGTCAACAACCGAATCCAAATCATCGGAAGTTGAAGGCATGGGAGACAATGGAAAATCAACATCAGAAGGGTAGATAGAGTGTATATATCCCCAAATTTCTTCACGAAGTTGAAGAAAAGAGGATCGAAGATGGTTATCATCCAGAGGTAGCTCATCAATGCTCAACATTTCCATAATAAATTCATCAGAGGGAAAAATTGGGGAAATGTAGTCGATAACAGACGACAAGGAACTTAACCGTGATGGCATTGAGTAATTTTCGGGTGCCAATAGATGTTGGTAATATGAAGAGGGAGAAGTAGATTGGACAGCAACGTATGATGTTTTGGCTGGAATAAGTGGCACAGTGTCACCCAGTACATTGAATTCCCACGGACTAGGTACAATCCATGGGTCAGATGATTCCAAAGATTGATAAGCCATGTTCGAAATCATATCAACATTGGCAATATGATGTGTAGTCGGTGGAAGTGGTCTGAGGAAGGTACCCATAAGGATAGAATCTTTCAACAAGCCAACACCAACACTTTCATACATGATCTTTTGATCTCCCAAGAATGGAATGTTGTTGGTAGTGAGAGCACGACCATCGGTTGTGTAGAAATCTAACTGATCGACAGTGACAATGTTTCCCTGATGAGAGAATTGTACACATCGAAACACTAATGAGGCAATGACAGACATAGCATTAAACCAACTTCTTCCAATTAACAAGTTGTAATCGAGGGGAGCGTCGACCACCTCGACATCAACAGTGATAGTTTTTCCACCCAATTGGATGGGAAGGGACTGTAAAATCCCATGGGGATGAAAACCTCACCCATCGAATGCAGGTAAAATCATTGGGGATTTGTTAAGTGCATGTGATTTTAAACTTTTCCAACGGGATAGAGACATGACACAGGTTGAGGCTCCCTCATCCAGAATAATTTGGTGGATTTGTTGATTGTGAACAACAACATCAACTTGGAAAGAAAGTTGATGGGAGAGTCGAGATGTATAATTGTACAGGTTAAACATGATATGGTTGGACAACTCAGGATCAATATCACCAATAGTGGCCAAGAGCATTCTACATTGACGGGGGCAGTGCTCTAGAACTTCTAACATAGACATAGCACACTGTGCTTGAGCCAAATCTTGAACAATGTTGTAGCTCTGGGCGACACGTGAACTAGTATTAAAGGCATATTTATGGATAGTGCTCTTAGGAGGGTGTAAGATAGATTCGAATGTTGTTTTCTCAATCTGAAGTGGTCCATATGGAGGGTTAACCAATGGAGTACCAACGAAAGACGGTGATGGATCCAATAAAGTATTGATACCATTAGTGACTTTTCCTTTGTCAGTTTTAATTGGTGTG
>ML799868.1:0-25446 GCA_009831015.1 Picea engelmannii | reverse complement strand
CAGAATGAAATGAATACAAATTATTATCAAAATATTCTTAACACAAAATAATAGATATACAATAAAATTGGTTTCTATTCAATAAGGAAATAAGTTGAAACTCTAAAATGCAGCGGAAACAAGCTTGCTAGAATGGTGGGGGATTATCTCTGGGAAGAGATGTGACGGGTGTGCTCATTCACAAGAATATGATTACAATGAGGCTCTAAAGACCTTTTTGCAATAAACAGGAATGTAAAAAACCCTAGACATCCAAAAAACCTAACCCTACAAGATGAAGCGTCGAATGTCATGTGGGCCCCATTTGGGTAAGTTAGTACATCAAATTCATGGGATTGTAACTTTTGCATACAATATTTGTTTCATGTGCACGATATCTCATTAGAAAGGTCTATCCGAGGACTACACATTTTGTTTTTATCTATCAAAGGTCATTTTGACTATGGTGAGCTCTAAAAAATGTTGTTTAGGGCCTCAAAACGGCCCCGCAAGTCAGGGACCCGAAAACTAGGGAAAAAATTGTCAAACTAGAAAGATGCCAAAACGACCCAGCTGGAATAGTTGGGAGGCCACTGAAATCCATCTGGAACAACAATCCCATCTGGAACAACAATCCCCCCTTAGGAAGAAATTGTCTCTATTGTGTTGAGTTCCCCCATCAGATGAGAAAAATTTTGTTGAATTTGGTCCCTGGTGAGCCACTTGCCTTGATGTAGGAGTTGTCTTGCTTTAACAACTCGATAAAACTGGATCCTTTGTTGGAGACTGCCCTTGATCAGTTTTTCCACAAAAAATGTTGTTTAGGGCATCAAAATGACCCCGCAAGTCAGGGACCCGAAAACTAGGGAAAAAATTGCCAAACTGGAAAAATGCCAGAATCAACCATTTGGAATAGTTGGGAGGCCATCGACATCCGTCTGGATCATCATCACTGGGGAAAGAGAGATAGTTGATCCTGACAAGATCAAAGACATTTGGATTGGCCTAAACTAAAATATGTGATTGTTATCATGTCCTTTATGGGCCTATAAGGGTACTATATAAGGTTCATAAAGGGGTTTCCAATATTGGTTATCCAATCACCTCCCTTCATAAAAAGGGAGTCAAATTTCTTTGAACAATCAAGTGTGAAGAGAATTTTCAGCAACTGAAGCATTTATTGACCAATGCACCTGTGTTGAATATTGTAGACCCAAACAAGGATTTCCTTGTGTGCATAGACACCTGCAAAGAAGGACTCGGAGGAGTCCTCATGCAAGAAGGGCATGTAGTATGTTGTGAATCTAGGAAATTGAATAAACATGAAATGCATTATCTGACCCATGACTTAGAATTAGTTTCCAAATTTAATGCCTTAAAAATGTGGAGACATTACCTCCTAGGAAGAAAAGTTGTACTCATGATAGACCATAGTGGGCTGAGGTATTGATTTTACCATCCCAAACTAAATGCTAGACAAGTTAGATGGATGGATCTCCTTAGTTAATTTGATTTTGAAATCAAGCACATCAAGGGAAAATAAAATAGAGTGGTTGATTCCCTCAGTGGAATCATGAAAGTGATTCACTTGGCAGTTGTAAGCATGTGATTCACAAGAGTTAAGAGTGCACAAGAAACAGATGAATTTTTCAAAACTGTAAATACATAACTAGAACAAGAACCCGAAGGAATGAAATATGATCGATATCAGTTGTTGAATGATGGTTTGTTAACCTACAAAGTTCGGTTGTATATCCAAAATTGTGATGACTTGAAGAGGTTCCTCATGGATGAACTACATAAAAGACCATACAATGGTCATCCTGGTTATCAGAAAATGATCACATTCACTAAGAAATTTTTTTATTGGCTAGGAATGAAAAAGGACATAGCTAGTTATTTAGCTAAATGTTTGGAGTGGAAACATGTTAAGGTGGAATACAAGAATCTAGTAGGGTTGTTACAACCCCTACCTATTCCAAAATGGAAATGGGAAACCATATCCATGGATTTTATCACAAGATTACCTAAATCATCCAAACAAAAAGATACCATTATGGTAGTTGTGGACAAGTTGAGCAAGGTTGCTCACTTTATCATGGTAAATTCCACTTGCAAAGCAATAAATATTTCTAATATTTTTATGAAAGAACTATTTAGGCTACATGGGATGCCTAGGGAAATCATATCTTATAGAGATACAAAATTCACCTCAGAAATTTTGAAATATCAATTTGTTGGTTTTGGAACTAAATTGTTACTTAGTACATCCTATCACCCTCAAACTGGTGGGTAGACAGAGAGGGTAAATCGAGTATTGGAAGGCATGTTAAGGATGCAAGTGATGCATCATCCCAAGAAATGGGAAGAATACCTACCACTGGTAGAATTTTCCTACAACAATGGTTATTATGAATCCTTGAAAATGAGTCATTTTGAGGCTCTCTATGGTAGACAATGCAATATTCCAATTAGTTGTAACAACCCCGTGGACAAAATTACACTTGGGCTAGACATGCTAAAGGAGTTGGAACAAAAAGTACCTCAAATAAAACAAAATCTAAAAGTGTCCCAGGACAGGCAGAAGAGATATACAAACAACAAAAGGACTTATAAAGAGTTCAAAGTAGGGGATCATGTGTATCTATGAGTTAGACCCAGAAGAAGTTCCTTGAGGAAGGGAACTTGTGTGAATCTAGCACCTCGGTTTTTTGGTCCCTTTGAAATTTTGGACAGAGTGAGACATGTAGCCTATAGACTAACACTTCCTCCCACAATGAAAGAACATAATATTTTCCATGTTTCATGGCTGAAGAAATATGTACATGATTATAATCATATAATTGATTGATCCGTGTTCTAGGTGGAACTAGAGGGAGAATTATTGTTGGAGCCACAATGCATACTAGACATGAAATAAATGCCACTCAGGAACAAAACCATTGCACAAATCAAGGTGTAGCGGAAACACTTTGGTCTAGGTGAAGTTACCTGGGAACTGGAGGATTCCATGAAATAGGCATTCCCTTTTTTGTTAATTGTGGTACATAGATTTTTTGTTGTAGATAGAACACCAAGGGTGGTGTTCCTTTAAGGGGGAGGGGATTGTAACACGCCTATTTCCTCTAGTCTGTAATTATAACTATTATCGTGACCAAAACTATAGACAATCTTGTTATGTTATTATTGAAAGAAAATGGACCTTTGATAAATTATGTAATGTAAATATTTGGTTATTAATGCAACATGGAGAAGTTGAACTACTGTTGAAGGGATGCCCTGATGGTGATCTGGATTAAGGAGTGGAATGAACTGATTAACAGACTGAATACAATAAACATAGAGATATGAAGAATAACACAGATATCTAGTGAACAATATCTTCTATTGAATAATGAAATAGGATTAAACTATAAAACTACAAAATTGAAGCACTTGCTCGAATGGTGGTAGCTATCTCTGAGAAGAGATGTGGCTGCTACGTGCATCTGTTTGAGCAGAATGAATTACAATGAGGCTCTAGAGGCCTTTTTGATATTACTCATGAATTACAAAACCCTAGACATCCAAAAACCTAACCTTAGGAGGTGAAACGTGAAAAGTCATGTGGGCCCCTATGGGTAAGTTTGTACCTCAAATTCTTGGGTTCGTCAATTTTTCATACAACCTCTGTTTTAGGTGTGTGATAGCCTATTGGAAAGGTCTTTCATAGAACTACACATTCCATCGTCAAACGGTAACTCCATTTATAGTTTGATTGTGGTGAGTCCAAAAAACATTGTTTAGGCCTCCAAAATGGCCCTGGAAGTACAACAATATGTGATGACATGAAAACATACAAAATAAGCCATTTGGATTAGGTGAGAAGCCACCAATATCCACCTGGAATATGTGTAGGGATTCAGACAGCCCCATAAGTGTAGAACCCACAATTACAAAGAAGTACAGAAGAACGTGTTGAACTAAAAAAGGACAAGATGAGCCAGTTGGAATAGGTGGGTGGCCACCAATAGCCAACTGGATCAATCCTCCTCCCTTAAGAAGAAATGGTCTCCATTGCGTTGAGTTCCCCCAGAAGGTGAGGAAAATTATACTGGATTTGGCCCCAAGCGAGCCACTTGCCTTGGTGTGGGAATTGCCCTGACTTGACAACCTAATAAAGCTTGATCCTTTGCTTGTGAGTGCCCTTGACCTATATGTCCACTATATGATCAGTAGATGCTTGTTCCATGCAGTCAGGGTTGAGAAATGTGGGTGTCAGTTGTTATGAAATCTCTAAGGTGTCCAATAATGGTGGAAAATATGGTCGAAGGAGGTCCACATTGAACACTGGGTGCAGGCCAAGGAAAGGTGGAGTGTTGAGCTCAAAATCATTGCTACCCAAGACCTTGGTGATAGTGTACGACCAATAGAGAAGTGGGAAGAGCTTCCGATGCGGCCCTATGAGACGCTCCTTTTGCAAATGTAACCAAAATTCTTCACCAACCTGAAACTGTTGTGGTACCCTTTGTTGATCATGGCGTTGCTTGAACTTAGCATTGGAATTCTACAAAATCTCTTGGACCTATTGGTGGATGTGTTGAATCCTCTCAATGAATCTAGTGTCTTTGTTTATCACAAACTGATCATGGGAAGATTTTGTCTGTGTGGTGGCAAGAGGAATTGCAACATCAATAGGTCCCAAGGGTTGGAATCCCATCCCCACCTGAAATGGGCTATGGTCAGTGGAGCTATGGAGAGCCTTCTCATAACTGTGTTGAACATAGGGGAGACTCTCATCCCATGTACATGGATTCTTAGAGTTGTACATGCGCAGGATGCGCACAATCATCCGATTGACGACCTTTGTTTGGCCATCTGTTTGGGGGTGGAAAACAGTGGATTTGGTGAGCTTGGTGTCCAATAGTGACCAGAGACTCAACTAAAATGTGTTGAGGAACCTGTTGTCCCGGTTGGAGATGATGGTTTGTGGTATCCCAAAGTGGACCCACACTCGTTTGAAGAAGAGCTTGGCAGTATCTATCATTGTGATATTCTTCTTGCAAGCTATGAGGATGGCCATCTTTGAAAACCGATCAATGACCACAAATACACAACCATTTCCTTTCTTGGTGGACTAAAGGCCAGACATGTAATCCATTGAGATGGATTCCCAAGGCTTCTCGGGAGTAGGAATAGGGGTGTATAATCCTTACTTCTTGATGGCTGGCTTGGAAATGGAATAGGAAGTGCAAGATCTGATATACTTGTTCTTGTCGAAGTTTTGGCCAATAAAAATGTTTATGAAGAACAACCACAGTTTTCTCCACACAAAAATGTCATGCCATCCAAGTATAGTGGTCTTCCCAAATCATCATTACACGCTCTCTTGTAGGAACACAGAGATATCCCAAGTGGCATAGTAGTCCATCCTTAATGTGAAAATCGGTGACAGTTGCACCTATACCCAAGATATGATAGGTGGTGGCGAAGTCTGGATCTTGCTGATAAATTTTGGGCCACTTAGATGCTTCATGTCCACAGGAATGGAGCACAGTGGTGAGTGCAGCCACATGAGGTCGGTTGAGGCAGTCAATGACACAATTTTAGATACATGTCTTATGTTTGATGTTGATATGGAAATGTTGCAGGTAGGTGGACCACTTATGATGGCAGTTGTTTTGTAATTTCCCATGCATTTGTATGAACTGCAGAGGCTTGTGATCAGTGTGTATGATCATCTCCTTTACTATAATTTAATGTTTCCATTGATGACAGGCTTTTAAAATGGAATACATTTTCTTGTCATAGGTGGGGTATTTTCAGACAATATTTGAGAGTGTCTCACTATGGTATGCCACTGGATGATTGTTTTGAGTGAGAACTGTGCCCACAACATAGTTATATGCATCAGTCTCAATCTCGAATGGTTGTTGCAGATCGGATAAGGAGAGAACTAGAGCTAAGCACAAGCAATGCTTCAGATCATTTAATGCTCATTTTTGTTCCTTCCCCCACACGAACTTGTCCCTGCCACCACCCAAGGTCACCTGACTGAGGGCCCATGTAATATGGGAGAATCCCTGTAATGTCCCCTTTTGGGACATTTTAACATTACAACATTTCAGAGTGTTATGCCTACCCAAGTAGCCAGATAGGGGTGACAGAGATTTCGAGAGATATTGAGGGGTTTATTTGGGCCCGACTTGCATCGATCATCATCAGGATCCATTCCGCACAGCTGGGCTTTGGTTTCATTGCATTCCGACGATTTATGTAATTTTGAGTTATTATGGGTCATATCTTAATTAAATTCACTAAGAAGGTCATAATGGGCATATTACTTGGAGAAACCTCTTAGTATAATAGCTCATCGGAATTGGGAGGAAGAGCACTACAGGATAAGATGATGAGAAGTGACTTTCAGTGGCCGAAGAAGCCATCAGGATGGATAAATCACTTTTTAGAGGCAAAATGGTTAATTAATTAATTAATTAAGTGATATAATCAAGAAATAATAAAATAAAGTAAAATTCACTTGGAGGGAAAAGGTCAACAATGAATTAGGGTTTCGGGAAGCTATAAAGTAAGGGTAAAGCAACCTAATTCATTATGGATTGTTATGATTTGATATTGAGAGTTCCCAGAGCAAGAGGAGAGCCGACCATACTGTTTTGTGGATTCCTGGAGGAAACCACCACCATTGATCGGTTTCGGTGTTGAGAGACACACCCTAGCCCATCGGAGATACCATCCAGGTATTTCACCGTACTACTCAGGAGTATCCAGGTATTTCACCGTACTACTCAGTAGTATCCATTGCAGGGTTTGGAGAGATGCACGAGACCCGTATCCAGATTGTAGTTTCCTTCCAACCAATTTGAGATCTAGCTAGGGCGTTTCTATTGAGCCATATATCATCAAATTCTGATGGTGGAATCTTGCAGATCGACTCATTCATCCATTTAGGGCTTTTCGGACAGACATTTGGTGTTGCATGCAGAGTTTCAGAGCAGATCCGGACAGATCCTTCTGACCCATTTCCTTATTTGGAAAGATGATCATTTTGAGCCATATAGCAGCAGATTCCATTGGTGGAATTCTTTTGGGTGCATCCAGTGCTCTAGGAGGTGCGCAAACCCCCCTAGGGGTCCAGATCCAGTGCCTTAGAGACTGGATCTGAGATATGATACTCATCCATTTCAGTCTAAAGGCCAGGGTGCTTCTATTGGAGAAATTTTCGRTGCATTCTGATGATCCATTCTTCCGGACGAGTTTTCCAGCTAGTAGCGGTTACTGTATTTCTCCGGAATTGCGTATTTTTGTCGATCTATCCTGCTATCATCTTTTGATCAYAGGTATTTTTATGTTATTTGATTGTATTCCAGTACTGATCCATGAKATCTGACTAACGTTTATATTCTATATTTCCAGTAGGCTATTGTATTTCCATGATCGAACTGTTATTATACATGATATTGGGCAGTTGATGTTCTCTACTTTTGCATGCATCCTGTATATGTTGTTTAAACCTTAAATATGCAACATGCACATGTAATAACCAACATGCACATGCAATAACCCACATGCACTTGAAATAACCATTAAGATCTCAAACATACAACTGAAACGCATCCAAAAACCCCCAGTGTATCATATCTTCAAGATAGAATAGTAGATCAGTAGCAAATATCTCGATCAGCGAGATCAGGGATATTTCAATCCCAATACGAACCATCGGTAGAAGTTGGCTAGTCCCAAGAAGCTCTGAAGCTTGGTCAGTGTGGTCGGGGCTGGCCAATCACAGATGACTTGGATCTTAGTTGGATCAACATGTACCCCATGCTCATCAATAATATAGCCCAAGTATTGGACCTTGTTCATGTCAAAAGAGAATTTTTCCAAGTTCGCATATAGCTTGTATTGCCACAGAGTGCTCAAAACCTGTTGAATATGTCACATGTGATGCTCCCACATTACGTTGAAGATGAAGATGTCATCCAAATATACCACCACAAAGGAGTTGGTGAAGGGTCTCAATACATCATCCATCAACCTCATGAAAGTGGTTGGTGCATTTTTTAAGCCAAAGGGCATGACTAGCCATTCAAAGAGATCATCTTTAGACTTGAAGGTTGTATTCCATACATCAGTTGGTTCAATGGGAACCTGGTGGTAGCCATACTTTAGGTCAATCTTGTTGAAGAAATTTTCCCCCTTGCATTGGTCAAGAAGGTCATCAATCCTGGGAATGGGGTATTGGTTCCTGACTGTGATTTTTTTTAAGGATTTTTAATCAATGCAGAGTCACCAAGTCTTGTCCTTGTTCTGCACCAGTACAATCAGGCTACCGCAAGGGGAGGAGTTGGGTCTGATGTGCCCCTTTTGGAGAATATCTTGGATATGATGTATAATTTCATAATTTTCCATCAACGAGCGATGATAGAATGGTCCATTAGGTAGAGGTGCGTTGGGGGGAAGATCAATTGGATGCTTGACTTGGCAGTGTGTTGGTACCCATGTACGTGAGGATAATATGTCTCTGTATTCTTCCACAATCCCATCCACTTGATTTTGTTGAAACAAGATGCTCTGTGTAGAGGACATGGATGTGGTGGCGACCTTCTTCTTACTGTGAGTATGGATCACAAAGAAGACGAACTTCCCGGTCTGTGAAATGACCTTACTGCATTGCTTAGCAGAGATTAAAGAAATAGTAGTAGGCAGTGCTACCTCTGGTATCTTGTACAATTTTCTACCCAAAGTAATAATAACATTGTGGGGTCTAGAGTCATACATAGCATGACGCTTCCACAAATATGGTTGTCCTAAAATAACATCACAAAATTCAAGGGGAGCAATATCACACAGTACCTCATCTTTGAAAGACTTGATGTCATAAGGAAGATGACATTGTTGGTTGACACAGAGATCTCTTCCTTCGTGAAGACAGCCGATGGTGTAGGGTAGTGGGTGGGCATATCAACTTGGTCCCTTTCTGTGTGGGTTGGGGATTCCTTTTCCCTACTTCGTCTATGAGGGGTTTTCATATCCAAACTCTCACCTTTTCTGCTTAAATTTATGCTCGATCTTGAAAGCGTATCTATAAGTTGTGCCCAATGAGGCAATGTCCAAAAAATCCATTTCTATTTGAATGTATCTATCAAAAAAGCCACAGTATTTGAGCACCAAATGACTCTCAAAGTCTTTGATACCCAATTTGGTGCACAAGGTATGGAAAATATTGGTGAAATATGGTACTATCTGGTCCCTTTCTTGACGTAGGGTGGTTCATCTGGTGTATTGGTCCTCGTAGCTTCTAACGGGTTAGTATTGTTCTTTAATGGCGTCCTAGAAGGAATCCCATGTAGGGGCCACCACAAACATTGTAGATTCCTCTATGGCCCTTTGCTTAGAGTAAGTACCCCACTAGTCTTTAACATGGGGAACGACCTTGAGGAGTTCCAAAGTGATCTTTTCCCTATCAGAAAAATCATGGACCGAAGAAATTTTCCCCCTTGAGTTTGTCAAGAAGGTCATCAATCCTAGGAATGGGGTATTGGTTCCTAACTGTGATTTTGTTTAAGGCTTTGTTATCAATGCAAAGTTACCAAGTCTCATCCTTCTTATGCACCAGTACAATTGGGCTACCGCAAGGGAAGGATTTTGGTTTGGTGTGCCCCTTTTGGAGAAGCTCTTAGATCTAATGCTTGATTTCATTATTTTCCATCAACGAGCGATGATAGAATGGTCCATTAGGTAGAGGTGCATCAGGGGTTAGATCAATTGGATGCTTGACTTGGCAGTGTGTTGGTACCCCTATAGGTGAGGATAATATGTCTCTATATTCTTCCACAATCCCATCCACTTGATTTTGCTGAAAAGAGAGGCTCTGTATAGAGGCCACGGATGTGGTGGTGACCTTCTTCTTACTATGAGTATGGATCACAAAGAAGAAAAGATTCTCATTCTATGAAATGACCTTACTGCATTACTTAGCAGAGATTAAAGAAATAGCAGTAGGCAGTGCTACCAATGGTATCTTGTACAATTTTCTACCCAAAGTAATAATAACAATTCGGGGTCTAGACTCATACACAGCATGACGCTTCCACAAATATGGTTTTCATAAAATAACATCACAAATTTTAAGGGGAGAAATATCACACAATACCTCATCTTTGAAAGGCTTGATTCTGTAGGGAAGATGACATTGTTGGCTTACACAGAGATCTCTTCCTTGGCGAAGCCAGCCGATGGTGTAGGGTAGTGGGTGTAGTGTCATTGGCAGGTCCATCCGCCTGATGACCTGTTATGAAATCAAGTTCTTCTAACTACCACTATCGATGATGAAATGAAGTGGAGCCCCCTTTACCCACATCTTTGAATGAAAGAGGTGTTCCCCTTCCTTTGTTTCTTCTGGTTTGCTTGGTCAGAATTTGGTGGTAGCGACAATGGCACTGGGTTCAGCATCGATAATTCACTTCCCTCCTTCAGGATTTGATTTGGAATCATAATCGACCTCTGACTTGAAAGCCTTCATTTCGGACATGAGTGACTGCTTGGAGTGAAATTATTCATTGTTGTGCCAAGGGATTTTATGGTACTCACACGATTTTCCCGTGTCCTTCTTCGTCTTCTCATTGGCATTCTTATGTTGTGGCTTAGACTGGTTGTACTAAGGGTGGCCATATCGACTTGGTCCCTTGCTATGTGGGTTGGGGCTGCCTTTGCCCTACTTTGGATATGAGGGGTTTACATATCCAAACTCTCACCTTTTCTACTTAAATTTATGCTCGACCTTGATAGTGTATCTATAAGATGTGACCAATGAGGCGATGTCCAGAAACTCCATTTCTATTTGAATGTATCTATCCAAACAGCCATGGTATTTGAGCACCAGATGACGCTCAGAATATTTGATACCCAATTTGGTGCACATGGTATGGAAAATATTTGTGAAATATGGTATTGTCTGGTCCCTTTCTTGACATAGGGTGGTCCATCTGGTGTACTAGTCCTCGTAGCTTCTAACAGGGTAGTATTGTTCTTTAATGGTGTCCCAGAAGGAATCCCATGTAGGGGCCACCACAAACATTGCAGATTCCCCTACAGCCCTTTTCTCAGAGTAGTTATCCCACCAGTTGTTAACATGGGGAACGACCTTGAGGAGTGAAAACGTGATCTTTTCCCTATCGGAAAAATTATGGACCGAAAAATACCCTTCGAGCAGATTCAACAATTTATCTACAACATTTGCATCTATCAGTCCTTCAAATAATGGAATATCAAAATTTACCTGTACCTTGAAGGGGGTTGCATGGATGCTTGATGAATATGCTTCTCTTGTGGGAAATCGTCGAAGGATCTACATGAAGTTTTCCATCATTCATTCCTTTGTCACGTGAGGGCTTCCTCGAGCAACATTTTCATAGGATCTCCTGCTCCATCATATTTATTTTAATCCCCTGTGGGTTGTTTTTGGGCTTAGTGCAGTCGATATTGTAATGGCTCGATTGGTTTGAGTCCCAACTTCTTGTACCCAGATCTTGTTGGGGACATGCACGAAGAAAAATAAATGAAGAGAAGACCGCTCTGATACCATTGATTTGGATTTAAGAGTGGAACGAACTGATTAACAGATTGAATACAATAACACAGAGATATGAATAATAACACATATATCCAGTGAACAATATCTTCTATTGAATAATGAAATAGGCTGAAATTGTAAAACTGCAGAACTAAAGCACTTGCTCAAATGGTGATAGCTATCTCTGAGAAGAGATGTGGCTACTATTTACATTCGTTTGAGTAGAATGAATTAAAATGAGGCTCTAGAGGCATTTTTTATATTACTCATTAATTCCAAAACCCTAGACATCCAAAAACCTAACCCTAGGAGGTGAAACGTCAAAAGTCATGTGGGCCCCTATGGGTAAGTTGGTACCTCAACTTCCCAGAGTCGTAACCTTTTCATACAACCTCCTTTTTAGGCATGTGATAGCCCATTGAAAAGGTCTTTCATATAACTACACATTATGCCTTCAAACTCTGACTTTGTCTACAGTTTGATTGTGGCGATCCCAAAAAACATTGTTTAGGCCTCCAAAACGGCCCTGGAAGTACAACAAGATGTGTTGACATGAAAACATACAAAATAATCCATTTGGATTAGGTGAGAGGCCTCCAATATCCACCTGGAATATGTTTAGGGATTCAGACAACCCTAGAAGTGTAGAACCCACAATTACAAAGAAGTAGAGAAGAACATGTTAAACTAAAAATGGACAAGAGGAGCCAGTTGGAATAGGTGGGT
This sequence comes from Picea engelmannii, assembly GCA_009831015.1. Lineage (NCBI taxonomy): Eukaryota > Viridiplantae > Streptophyta > Pinopsida > Pinales > Pinaceae > Picea > Picea engelmannii. The sequence goes on along the minus strand of ML799868.1, from coordinate 13,169 downwards.
GGCCACCAATAGCCAACTGGATCAAATGGCCTTCACAAGTTATGATGTCATGAGAGGAATGGTGCAAGAAGGAAGATATTACTAGTTGAAATGACCCTTCCAAGAAGTACCATGTCAATTTAAAGCAATGCAAAACATGAACTGTCCTCAGCCCCATAGATTTGATTACCAATAAGGTTGGTAGTTGGGTAGTCTCCTTCGAGAATCAATGAAGGATTGGAAAAAATCCCTATCGGGAATATTTTGACATGACCCGTGAGTTCTTTGGGAAGAATACATGAAAAATAAAAGGACAGAGGAAAGAAAGAGGAGGGAAAATACAAACAGACACATGGTTGGGGGGGACCTTAGCACTAGGGCAGGGAAGGAAGAACTCTCTGGTGTGAGGAAAATTGAAGTGCATAAGTAATAGTTACTCCCTAGAAACTTATTGAAAAAAAGATATCCTCTCATTGCATCATTGTGAGTATTTGCATGTGATAATCTTGTGTAACGGGTAACTCTATAAGGGAACGAATTACATAGTTGTTTGAGTATGAAAATAATTTGAATCTATATTATATCTTAAGTTGAAAGACTAACCGACATCACTACTTATTGTATGTGTTGTTGTGATTATATATGTGTGTGTGTGCACCTACATGTTGTGATGTTTAGATCCCTACAATAAAGGAACCTTGTGGGATAAGATAAAACAAAGGTACCCTAGGTAGTCAAAGGAATTCCTTGGACCAAGGTGAGAACTCTTGAAACTCGTTAATTATTGAAAGGACTCAATAAATATTCATGAAATTGATTAAGTCATGAACCATAATGATAAGTTGGCGGATCGTGGTCATCGATTTGGCATGATGGTTAGATATGGACCCTCAGTCGGGGTAGGGATAGGATTAAATCTCGACCATCAATCAGGACAGATAATATATCCCAGTCGTTCAACGTAAGGTACTAATTAGAGTAAGTCATTGAGGTGAACTCTAAAAGTGGAGACTTTGAGGGATAATATAGATCGTTGATCAGAGTAAAGGAATACTTTAGTTGAGACATTGATTTGAGGTAAATGTCCAACAGTCTCATTGGCGAGTGATAAACCCTTGTTTTTCCTCATAGAATCGGGGTCATCGAGTTGGCATGAAGGTCATATCTAAGCCCTTGGTCGATGTAAGGGAAGGATTAGTTCTCGACCATATATATGGTGAGATAAAATATCCTATCCATCCATAGAAGGATACCATTTGGAGTAAGTTGTAAACCCCGAAGGAGATGCACTTCAAAGGAGGGACTCTGAGGGTTGATCTAGACCAATGATCAGTGATCAAGTGAGATTTGATCATATTCGTCGATCTGTCATAGATACTTAACAGGTTCCTTGGTGAATGGTGGTAAGTGGAATGATGTCACCCCATCTAATGTGCTTGGGACATGTGACAATGCCTGGAATATTGAAATAGATACCCCATGATGATGTGTAAACCCACCTCAGCCCACATGTCATGACATGGGTTGTGCCACATGTCAAGTAACGATTGTGCCATGTCTCACAAAGTATTTTTCCTTTGAGGCAGAGTTTTCTGGTAACATGTGTGCCACATGTTGTGCCATGTGGTAGGTACACATGGAAACAGATGCCTAGGTGGAAGGTACAAGGTGGTTGAAGATGCCAGGTGGAGAACATCATCAAATTCTAACGGTTGGAGTTTCCTTGGAGGCTGAAGTAGAAGCACTCTAACAAGATAACTCTGAGAGCCAATCTAGACCATAGATCAGTGACAAATTGAGGAGCAATATCAATCATCAAAAGGTGTAGGATGGTATGGGAAAGGATAAAGGAAGAATGATGTCACAGGGCCAACGTGTCCAAAGAAGGTCGTGTGGATTCCTATGATTTCTTAGAGAAATAAGATCATTGACCCTATCGACATTAAAGTCATAGGATAAGTGGTATGATATTACTCTTTAGACATAAGGGGTATGGGAATATCCTAACCATCCTTTAGAGCTGGCATGTCGGAGTTCTTGAGTCACCATGGGCAGGTGATCTCTGATGGAGTGACTATGAAAGTTGATCTGGGTTGTTGGTCGAGGTAATGGCTAGAAGTGACCTCAGCCATCGATATTAGCAAGTCCCACAAGGATTTAAGGAGGAAACAAAATTGGGTCAAACATTAACTGTTACGCAAGTGGATAACTCTAAATGGATCCTAGCCGTTGATTTGGAGAAACAAGTATATCGAGGATTCGATGGGCTAGCTGGTAGATKCMACGACATCGCCAGGTCGAATGAAACATGTGGAAGTAGTCACATGGATTCCATGTGGCAATGAGGCGGATACGGTGATTAAGGAACCAAAACTTTAAGGGGCCATAATTTTTTATCCATAGCTCGGKTTGGAGCACAATGGAAKTTGTTGGAAATCTCTTGATGAGCATAAGATAATGGTTCCCTCAAGAAGAGGTATTGAGATGATTGAGAAAAAGAATTTTTTTACTACCCCGTCCCTTAAAAGGGTACTTAGGGGGTTGGGTTTGTTACAATTACATTTCTTCCTTATATAGCCTTCTTTAGGTTGTATCCTTTGGTTTGAAAATTGATAATATGTGACATTGTTTTTTGGATAGTGGACTATGTATTTATATACTTATCTATTATGTTATGTTTCAACCATTTTTAGAGGCTCAAAATATAGGGATGTATATTTATGTTGTATGTATTCGGGGGTATGATGTTTTTCTTTATGTATACTCTTGATGGGTTATTGCTGGCAGAGAGATTTTTTTGTACCCATGGGATTTTGGTATTTTGGCTTCTATGGGAAATTATTTATGCCTTCGAGCCAAATACATGGAGACATGTATTATACAAAATGTGAATTTATTTTCTCCTAAGGATGAAATAAATTTTACTCTTTTTTCCTCAAAAAAAATTTAGACAACATATAAAATATAACATTATTAATATAATAAAATAGCTATGAATTTATATGTTAGATATTTTTAGAGAGATGAAATATGTGAACACGAAGAAAGAGGGACAATCTTAATTTTTCAGGTTTCCTCAATGTTTATTGTTTGCTCTTCAACATTGTCATTGAGCCATGCATTTATGGTGAATATTTCTATTAAATTGTTAATTTCTTTATAATTTATACCCATAGGTCATGATTAATTGTTTTGGGGTTTTGTAAAGTGAAGAGTACATGCAGATATAACAAAGAAAAAGGAATTGTTGTAAGAGTTTGGGAACCAAACACATTCATTATGAACAACAAATGAGATGCCAATCCCTATATTGACAAGGATTGAAAGTGATCATAAAGTGTCCAATATTATCTAGGAATATTATCTAGGAATCTTTCATTAGGTGAAACTTAAAATTTTTGGTACTCAATATAGTAGTATGGTTATGTAGGCATGATTTATATGATATATTTAACCTTGTGGAAGGGTACACCTTACCAACTAATATATTAGAGCCAATAACAAAATTAGGAATGATTCAAGTTTTTAGATGCCAAAGGAAAGTAGTGGATGTTTAAACATGAATATTGATCATAATTTAGATTCTATCTTCATCTTGACCTAGCACAAGTGGGGAGAGTGGTCTGGTTGTTGAAAATGTAACCTTTTCTTTAAAATTTTATAATATTTGTTGTCTTTCATAAATAATAAATAAATTTAATATAATGTTTCTAGATCAAGTGTAAACCCATATAAAGGGTTTAATTTTTATCATTTCCATAAAATGGTTCAATTTTGACCATTACCCACTACCTTGAAAATGGTTCAATTTTTATCATTGCCCACTTGTCTGAAAATGGTTCAATTTTGATCATTGCCCACTACCCCTATTAGAATAAATTATTAACATGGTCCTTCTTTTTCCCATTCCTAATGATACCTCACAAGTCACAAATACTCAACCACGTACAACACAAACCCATGAAAAGGTCAATTGCATGTGCATTACCTAATACCAATAACATACTACTAAAATTAAAGAGAATCTTCTAGTGATGTGATTGTGAGCATTGGGACAATAAGTTATAACAAAATCTTGACCAAGTTACCCTTAATTATCGGTGACCCTTAAGAATTAGGCATACTTGCCATAAATTCAAGTCATAGAACCTTGAGATAGCCTTTTTATTATTATCTGAAACCTTGAAAAACAAAAAACAAAAAAATCACTTGCTTTGTTGAAACCTTGAAAAACATCAAAACTCTATTTGCAATTTATAACAAGTCTCTCTTTATTCCAGAATTATTGGTATTATTTTCTCATGTTTTATGCCCCTCATGTTGTTTATCTATAGTGGATGTGGATGGCCCCTTTATTTATTTATCACTTTCTGTGATCATATTGCAACCAAAGTGGATTTTTTTTGTTTTAGTTTGTAGGTCCCAAACTCTAGTTCATTGGCAATTAAATATCATATGTGTGTGTCTGCTTAAAATGTAGGAGTGATTTAATAAGTGGGAAAGCTCAGCTTTTATACTAAGTCCATTTTTTTTCTAGCAAGGAAAAGTTCTACCTTTATCCTTTCATTTTTTTTGAAATTTGGATGAATTGGGTATCTTAAAATGGGCTAAAACCTCTAATGGAAAAGTTCCATAATCAAAGTTCCCATTAATCAAGTGAAACTATAAATTTTGACAAAATTCCCATCAAATTTGAGAGAAAATTTCGACCAAAAATTGAGTTTGTCTACTTTTTTTTTTCCACGAAAAAATTCCCTATCCATTCAAAAATAAATTGCACTACAATGCTTTTGTATCTGTCCAATGGAAAATATTCATCACCTCTTGGATTTTAAGACATTTATTTTATTGTTTACAAACCCTAAATATGACTATTGTCTCCCCATGGATAATACAAATATTGAGATTAAAAAAACCACTAATACAAATCAAAATAGGGCCTAAATGTTATTACAAAATATATTGCCCATGTAGCCACAAAATCAAACCCAAAATTCTGCTAGAAATCCTCCAACAAAGTGGAGAAACTAAAGCAAAGACTTAAAATTTCTCTTAAGATCCCCAAAATTTCAAGAACATGGAGGTGAAAAAATTGAAGGAACAAACTTTTTATTCTTATCATAACTAGCCAAAATTGCCTCATGAACAACATAATAGTAAGGAGAACTAGAAAGACCTAAATGGTATGTATGCCTCAATGAAGAACCCAAGACCCTAGAAAATCCTAGAGGTGACCTCTTCAACATTAAAATAGTAGAACCTAAGAAGGAAAAGAGGTTGAATCCTTCAACTAGGGGAAAAGAGAGCCCTACCAATATCATGACTAGGAGAAAGATAGTGAGCATCTGAAGTAAAAACAAAATCATGATAGGGACGGAAAATCTATAAATATTTGAAAATAGTGTAGGATACACTATCCACCAAACATATTTATGAAGATTGAACATCCAAGAAAGAAGCCTTATTTGATTACATGAGTGAGCTACAAATATATTGAGCCTTCAAAACACTAAAAGAAACCATGACCCCATCCTCAACACCCTCCCTAGACCTAACATCCACCACACCCTTCTCATGGGAAACAAGAAAAAGACCCTTTTCTATCATAACAAGAGACTCCATGTAAAGGTCACCAATAGCCAACGATTCCACCTAGAAGTCAACTCGAGACTCCATAACAACAGTGAAATCCTCCACAAACTTACCACTAGCATGCAAGGGGAGGGTAAAATAAATACTCTAAGAGAGGTCACCAAGACCACCAACAATCAACACATTCACCCCTGGAATAAGAAGATCCACACCAACATAAGAATGTGCAGGGCCCTCTTGCACTGACAAGTTAAGACCCACATCAATAGATTATCCCAAGTGAAGGAAATTGACTTGTTCCACATATTGAGAAATAAATATGAACCCCTACACATCATGAAAAGGACCCAAATCACCCTCAGATACCACCCTAGGTTCCTGAGAGGATGGACCCAAATAGAAAACCCATTGCTTTGTATGAGATACAACCCTTTGTGGTGATGAGTAGCATGACAAAAATGACACCTAAACATTATCTTCTCATATTCCAAGCCAATAGACCAAATCGATCCCCTACATATCGTAGAAACTCGGTTAGGAAGACCACCATTTTTCCTCATCAGAATTAGAATGTGAGGAACACCCTCTATATTTAGGGTTTACGGAGAAACTCACTGAAACTCCCCAATAAAATCCTTAATTTCTCTCAAAACTTTGGCATAAACGAGATGAGCAGGTAAATTAGCTAGATGCACCCATAACAATTATAGATCTGAAAAATCCATTGAAGAATCAAAGTCTTTGGACAATGAAAAAATGACCAAACTAGCTTCACCAAGGTAATAGGGGCCTTTCTACAAGACATCATCCTAATCCCCCCAACATTAAAAAATAAAATAAAATAAACCTCTCTTGAACGAAGAAATTCTAACCTTACTTGGAAAAAGGCACCCCCAAACTTCACTAAGCCAGTGTCACAACCTAGGAAGAGAGGGATTTCTCCCACAAAAATAACCATAAATTATGTGATCCCACATCAACTTGGATCCTTCAAGAATCCACTTATAATGAAAATTGACCAACTTCCCTCGATATCTTGCTTGAAAACATCGCTTAGTATGGCATAGAGGAAGAGTAGACATATCACAATGACCTCTCTTAACAACAAAAAACCCTAAACTGAAATGCAACACCATCACCCCACCACCAAAAGATGAAAACTCCTCAAGAATCTTAAGGCCATTGACCCCATCATGATCCAACCCAAAAATCCCTCATATGACCATGACATTTATGCTAATTTATGTAAATAACCAAACCTTATACAATAATTTTGTACACTTATTAACTTTCTCTTTAAAATGTATGTCCCACCACATATCTTCCCACTTACCTTGTAATGCAAACTATTTCCTTAGTTAGACACTCTATAATGAAAGAAACATGTACAAATTTTCTCACTCGTCCAATCACTATACGGTCCAAAATAGCTATTCATGTCCCACACATTTTTCCATTTAACTCTTAAACCATGTCTTTGAATTTGTAAGGCAAAGTCGCCTATGAAATCTAATTTTAACTTTAAATAAAAGTATATACATATTCAATTGATACGAAAGATGGTGAATTGTCTTCAAAGACGTGGTCATTGAAATAAACCAAATACTTACATGATTAAAAACATTTGATATCCGCCCTCCAACATTACATGTTAGACACACATGTTGTAGATATTTATCAAAATTTGGATGTGCTTACGGGGTCTCTAATACCGTGAAAATTCAAATCATGAGAGCCATACGCTAATAATGTCTTAATAGAAAATTCTCAATCATGGGAGGTGGTCGCATAAATACATGACTTTGAACATACTTCAACTCCTTACCTCAAATCTGCTTTCATTCTAGAAATTTGATTACTCGCCTCGCTTTAAATCCTTATGTGTGTCTCCCATGAGGCGACGAAGGTGAAGKCTTGCGACAAGCCTCGATTTTGGAAGCACACTACATTTTGGTGCAATATGTCATTCCAKAAATCTGATTACTCTCCTTCTGAATCAACGTAGAAGTTTKTACTTGCACATGCCTTCATGTGAACCATTATGTTTGTTTTGATGGCGATGTGACAAAGGACAAATAATATGCACCTCGCRACAATGCAATTAAAATTGTACGGAGTAAGCTAACTCGGGAGCAATCTTCCCTCTYTTCCAATAAAAACATGTGTCTGAATCTAGCCAGATTTTCAGGGGTAGCCTGAGTTTGGCATGGATCAAATMTCCATGCATTTCAGAACCTTGCCACAAGGGTTTTTCTCCATTTAAAACCAACCCAGATGCTCAAAACATCGATCAGACTTCTAGATTGACCGGAAATTTAAAACTGCATCACCAAAAAACGGGYCGGAAAAGTAACTCGGGAGCRGCGATTGCTCCCAAGTTAGCCCACTCCAAAATTATATAGGTTGGGATATATACTGTTTGATAAGAAGTGTATTGAGATTGAATGATATATATATATCAACGTATACAACATTGATTGCTTTATTGCAAGGTGCATATTGTGAGCTCATGACAAAGGTGAAGCCCTATGACACTACTTGATTTGGAAATATAGCAAGGCTTGGTGAAATCTAATCCAAGTAGGTTGTTTTCTATGTGAGCTCGTTTTCAGAGCATACTAAAGGACCCTATATACGGTTAAATATTCTCTCGGTAGAAGGAAAAGCTAGAATGGTTTTTGTAGTTGGGGCCATAACACTTTAACACTCTGTTGAGGGTTGGTTTTGAGGAAATTGTTAAATAATTGGTCCTCATCTTTGCAAGTGGAACAAAAAATGTCCCTATTGAGGAAATACACTTGTTGGATCCTTTCGAAACCAATCCTTCAAGCCTAATTTCCTTGAGAAACTCATCTGGAATTCCACCTGGATCCCACTAACGTCACCTTTAGCGCATGAACCAATGGACACTTGGCTCTCACCCCTCCCATCCTCCTTGCAAATTAAATCTGGGTTTTTCTCGAGAATTTAAGCATTAACTTCACCAGCCATTTCTCTCATACTTCAGATGCACTGAGGTACTATGGCATCGGGTGTGTCTATGCAAATGGTGTGGGCATTGATTTCCCATAGTTCTTCCCTTTTCAACTCAAGGAACCTCCACTTATGGCTCATTTCAGTCTTCCCTTGGCTCACGCTCCTGCTCGACAAACCTTCTCTTTGTGCTCAGAGCTTCCCTAAAAACTCCTCTCTGGAATTATTCATCGGTCTTCTCCTACTCCCGATTTGGCCCTACAACAACAACCACAAGCTTAACAGGGTGTCGTGGCCCTCTCCTAGGCCTCTCCACAGAGCTCTCTTGGTTCCTGCAATGCCTGGATGCATGTGTGCAACTCCCCACCTGGAGAGTGGTGGTCATGGAGGTAGAGTGACAAACGCCCATTCTCAGCTTGTCGTCATCAGTCAGGAAGGCTATGAACGCTCAGTCCTACACTCCATTCGAAAAATGTTGGCGACTGGGAGGATGAGATGACCAACTACCATCCGGCAACCCAGCGCACCCAAAGGCGTTGAAGAAGCTACTGGACGATAAAAAAATTGTTGGCTCGCGCACTTCTCAATCTTCTTGGTGTGTTCATTCAAAGTCCCCCCGACTCACCCCAGTCTCCTGGAACCCACTCTCCATCCTTGGATGGTCAACATGACAACTTGGCACCTTCAGATATAATCTACAAGCAGACAACATAAGCACAATCGGTCAAGCAGGTGGCTCAATCAAGCGAAACCCAAAATTCTCCTCCCATGTAGAAAGTCCATCGCAGTGATTTGTCTCCCCCGGCCTCCTTCACCAAATGTACAGGACTGCCAACCAAGGAGGCACAATCCAGCACCACCAGTTCCTCCAACAACAACGACTTTGTCGGGTGTCCAGTGATCGAAGAAATTCCCCTGGACGTCTTCCTTCTTAATTCTCTTTCTCTCCTCTATTTTCAGGTTTCCTACATTTTGTTTAGTCCTAGTTTTCCTTATGACGAGTCTAACATTGCTAAGACATGAAGTTTCTTTTAAGAGCATGGTTTCCCTTTTGATTTCTTGGTTTCCCAGTAAAGGCGGGCTTAGACTCTAGAACTATACGTCTTTCTCTCTAGATGTCTCTTTCTCATTTCACCTCAATTCTCTTGATTGTACTATTACTCTATTTTTAATGGAATAGCTCAAGAATTTACCAAAAAAAATTCATTCAAATCACCTTTATTTTAATCTTTTCATAAAACGCAGGATAATTACGTTGTCTATAGTTTGTTCATTGTTGAAAATATAAGAACGAGTTTGTTAGTGAATCCCATAAGTGTGTGTCCTTATTGAGTTGTTCCATGTGACCATCACATAATCTCCTCAAAATAAATTATTAGTCCATGCTGAAGGCGTAGAGGGACTATAGCAATCAATAATTCATTGACTTCATATTAGTTTGTCATTTGACCACAAATATTTGCATAATATCTATTGTTGGAACTAGGGAACTAAAAACATTGATTTTTATATAATAAAAAATACCATATATGTCATGATTTGATTGGATAACATATTGGAGGTCTTATTGCCGGCTTCGTTATTCCCAATGTTTTATATGTTAGCATATCCAAAGTTTTTGATCATATATGGTCTTTCTGAATCATATATTTTCTTATGCATTGCTCAAAGGTCGATTAATGCTAGCATTAATTTGAATGTTTGTCTTAGCATTTTCTGCTAGCTAAATGTATCCTAAGTTTTGTTAATTATAAATATTTTTATATTTGTTGTACTATTGTTATTATTATTATTATCATTAAGTACTTAATGTACGTAAAGAGGCCTGCCACACACATTTTTTCTTAAATGTTTACACAGCGTGAGGCCCTTGGACAGTTCTGAAAGCCTTAAATGTTTACCTAATAGGCCTCACAGCCTTAAATTTTTACTTAACAGGTGTGTTACAATACATTTTCCTCTGATGTTTTGATACAATATTGTCTGTAGTGAATTTGGGCAGTTAGACATGTTCTTGCAGTTTGCAGGGTTGAGATCCTATGCCCTTGTTTGCTTCAAATTTGCAAGGTTGGTTTCCTGCATCCACAGTTGGACATGTTGTTTTATACCACAAGATGCAACAACTATCATCCCACAAAAATGTAAGAATTTCATTGGCGGTAGAACTTGGGATTTGATCTACTTCATACGCTATGAAAACTATAGTTTCATAGGAAAATTGGACACTAATGGAATGTATATTTTTGGTAAGTCCAATGTCTCCAACCCTAATGCCTTTAAGACATAATATGTACATCAAAGTCTGGCAAGAACGTGTGGGAGCATGGTGGACTGATTTACTTCTGTTTTTAAAAGTAAGCATGTTATATAAATGTAATAGTATTTAAAGAAGTATTGTAAATGCCCTACCTTGGTTTTTATCAGGGCACATTTTTTAATCAAGTTTACTTCAACTGAAATTTAGGAAATTACTTACTGAAATTACTGTAATTGCATATTTGAGTTATTGGGTTTGTATAATATTGGCGTGAAATAATTTTTTCAATGTGTATAGTCTTGGTGCCTAAATTTAGAAATTTTGCATGTTTTATAATCTTAGTGTTTCAAAAATTTTAAATTGTTTTAGGTGTTGTTTCATAAATTATTTCATAAATTCATAAAAGTTTTCAAGGTTTATAATCTTGGTGTCTCGGAAAATTAGAAAGTGTTTCATAAATTATTTCAAAAATTTTAAAAGTTTTTTAGGTGTTGTTTCAGAAATTACTTCATAAATTCAGAAATTTTTTCAAGGTGTATAATCTTGGTGTCTCAGGAATTTAGAAATTGTTCATGGTGTATAAACTTAGTGTTTCTGTGTATAATCTTGGTGCCTCAGAGATTTAGAAATTTTCCATGGTGTATATTCTTAGTGTTTCAAAAATTTAAAAGTTTCATTTAGACATTCTATCAAAAAGAAATCAAAATTCCAAAATTCCAAATTTACATTTAAAAACATTAAAAATAATATTGAATAAAATTTAAATAATTATTTATACTATTCTTTAAGTAAAAAGTGTTATAGCATTATATAAATTACTATAAATCTTGGTAAAATGTTATAATATTCTTTAATTACATATTTGAGTTGTTGGGTCTATATAATCTTGGTGCCTCATAAATTTAGAAATTGTGCATGGTGTATAATCTTAGTGTTTCAAAAATTTAAAAGTTTTTTAGGTGTTGTTTCAGAAAAATTTAGGTGTATAATCTTGGTGTCTCATAAATTTAGAAATTTTTCATGGTGTATAAACTTATTGTTTCCTTGTATAATCTTGGTGCCTCATAAATTTAGAAATTTTTCATGGTGTATAATCTTAGTGTTTCAAAATTTTAAAAGTTTTAAAGTGTTGGTGTTTCAAAAATTATTTCAAAAAATTTTAAAGTTTTTTATGTGTTTCAGAAATTATTTCAAAAAATTTTAAAGTTTTTTATGTGTTTTAGAAAATATTTCATGAAATTTTTTCAAGGTGTATAATCTTGGTGTCTCAGAAATTTAGAAATTTTTCATGGTGTATAAACTTAGTGTTTTCGTGTATAATCTTGGTGCCTCATAAATTTAGAAATTTTTCATGGTGTATATTCTTAATGTTTCAAAAATTTAAAAGTTTCATTTAGACATTCTATCAAAACAAAATCAAAATTTCAAAATTCTAAATTTACATTTAAAAACATTAAAATTAATATTGAATAAAATTTAAATAATTGTTTATATTATTTTTTAAGTAAAAAGTGTTATAGCATTATATAAATTACTATAAATCTTGGTAAAATGTTATAATATTCTATAAATTACTAAATCTCATGTTGTGGTTGGTCGGACTCGTGATACATAAGCATGACTATAAATGTGAACATGTGAGTCACCGTGTCACATCTATTTTATTCTACTATATTTTTATACACGCATTTCATTTCCTTTTGTGCAATAACTTAATATATATAGTTTTATGTGTATTTATCATCTTATAAAGGTAGGGGTGAAACTTATCTATTAAAGATGTGAATACACTAACCCTTCTTTTCCGTCTTATATACTTAACCAATTTTTCGTATCTCTTTTCCATGTACTTTATATTTCCGGTTACTTAGTCGTTTTTTCAAAAGTTGTGAACCCGGGTATAGTAAAGCTTGCAAGTTCCAGTGGTCCGGGGTCGAATTGCAAATGACAGAAGTGTTCTCTGCATCGAATTGCAAATGACGCAAGTGTTCTTGTGCAAATGTGTATGACGGAAGTGTTGGGTGCAAGAAGTATATCAGGGAACATGAAAAATGAAAAATAAAAATAAATATGAATAATTAATTAAATAAAATTTAACAAAACATTATCACATATTAATAATAAATACTATATTTAATATTAATATTATAGAATAGATATCATTAATTTAATTTATAGTTTATTTATTAATATTAATATAAAATAGTATATACAAGTATATATCTATTTTAACTCTAGAGTCAAGAAAGATCAATTTCTAGGTACAAACCTATATTATCATAAACAAAATCAAAATTCCAAAATTCCAAATTTACATTTAAAAACATTAAAAATTAATATTGAATAAAATTTAAATAATTGTTTATAC
>ML799867.1:151384-219327 GCA_009831015.1 Picea engelmannii | reverse complement strand
AAAAATAAAAAATAAAATTTGATTTGTCTTTTTTTTTAATTTTTTAATTTTCTTATTGTTATACCACAAATTGCCACATTAATTGCATTTGTGAGATGTCCTGGCCCTTTTCCCTTGCTTGCAAACTTAAATCCCATTCTCCTTCATCAAAATCATCTAAAGAAAAACATTTTTGTTGCCATCCGCTAGTCACCCATGTGCAAACCACGGATATCCGTGCCTTACTAGTTTGCAACTCGTGGATGCCCTACAAAAATATGAAAAAATAAAATATTCCACATTTTCAAGAGATTTTTTCGGTTCGAATCATTCACAAACTCCCCTTGGCCCATAAATAATAGAATTCAACCACCTCAACCCCTTGAGGATGGTATTAAAGTGCCTTTGAGGGCATGAGTGAGTAGGACAACCTAGGTGAAATATTATGCTGGTGAATTTGCAAGCTTCCCTTTTTTTCCTTGGTCCTCTAAGTAGAATCCCCATGATCTAGAACTTGTTTTCTATCATTCCTTCCTCTCCCATATGTGGTTGTAGGGTGTGTTCCTATCCCTTCTGAGTCATCCGAGGAAGATCCATCGTTTTGAGTTGATGCTTGAAGGACCAGTGGAGGAACCTAGGTGGTTGGATTCGAGGAAGTACTGACAATTAGAGTCATGTTGTAACTACCTACTTATATTGTTTTCAATAAAAGAGTTATCTTTCCCCTCCATACATGTGTAAATTGATTCAATCTATTGATATATGTTAGTTTACTTCATATACCTTAACTTTTGAACATTATATGTATGATTTGAATTCATAACTACCTTGTTGTAACATAGATTTGGTCTCTTTTTGCAGGTTGATACCAGTAAAGATCAAGAGAAAAATCCAAGGTGGAGAGCGAAGATCTACATCATACATAGGATATAATTTGTGAGGCCTCTCCTTGTCTCTTTCTCTCCTTCTCTCCTCAAAGTAGCTCTTTTCTTATAGTATTGTTGTGTGTGAGGGAAGGTTTTGTCTTTTACATATGGTATTTCTCTGTTGTGACATGACCCATGGTCAGGAGGGAAAAATCCTGTAAGGTACCAGATATATTATATGATAAGAAAAGAGAAATATTCCAAAGAATAATAGAAAAATAGCAACAAAAAATCAAGATACTGCAAAGATCAACAGTGGAACAATAAATTATATGGAACAACACCAAAATTATACCTTTATTGATAGGAAATAATGTTCACTTGCCTCTTTGAGGGGGCTACCTCCAACAGAGAAGATCTCTATTACAATAATTCTCAAGACAAAAAATTCTCATACCCTCGAATCCTATTTATAATAAATATATCTACCAAGAGAACAATCTAGAGGAATATCTTTCTAGAAGAGAAAGCTTTGATTAGGTCTTCTTACATTTGACTTATTTTTCCTTATTACTAAGCCTTATTAATATTGGCCTTTATTACATGGAAATTATACTATTCTACCTACATGAGGGGTTAGGGAGGTTAGGTTTCTAACATGCCTTCCCCCTTAAAAACAACCTTTTCCTCAAGTCTTGAGATGAGGAAATTGTTGCAAAATGGTAGTTGGCTCCCAGGTGGCATCGATTGGAGTTGTATATTTACACTGAATTAACGCTTCCTTGATGGTGTGTTGATGGAGATGATGTTCACGTTGGTCCAATATTTCTTGTCATTGCAAACAGATGGAGCCTTCTTCATCCAACTTAGGAAGATTGGTTTGAGTTTGGCACTTAGTGACAATCACCTTCTTCAAGCAGGAGACATGAAAAACATGATGGATCTTAGAATGATTGGGCAAGGCTAACTGATAGGACACATGTCCCAAACGCTTGAGAACTGTATAAGGACCATAAAATTTGGGCACTAGTTTCTGACAATGGTCAACCTTGAGTGAATCTTCTTATAAGATTGTATTTGAAGAAACACCTGGTCCCCTTCAACAAATTGATGTTCAAAGTGACCTTGATCTACTTGTTGTTTCATGCAATTATGATCTATGTCCAAATTCTCTTTGAGGGTACATAGAATAACCTTGTGAAATGTAAGAGTTTGGTCAACCGCCCGAACCTTTGAGACACCAGGCATGAATGAAATAACTGAAGGTGGCTTCTGTCCATATACTACTTCAAAAGGAGTCATGTAAATAGTTGTATGGTAAGAAGTGTTGTACCACCATTTAGCTAAAGGTAACCATTGAGCCCACTGATTATTCCTTTCAAATGAAAAACACCTCAAATATGTTTCCAAACATTTTTTGACAACTTATGTTTGACCATCAGTCCAGGGATGATAGGTGGTGCTGAGATGCAACTGGGTGGCCTGTAGCCTGAACAATTCTTGCCAAAAATTGCTAGTGAAATCGGTATCTATATCAGAAACAATAGAATGAGGCATGCCATGAAGCTTTAAGACATGATCCATGAAAATCTGAGCCACTATGGAGGTGGTAAATGGGTGTTGAAGAGCACAAACATGAGCATACTTGGAAAGTCGATCAACTACCACCATGATGACGGACTTATTACCTGATTTAGGTAAGACAACAATGAAATCCATAGAGATATCCCTTCAAATAGTGGATAGAATTGGAAGTGGTTGGCGTGTTCCAGGTGCTTTCACTATTTCTCCCTTGTTGCATTGACACACATCACATTCTGCCACAAAAGTGAAAACATCCTTTTTCATACCATCCCATAAAAAAGAGCGTTTGACCCATTCCTAGGTTTTGGTAAACCCTGAGTGCCCAACTGAGGGTGTAGCATGAAGCTTAGAAAATACTGTGGATTTAAGTTGTGAATGTTGAATTAAATACATATGACCTTTGTAGTGAATCTCATCATTGTGCCAAGAGTACCCTGGGGAAACTGGAGCATTGGCTTGCAATTGTTGGATCAAGCACAAAATTTTGGCATCTTGTAGCCATTCCTACAGAGCCACTTGGAGCCACTTTGGTACAATGAAGGAGAGGGAAAAAATAGACCCTTCATCCTCATATTTCCAAGAAAGAGCATCAACAACCACATTGTCTTTTCCTTTCTTGTAGATGATCTCATAATCATATCCAAATATTTTAGTTACCCATTTTTTCTGCTTTGGGGAGGAAGGACGTTGCTCCAGAAAATAATTGAGGCTCTGATGATCTGTCTTAATTTGGAAACATTTCCCCAATTGATAAGGGTGCTAGAGATATACTACATGCAGAATAGCCAAAATTTCCTTTTCATAGATTTATCGTCCCAAATGTCTCTCTAATAGTTGTTTTCTAGTAAAGGCCAAAGACCAACCATCTTGCATAAGTACTGCTTCAATTCCTCTCCCAGAACAATCACATTCCAGGAAAAAGGTCTTTGTGAAGTCAGGAAGAACCAAGACAAGTGGTGCAAATGGCCTCATTCAAGGATTGAAAATCCTTATCAACTGCTAGAGTCCAAATGAAAGAATTATTTTTAAGAAGAGTAGTGAGAGGTGTCGCAATCTTTCCATAATTATTAAAAAAATTGCGATAATATCTTGTTAAACCCAGAAAACCATGCAAGATTTTGAGAGTCTTTGGGTGGGACCAATCCTACATAGCTTCAATATTCTTAGGATCCACCCTGACACCTACCTTTCCAACAATATGACCCAAGTACTTGAATTCAGATGCTCCAAAAGAAAATTTAGGTTATTCGAGGAAAAATTGGTGCTTAGAGAGTAGATGAAGAACTTTGTCCACATGAGTAATATGGTCTATCCAAGTTTTACTATAGATGAGAATATCATCAAAGAAAACTAAGACAAAATGATAGAGAAGAGGATGAAAGACATAAATTATGAGACTTTAGAAATTTGATGGGGAATTACAAAATCCAAGGGGCATGAGAAAGAACACAAAGTGACCCTCATGAGTGGAAAAATAGTCTTGGGAATGTCTTCTTCTTTCATGCATATCTGGTGGTAGCTAGACCAGAGATCAAGCTTAGTAAAGTACTGAGCACCACTCAATTCATCTAAGAGATTATCAATGACATGAATGAGAAATTCTTCTTTGATGGTGAGCTTATTGAGGGCGTGAAATTCTAGACACATGTGCCAAGTGCCTTCTTTCTTGAGTACCATGACCACCATAGAGGAATAGGGGCTGGTACTATGGTGAATAACACTTGCGGCAAGAATTTATTGAACATTTTTCTCAATGTCATTATTTTGGGAAAATGGATGACGATAAGGGAGAATATTGGGTGGAAGACTGCCTGGGATGAGAGGAATGGAATGATCATGAACACCACAAGAAGGAGGAAGTCCCTAGGGGTTATAAAAAATAGCTTGGTGTTTGGAGATGAGACATTGGAGGTCAGGATGCACCGAAGGTGTCTCAATGGATTGAATAGCATGGAGTTGGAAAATCATGTCGGAATGACATTTTTTTAGGAGCTTTTCCATTCAATGGGAACTGATGATGTTAGGGGAACTGACTATGATTCCTTGGAACTTGTATTGTTGGCATGTCTTCTAGAATTTCATGGTTAATTCCTTAAAATCCATGAGGAGGGGACCAAGAGTGTGTAACCATTCATCACCAAGAAAAATATCGCAACCACCCATGTCAATAACAAACATATGATATTTCAGGTTGTACTACCCAATTTGGAGACGTACATTTTCACAATGCCCACCACATTTCATGGAAGCTCCAATGACAATCATGATTTGAAAGTTATTAAATTCATGGAAATAGAAATGGGTTTCTTGGGAAATGCAACGATGAATAAAATTATGGTTTCTTCCACTGTCAATTAAGATGATGATCTTTATGCTCTTAATGTAACCAATGAGCTTGAGGGTTTGGGGAGTGGAGAATCTAATGAGATAATTCAATTAAATGACTGGTTCTACTTCGGGTGGATCAAATGGTGAAGTAATATCAGCTGGCTCAGGTAATTCTGCTATAGGGATGGTCTCTACCTCGCCTTCAGAAACATCCTCAGAGATGGTCGTAAACAACAACTTTTGTTCCTTCCACTTATGCCCTGAAAAATATTTTTCATCATAATTATAACAAAGGTCCTTCAGTTGGCATTCGACCATTTCAACCCAAGTTAATTTATGTATCTTGAGAGGAGTGGGAAGAGGAGATGGGTTGGTAGGGTGCGTGCGAGGAATAAAGGAAGGTTTGCTTGTCTGGGAAGACACAATATGTTGAGCTTCCTTATAACATTGAGTATCCTCCAACCAAGTTTGATGGCGAGCCATGAGGACCTGGGCTTGAATTTAATATTTGAGGCCATTGATAAAACATTCCCTGAAGAAAGCATCAGATATGCCCTCCATTCTGAAAGCCAACTTTTTAAAGGAAGATATAAAGTATTCCACTGTGCCAAATTATTGCAACTTGGTCAAACAACCTAGATAGTGAGGGACAGTGTCAAAGAGTTCATATAGCTCAACCACAAACTGTGTCCAAGAAACATACCCTTGGTGTGTCTTTATATTCCATTTCCACCATTTTCGATGTTCTAGATTCAAATAGAGGACACCATAATGAAGTTTGGACAAATCATCTATAATTCCATGTAGGGAGAAATAATGTTCCATTTGAGTGACCCAACCAGTGGGATCTGAGCCATCAAATTTTTTCACTTCAACTTGGGAAAGAAAGGGGTCACAAGGAGGGGAGTTATAATGAAGGTTCATATTTTAGGAGGTGTTATCACCTTCAGAATGGGAAGGGGGGTCAAGGTATGTAGAACCAAAGGACTATTTTATCTATTGGGTGAGGGAGGATAAGTCACTCTTAAAAGAGGTTAAATTTCCCTTAACATCAGTAAAGTGGGAATTGAGGATGTCCAAGTGAGACTTGGCAGAAGCAATTTTAGAGGTCATTTCCTGGATTTCAACCTTGTGTTGTTTGGATTTATCTTGAAGGGATCGAAGGAATTATTGGTTATAAGTGTTGGCCATGGGGAAAGGAGGGGAACAAAGGAGTGGGAGTGGGTCCACAGAAAAAAGGGTGAAAAATGATATATATGATTATGTTCAATGTGCGAAGAGGAAAGAAATGAGAGGGGTGTGAAATAAGGGTGTCAGGGAGGGGTCGGGACCACATGAATTTTTTTTCTTGAAAATGATAGGTACTATTGCGATCAGGATGAAGATAAGAATCTAGCGGGGTAGGTCTCAAATAATGGTGTGTTAAGGGAGAAAACATTTTTTTTTTAACTCCTGCATAGTTATACTCTGAATTGAATAACAATGCAAAGGCAAAATGCCCAAATTCTTAACATGACAAAATATGTAGTAACTTCACAACCCCAATGCAGACGACAAGGTTGCACTACAAGAGATATTTTATTTTACTTTTATGTTCTATTCCCAATGGTTAGGGTTTGCAAGGGATCTACATTCAAGGTTTTTTCCCTGTGATATATCTCTCTGATCTACATGCAGGGTCCAACAATAGTACTCGGCCCAATATCTCAGGTCACCAACTAAGGAGGTGTTGATGATAAAAATCGCAATGAGAATTTCGCCTGCAAAGTGTTGCTAAAATGCTATTATTATAAGCTAATGATATATATAATTCTAGTAGGTGGGACCCACTTGTAGATTGGAGGATCATATGAGGTTATTATTTGATATTTATGTTGTTGTTCGACATTCCTTACAGGATTCTACATGATTGATGATGGAATGTTGGTTTTATTTGTGATATATAGCCAGATGGATAAGGCATGTTATGTGCATGTTATGTGTTGGTTATGTTGCTCTAAACTCTAAATTCCATAGCATGATGGCTTATGTTAACTATTATTACAATTTTTATTGTATCCATAATTTTTCACATGTTGTACCTGCACAAAACACATGTTAGTTATAATAAGAAACAAGAGCAATATGAAAAAAATCCAAGAAGGAGGACTATGCTATACTATGTTATACCATGCTATATTATATGAAATTGAAATTAAGGAAATGGATGTTATTCCTAACTAGAAATGTTAGTGGCTATACGATTATTATTTGATTTATATGAAGTGCATTTGATATATGTTATGGTTTTGGACATTGGTTAGTATGAATTAGATGGCGCATTTGGAAAGCAATGGATGTTAGTTTCGGTGCAATGGATTAATGGAATGGGTTAATATTGGTTGGCTGGCATGTACTAAGTAATTGAATGAGTAGAGGATGGAAGTGACATGCATTTACTACACGTCACTCCATACCTCTCCCACTGGCCACCACCCTAGCTTGTCTATTGTTCAATTGTTGTTCGTTGTGGTTAAGCTCTGATATTCGGGCGAAGAAGGAACTGCTCGACCGAACTCACTTTTTTAAGGCAAATCTGGTTACAGGTATGTTTTTTTCTCCATCCATGAACTCACTCTGTTTATTAAATAGATGTTGGCTCGGTGATGTATTGGTTTGTTCTTTTCTTGAGGCTGGAAACTATGTAAAATCTTGGTGTTTCTATGGAATGGTTGCTTTTGTGTTATTCATTTCAAATGGGAAAATTGATGGTTGAAGTCGGAATTGCATTTATTGTTCTATGTGGTGGAATCCGTGAATGATCTCTGTTGTCTTTATAGGTTTTTCTTGGAGGGTTTCATTCCATATGAACTTGTTGGCCATCTCCTCATAGTTTTGTAACCATACCCCATCGTATTTGGTGTTATGGGGTTTCTATGTTTGATTTTAAACCACCTTGGGTCACTGCATTTCATTTCCACCGAGTCATGGGCTCGTTTTATGATTTTGGTTTCTGCACAGTTGGTTATGGTGGCTATTATGCCAAGATGCTTTCTTTAGGGTTGGTTTTTATTACATGGCTCTGCATTTCTACCAGCATTATTTGGTTTTTTGGGAAAACCACAAGGGTTATTCCCTTGCATGTTCTCGGGGTTATTACTGGCCAGTAAGGATCCTCTTCTCCTTTGTTCATAGTCTCTCCTACCTAGTGTGAATTTTCACCCCGTCATACAAGTTAATGGTTATATGGTCTGTGTGTCCACTGTGTTGTTTTGAAGGGTTCTCACCTACTGTTGGTATGGTCGACTCTAGTTTCCATGTGTGGTTCCACCAAGTGAACCCTTGATTATTCTGAGCCCGATTATGATAGATTGAACCAATTATATCATGTCGGGTATATTGTTGATTGTTATGAGTTGGTGGAGTAGCATTAAAAGTGGTTTGATTATGGGCTCATCTCTGTTGATCGGGTTGATTACACAATTGCAATTGGAAATGATGATTGGTGTATAATCACTGTATTATTTTATTGTGACAGTTGATTCGATAGCTCAGCATGGTTTAAATTGGTTGATTTGAGAAATGGAATTGGGCATATAGTCACTGCCTCCTTCTGTTGGATTGGTAACTCAACATTGTTTTATGGTTTGATTGGGAGTATGATTCTTTTCATTATGGTTGGTTTGTATGTTTCCTACAACATGTTATAAATTGAAATGATGGTCGTTGTTACTGTGTGTTTAAATTGCCCAATTGAGATTACTGTGATTCAAAGTGTTGATAGTTGTGGCTTGGTTGTCCAATATATATGTTTTATGGATATCGTGCATCATATCATTTCAATTCACCATTAGAGATGTGCACAGGCTTTATAATAGTATGGTTTCATTGCAATTTAATTGTTAAATTGGTTAGAGAAATTTAATCGGACATGTTTTTAAAAGAACTTGTGTCTGTGTTTGATTTGAGGAAATAATTGTGAACAATGGTTGATGGTTTTGATGTTGAACAGATTTGAAACAAATGATTGTGTGTTCATTGGAAATTTTTTAAATATTAAATGGAAGAAGTGAGAGGAAACATAATTCTTATATAGGTTGTTTGGAAGGCATATTGTTTTTGAATACGATAACAGTATTGTGATTAATTAAAAGTGTTAAATATTTAAATGTGGACAGTGAGCAAGTTTAACACACAATAATGGTTAAATTAACCACAGTAATTGTTAATTGGTGTTGGGATATTGGTTTTAAATACATAATTGTTTTATGGATTACTTAATTAATTTTTCAAACAATATCCGATTTTTTCCCCAACCATTATTTCACTTTTCGCTAATTACAACCCCCTTGCCTTCCCATATTCATTATCCACTCCATGTTCCTAAAATTTTAATTACAGTCAAGGGAAACTCTGTATTATGACATTTTAAGATCACAGGGATGGAGTATAGTGATATATTTTGGTTTACATTTCAGTTGATTGTTTGTTGTCTGTGAGTAGTAATCATGATCTATTCCCCCTCATTTTAACATTTTTCACTCAATACAACCCCTCACATATCCCAGGACCTTTGTTCACCCCCTACTCATTGACAACTATCAAACAATTTGTATGGATTGGATTGCATGCATCTGATATGTTGATGAGCCAAATTTTATTTCATATTTTAAAAGAGTTGTCATGTATGGTTGTTAAGGAAACTATTTTCTAATAAATTATGCATACAGGAATGAGATTTTCCAGCTGAGGTAGCCATGGAAGAGGTAAATGGGGAAGAGTTAATTGGAACAAGGGCCCTAGAAGGCCAAGATTCTCCATACACTTTGATGCAGAATCGCAAGAGTTAGGCCAGCTATTTCAAGCTGGGTTTTTTAACTAGATTGGGAAAGGAGTGGTGCAACCTAGGCCCGAAAGGCCTCCCTTCCAAACCCCATAGGCCCTTAGTGTCCCCATGCATCCTAATGTATCACTACAACCTGAAGTTCCCGAGAACGATGAATGGCAAGAGATTGGCCACCCAACAGTCTCCCAACATTGTGGCTGGCCTAACTTGTCCTTACTTGCTCCCCCGCCTATCAATTAGATTGTCCAAGCTTCCCCTGCCCACTCACTAGTTTAGACTTCCCATGCAAGAAAAAGGTTGAAAACCGAGGCCCATCATGCCCCTGACAAAGGAAAATCCACACGAGATTAGGCCTAAAGGCTCCACACAGCCTAAGGAAAATTCAGAGAGATCAAAAGGTGACAAAAACAACAAGGCAATGATTGCCTCCCAAAGTGGGAAATATGGATTTTAAGTTTTTTTTTATTTATTAATTGTTGAGAACAGTTGACTTCTGAAATTTTGGACATCATGCTATTTTTGGATATATGAGTAATATATTTTGGAAATAATTTCAAATATCATTAATATAAATTGTCAAATATGAATGTGGTGATGGGAGTCACAATGAGGGATGTTTTGTTTAATTAACTAGTTGTGTTATGATTGTTAAAATCTAAAGGGAGTCACACGGGATCCCACCTACTAGTTATTATTTATTTAAAATCTCTTATTATGATTTATTACTTTTCCCCCTAACTAAAAACTTGGTTGAGTTTTAGTTAACTTAACTAAGGCATTAGTTCAACTACTTGAACCAATTCTAATTTTCTTAAAGGAAAAAAGAAAGGGAGGAACAAGGGGAGAATAGAAGGATAAACATACTAAGGTTTGCTCTTTGAGTTTTTGTTGAGATAGTTCAGTTTTCATTCATTCATTAATTCATTATAAGACTAATTTTTTTTTATGATAGCAAGGTCCTTTTGTAGTGATATAGGTGGATATCGATGGCCACCCACCTTTTCCAACTGGTTCAAAATAGTTTTCTGACAATTTTCGTAATTTACTATTTTTAGCAGCTTTTTAGGTCCTGAAACTTTCAGAGCCATTTTGAGGCCCTAAACAATGTTTTTTGGGAAAACGGGGAGCAACATGGAAGTTCCTTCATGCTGCTCATAAAAACATTGTATTCCTCGGATAGATCTTTCTAACGTTGTATTGAGCGCATCAAACAAAGATCATATGTAAAAGTTACGACCCCAAGAAGAGTATGTACTGACTTACCCAAATGGGGCCCACATGCCTTTTGGCACTTCATCTCCTAGGGTTAGGTTTTTGGATGTCTATGGTTTTTGGCATTCCTATTTATTGTAAAAAGGCCTTCGGATCCTCATTGTAGCCATATTCTTGCAAATGAGTGCAACCGTCACATCTCTTCTCAGATATAAGCCGTCACCATTCCAACAAGCTTGTTTTCCGCTGCATTTTACAGTTTTATCTTATTCCCTTATTGAATAGAAAAATTGTTTTATTGTATCTCTGTTATTTTTTGTTAAGAACATGTTAATAATCTATAGTCATTTCGTTCTGCTCATAAAATCTGGATCAGTAGTATCAGAGTGGTATCCTCCTTGTCGTCTTAATGCATGTCCCCAACGAGGTCGGAGTACAAAGAGTTGGGTCTCGAGCTTGTTTATGTTGAGAAAAAAATCTCTCGCACACCCAAGCGACCTCTCATGGCAGGAGAAAAGAAAGATGATGGGATAGGATATCCTTTCAAACTGTTGATTGAGGAATCCCTCACACAACAAAGGAATGAAATGAGGGATAGTTTCACACAAATCCTTTGGCGACTACCAATAGGAGACACATTTTCTTTGAGCAGAGGCGCCTTCCCCTTGAAGGTACAAATAAACTTAGATATTCCTATATTTGAAGGTCTGATAGATGCAGATGTTGTAGAAAAGTGGTTGAATCTACTAGAAGGGTATTTTATTGTCCATAACTTTTCGAATAGAGAAAATGTTACTTTTGCACTCCTGAAAGCCATTCCCCATGTCAAAGATTGGTGGGAAAATTTTTGTGAGCAAAAGGAAATAGAGGAACCCTCACTATTGACAGTCATGGCCACTTGGGAATCCTTCAGGGATGCTATTAAGGAACAATACTACCCTGTCAAAATTTATGACGACTTGTATACCAAATGGACCACACTGCGGCAAGAAAGAGACCAATCAATGCCAGATTTCACAAATATCTTCCATACCTTGCGCACCAAGATAAGTATCAAAGATTTATAGTGACATCTGGTTCTCAAGTATCGCAGTGCTTTGCATAGATACATCTAGACCGAAATGGGATTTCTGGACATCTCATCCTTGGGTGCAGCCTACCAATATGTCGTCAAAATCGAGAAAAAGCTCAAACAAAAGACGTGTCAATTTGGGCATGGGAACCCCTCACGACAAAATCTAGGAAAGAGCGGTGCCAACCCACAGAACAAAGGACAAAGAAAATATGGATAGTATCAGGACAACCAGTCCAAGCCACAAGCAAAGAAGGACATCGGAAAGACAAAGAAAGATACCATGAAGTGGTGTGACTTCCATAAGATCCCTTGGCATAACACTGCTGATTGCCACTCAAAGAAGTTTCGGTAGCCAGAAGAACCTCATATTAGTAGAGGTTGTCAAGAAGTTGGCCCTGCCAACAATGTCGCACCCACAACCCTACACCATTGGATGGCTCCACCAAGGAAGCGATCTCTGCATCACCCAACAGTGTCGATTGTCGTACGACATCAAGGCCTTCAAAGACAAGGTATTGTGTGATGTTTCTCCTCTCGAAGTTTGTGATGTTCTTTTGGTCCAACCTTATTTATGGAAACGTCATGTTGTATATGAGTCTAGGCCTCATAGTGTTACTATTACTTTGAATAGGAAATTTTATACCTAGTGCTATTTCCTTGATCTCTACTAAGAAATGTGTTGATGGGTCCTAAATCCCTTGACTCAACAGTAGGAACCAAACCCACCACCAAGGCCCAATTATACTCTCCAGCATTTAAAGTGGAATGGTTCTCCAGATCTTGCAATCCGGCCAATTTATCGATGGGATTTTTTTTGTGTTTTCTTGTGAAGTCTCTTCCTTCAGTTAGGACTGTTTTCTTCTGTATTTTCTCTTGGGTGGGGCTGATGTGAGAGATGCAAGCCAGTATAAACCAACTTGACAAACAATAGGATTAAGTTTTAACTATTGGGGAAGAGGTTAAGCTTGGGATAACCTGCTGGTCAGAATGCAGAAAATTACTCTATACCACAGGCCTAGTACTAATACATTAACCATGTGAGCATCTAATTACTATCTGAGACACTAACTATCAGAAAGAAATCACATATGTAATAAGATAATGGCAAGAAAAATAATTCATCTACCATAACCATGCATCACATAATCACACAACGATTTATCTTCATCATTAAAGTAAAGAACATCAAAACATTGCACCAGATAACTTGACAACTGAATTAATTGCTCTTACTCATTACTGCATCATTCATGAAACAGGATAGGAAGTAGTTCTTCTCCAAGTCCAATCATATGCAACTGACGAAAATAGCTTGTCTTTGGTCCAAAAGGACTTCTCAATTCATAGAAGTCTCAAAATAATTCTTAACAACCAAAAAAAAAGAGTTCTTACAAAAACCATTAACCTCTTACTAATTGGCCGGTGTCTTTATTTATAATATAAATTTTTAACTGAAACTAATGACTAAGTGCAGTTTAAACAAAACAAAAATAACCACATGGCGTTATCTTCTAACAGCTTCTTTAATAGTCATCCTGAGATACTTCTTGGAAAGGGTATCTCCTCTCATATTCAGTCCAGCTAACAAACAACTCTTCACAAGTTTGGGCCCATGGAAATCTGTGTTGTTCCATCGGGGCAGCATATATTCCCCTGATGTCCACTGCATGCGCTTGGTACTTTAATAAACTTGAGTTCAGCTATCGTAGCATGGTTTGGGCTCTGATCGAATGTTCTGCAAATTGTTTCACTTGACCTGACCTCGCATCAACTATCTTTGTGAACCCTTCGGTCCATAGCACATCTTGTTTGGCATTAAGCTTGACCATGTCACTCAGGTCAGTGAAGTTATCGAGGGAGCTTGACATCTTTCATTATTTTGTTAATTTTATCCCAGTGCTTCCTGCATCTGGTCCATTGTTCTTGGATCTCTCGATATGGGTCCCAAGACATCTTAACCCAGTACTCAACAAATCGCTTCATGCGATTAAGACTACTTTTTCCTACCATCTGAATGCCATGTGTCGGGCCTGAGATATGATCATTTTCATGACATTATTATACACTTTTTTCCATATGTACATATGTGTTTTTCATCTTTCAAAGGAGGTTTTTGAAGAATTTTATGATAAAATGGTATAATCGGCATAAGGTATGTGTAATTCATGTTTAATGATTAAATCAAGTTTAATTCATCATGTTTTATGGTTTCCAAGAGTTAATTTGTGTTTTTCTGTTGTTACAGGGCAAAACAAACCATGTTTCCAGTTCCAGTACTTTATCCAGCACTCGTTCCAGCACTCGTTCCAGCACTCATTCTGGTACCCGATCCGACACTTGTTACAGCACTCAGTATTGCACAAAAACGCAAGGTGAGTTGGTGGTTATGGCATTGGCGGCCAGTGATGGACAAATTGGGCACATGGGTTTTCTTCATGATCGGCCTCTCCAGCTACTAAGCTCAAGACAACTCGATTTCAGTTGTCCAAAGAGGGCGATTATTAGCTTCCTCCGTTTTGTTAGTTATGGATGCATTTATTGTAATTTGTCGAATTCAAAGGTGGTTCGACTCTCCTGTGGTCGACCACCTAGGTTGTAAGCTTATAAATACCGATAGGATGGTCATTATATTGTTAACCAGGTAGCATAAGCATTAGAATTGCAAGAAACCCGTTTTTACTCTATTTTGACATTTCACATTGCCAGAATTGTGCCAGAACTGTGTTTTCATGTTTTCATGGTGAATTCGACCTATTGAAGTTCGTGGTGTTCTTGTAGAAGGTAGCCACAACTTGTTGGGGGGCCCACCAGTAGTCCGATGATTGCATTTCTGTTGTTTATGCAATTTCTTAATTTAACTACTCTTTCTTATTTCCTGTACATGTGTTTTTTTTATCAAATTGATTAATTTGTTGTAGCTTAATTGTCTTGCTTTTATTTTGCAGGTTAGATGATGATATGTGTTAGCATGTATTAGTTTTGTAGATTAGGAACAAACTTGCAAGTTTCTACACTAACCACATTTGCAGTTAGACGTTAGATCATACTTTCTTTTATGGTTTTATAGTCTAGTTTAAAACAGATTTTTAATTAGATAGAATAGAGTTTTAACTTGGGTTTCTTTGACAGGGATGTTGATGAATGGATAGATTTAACTCCCGTTCTTAGTTATAGTTTTCTTACTTCAGTTTTAGATAGATTTCATTTGCTTCGTTATTGGTTAATGTAATTTTCAATTTACTTCTTGATATCATAATTTAATTTATGTTTTTAATTCATCATAGCTTGAATGATTAGAATAGACATAGCACAATTTTCCTTTACGCAATTTCCTTTCATAGATTAAAATGCAATTAAATTCCTTAGTTAGATAATGATGATCCCATTATGATGTTAATGGTTTATACATGAATATGCAGGGTATTTAACATTATCTTTGTCATGGCTAAAATCTCCTTAGATTGTTTAATCCATACCTTTCATTTTTCCATTGAGATTAGTGTTGAGTTTATATCGTTGGAATTGTCCTTTGTTGTCAAGTGTCATCAAGATATCATCCATCACCACCGAAGGCATTCACACAAACACCAACATTATATTTGAGTGTTTTATAGATTAAAAATAGTTTCTTGCTTTTGTAGATCAAAAAAGATAGTTTCTTGCTTTCATAGGTTAGAATATAGTTTTATTATTGTTATAGGGTAGTTAGTCTTTTGCTTCCATAGATTTAAGAGCAGTTTTGTTTATTGTAAATTAGGCATTTAGTTGGTAGTCATTGCTTTCAATAAAATGGATTTCATCTCATGCATTAGAAATAGTTTTGCATCAAGCGTTTAGTCCACTTGCCTCTTAGGCTAGCTAGTTGTTTAATGAGAAGTCTTTTCTTACTTGTCCCTTTGCTTTAGTAGGATAGATAGTTGTCTTTCCTTACTTGTCTTTTTCTTTAGTAGGTTAGTTAGGTGTATCTTCTTACTTGTCTATTTCATTTAATAGATTAGATAGGTGCTTTTTCTTGCTTATTTAATTTCTTTCATAGGGTAGTTTCTCATTGAATGTAGGTTGGCAAGTTAAAAGTAGTTTACTTTCATCATTTGCTTAGTATGCTTAGTAGTTTACCTTTGCTTATTGTCATGAACTAGTTTGCTTGGAATATGGTTTTTACTTGCTTTCTTAGGAACTATCCATCAATCCTTGGCCCAAAAGTACTTAGGTTACCTAGTTTCAAGTTGCTTAGTAGGGTTTGCTTGAATAGATTAGTCTTAGATAGTTGCTTTCATTAATTAGATTATACTCCTACCAACCTTTTACCTTTGGCATATATTTTTCTACAACTCTAAGTTTACTTACCCCGGGTTGACAATTTAATTGAGGGTAGTTTAGTGTATTTTTTAGTACATATAAATTACCTAACATTTTGGTGCCATTGTCGGGGAGTTGTCTCAAGGTAAGAAGTAGTTAGGAAATAGATCATTCCTAGACATTAGCATTAGATTGGTGGCGGGGGGACTTTAAGATGAGAGGTAAGAACCTGCGCATATGCCATTGCAGGCTCCCCCAAACCCAATGGTAGTTTTTCCTTTTTGTTTTTGTTTTCTTTCATGAATAGACCTAGAGACCCACAAGGTAGATACATTAAATCTAAATTAGACCTTTCAACCAAGGTTCCTTCAGATCTTTTTGGGGGAAGGAACGTTTCGCTTGTAAAATCCGCAGACCAATATCGAAAAATAGGAGCTAGCGCAACCCAAAGAGCTAAAATAGTCTCTGAGATGACTAACACAAGGAGCACTATAGAATAATAAATTGAAGCATCAAACATATTGGGACAGGAGGAAAGACCACTCGAGCCTTCCGTAGAACCAAGCAATACATCTTTTTCTTTTACACCACCACCAAGAAATCCTAATTTTGAAGATATCATAGACCCTGAACAGGTGAATATTTTGTTTGGTAGCTCAACCAATGTAATTATCTCTCAAATTGACACAGAAACTTTTACACCGATAATATCAACTAGCTCAAGTAGAGTCCCAAACATCCAATCAGTAGGAAGTCTTTTTCATCAAAGAGAAACTTTGTTCTCTTCAAAGATAAAACCACTTAGGTGCTCTCTTTTTGGAAACCAGACCAATATGGGTGGTTAGGAGGACCATAAAAATGTAAGACACGGGGAGGAAGAAGAAACTGGAAACCAAACTGAAACTACCTTTGGATTTCCGATTTTAGACACCACTCCAAATGTCAACATGAAGAATATTCCTCTCTCAGCACTGCCTACCTTTTATGGTAAAAAACATGAATATCCAGACACCTTCCTATTTGAATTTGACATCTTGTGCAGGAGCTACAACTATGTGCAAGATGCCTAGAAATTAAAAATCTTTCCTGCCACCCTCAAAGACTCTGCATTAAGATGGTTCATGGGGTTGGGAGAATCCAGTATTAGGTCTTGGGAATCCATGAAAGACATCTTTCTTAAGAAGTACCAAGACTATTGCAAGACCGAAGAGTCTCGTAATGACATCTTTAAAGTCCAACAGTTAGAAGACGAGACCCTTGAAGACTATATAGAAAGATCTGGTTATATCTCCCAGAAGTCAAAATACCATGACCTCCCAGAGGATGCAGTTAGGGCTCTTTTCCTTATGGGAATTTCAGAAGAATATTTAGAGATGCTTAACCTGATGGCATCATGTGATATTTCTCATAAACCATTTGCTGAAATATGTGAAATGTGTAAAAAAATACTCAAGGAGTATAGCCAAAACAGGAAAAAATGTTCGGGAACCTTACAATAGAAGCTTAAAACCAGTTAGTTCAGGTGGTATTACAAGAGAAGAGATAGGGAACCTTCTATAAAACTTCAAGACAGACATCCTAAGCACAATAGGTTCCCAGTTGGACACCCTTAAAGTCAAAAAGAAATAGGAGGAGGAGAATGCAACAATGAGCATATATTGCCCAAGATGCAGAAGAAAGCATTCCTCAAGGGAATGCCCATTAGATAACATTTCAGTTTGTGGCTTCTATACAGAAGACCATTCAACTGAGAAATGTCCATCCTTGCCCAGTTTATTAGCCATCTATAGGAGTGGAGATTATGGGTATTATTCTTATGCACCTAGGAGACCATGGCAGCCTAGAAATCAACCCACATACCCAGATCTACAATCCCAAGTTCCAACCTATTATCAACAACAACAACAGTGGAACCCACCAGGTTGGAAAAATTGGTCTACTCAGTACCAGCATCCTTGGCTACAAGGATGGAGAGGAGGAAACAATCTAGGAAACCCTCAAGCTCCACCTATTCCTATGTCCAACCATCCTTATCCTCAATTCTCATTGAACACTCCACAGCTTCTGCCAGGATTCGTTCCACCACCTTTACCTCCTATCCCACAACAACAACCCCTAAAATATCAAAATGCAAGCTCCCCGAGACCGACACTATTACTGGCACAGCTAGTACCGAACCCCAATAATAAGCCCCCTCAACCTCTTAACAATGTTGAGATGCATGCCTTCCCGACATATGTCATTACTCCTACTCCATTACAGAAAACTCAACTAAGATCGAGAAAAGTTATAGATAGGAAGAGACCTCCAGTAGTCAACCAGGAAGAAGAAGAAGAAGAAACCACCCAACAACCCACGGATGACACTAGGTGGGAAGATGTTATTAACTCGAAGAATCAAGAACCCAAGTTTCACCAAAATGAACCTTCACAAATTACGAAGGTCTCTCCTTATCCAGACCGATTGGTAATCGAGAAACCTACCACCTGACTGGAATTTGACATTTTAAATGAATTGAAAAATATTTGTGTCAAGATTCCTCTGCTTCAAGCCATTAAAGACATTCCAATCTATATTAAGGTAGTCAAAGAATTGCGTATTAAGAAGCTAGGTAGGAAGCAAAAGGACCCCCCTACAGTACATTTAGTAGGAGGACTCTCTGAGTACATATCAGAGCAGCCAAAGCTAGAAAAGTATGGGAATCCAGAAAACCCCGTAGTGACCATAACCATTAAGGAGGTATCCATCGAAAACACTCTCATAGACCTAGGGGAAGCCATTAATGTTATGACCGCTACTACCTTGGAATAATTACAGTTACAACCTCTTCTTCGACCTACCCCAACCATTTTGGAATTAGCAGATAAGACTAAGGTTATACCTGAAGGGATTTTAGATGATTTCATGGTTACTTTAGCCTCATGGGAGTACCCAGTAGATTTCCTTGTCATTCATTCAAAGGATATTGCCAGAGACCATCCCGTTATTTTGGGAAGACCTTGGCTAGCCATAGCCAATGCAATTATTGGTTGTAGAGAAGGAGAAATGACCATCTCAAATGGTCTCTCTATCCAGAAGCTCACCATTTACCCTCCAGCTCAACCTATTATGGAGAATCTATGGTGGCTTGAATGTCCATATGAGAATGAGGACTAGGAAGAACCCGTATTTCCTAGTGACCATGCAAGGGCTCTTCAGGAGCATACACCAGAAAATGTGCTAAACCAATTCATTTATGTTATTACATGTGTGGATTTTCCACAGTCTTTTCCCTAATTTGAGTACATGTTTGGGGAATAATTTCAAGAACAATTGGATCCATCCATTTTGTCTTCAAAATATTTTATTTTTGAGATAGATGAGTATACCATGTCTTATACTATGCCCTACGAGATTAGTCCAGGGAAATTTTTACATATAAACTCCGGGCTAGATACAGACCAATAGAAATAGTTAGTAGATATCCTTAAAAAACAATCAGGAGAATTTGCTTGGGAATACATTGACATGAAGGGTATACACCCTGACACATGCATCCATCACATATACACCCAGGGGGAAGCAACAACTGTTAGGAAACCCCAGAGAAGGATGAACCCAACACTCAAAGACATAGTCAAGGAGAAAATCCAAAAGTTGTTAAATGTTGGATTTATCTATCCCATCTCCGACAGTAAGTGGGTATCCCCGCTTGTAGTGGTCCCAAAAAAAGTGACCAAGAAATGGAGAATTTGTGTTGATTTTCGGGAACTCAACAAGGCCACTCTAAAATACTACTTTCCTCTTCCTTTCATTGACCAAGTTCTAGATAACTTGTCTAGAAAGAAGTATTTCTCCTTTCTAGATGGGTACAACGAGTACAAACAGATTCTTATAGCACCCGAAGACCAGGACAAT
Source organism: Picea engelmannii (assembly GCA_009831015.1). Classification (NCBI taxonomy): domain Eukaryota; kingdom Viridiplantae; phylum Streptophyta; class Pinopsida; order Pinales; family Pinaceae; genus Picea; species Picea engelmannii. The sequence continues at coordinate 199,262 of ML799867.1, read as the reverse complement.
ACTACCTTTACTTGTCTATGGAGCACCTATGCCTATAGGGTCTTACTATTTGGATTGTGTAATGCTCCTGCCACATTTCAATGAGCAATATTAGGGATATTTGTTGATCTTATTCATGATTGTGTGGAGGTCTACATGGATGACTTCACAGTCTATGGAAACACTTACCAGGAAGCCTTAGACAAATTAGAAAAATTCCTCATCAGATGCCAGGAAATGAACCTATCTTAGCCATGAAAAATGCAAAATATTGTTAACTAAAGGAGTGGTTCTAGGACATCATGTTTCATCTAAAGGGATAAAAGTCAATCCTGCAAAGATTGAGGTCATTGTCAAACTTCCACCCCCCAAGACCCAGAAAGAGGTAAGAAGCTTTGTTGGACATGCTGGATATTACTGACGGTTTATTGAAAATTTTACAAAGATTGTTGCACCTATGTTTGGATTATTGATAAAAGATGTTGATTTTGTTTGGATTGAGCATTGTCAAACTGCCTTTGAAACCCTGAAAGCGAAGTTGTCTATGGCACCAGTTCTTAGAGGGACCAATTGGACTCTCCCATTTCCTATATCCATTGATGCCTCCGACACCGCAATAGGAGGGGTATCAGGGTAGAAAGAAGACCAACAGTCATATGCCATTTATTTTGTAAGCAAGAACTTGTCCCCTGCCGAGTTGAACTACACAGTCACTGAGAAAGAGTTCTTGGCAGTTGTTCATGCTATTAACAAGTTTCATCATTAAATTACAGGTTGTGAAGTATTTGTACACACTGATCATTCTGCCATTAGGTTCCTCATTAACAAACCTATAACGAATGGTCGAATGACCAGGTGGCTTTTGTTATTGCATGAATTTAATATCATTGTTCTTAACCGACCTAGAAAGGATAATGTAGTAGATGAATTTCTTTCCCGCATAAAGAATGAGGATGATGATGCCCCTGTAGATGATAGTTTCCCAGATGAGCATCTTTTTTCCCTCTCTGTCAATACCCCATGGTTTGCGGATATGGAAAACTATCTGGCTACTAGGAGATTATTGTCTCATTTGTCACCTCGTGAAAAGCGGATAATTATTACACAGAGTGCTAATTACTCTTGGGTTGGTCATAATCTTTTTCACACAGGTCCTGATTTGATTATTCATAGATGTGTCTGAGAGGACGAGGTACCTAAAATACTATGAAGTTGTCATGATGGACCATGTGGTGGCCATTTCTCTGACAAATGTACAACATATAAGGTGTTACATTCAGGTTACTATTGGCCTAGCATTTTCAAAGATGTTGCCAAGTATGTGAGAAGTTGTGATAGTTTCCAAAGGATAGGTAGACCTATGTCAGCTGACAAAATGCCTTTACAGACCTAAGTTATGATAGAACCCTTTGAAAAATGGGCCCTTGACTTTGTAGGACCAATTTCACCCATTTACCATAAGAAGAACTATATCTTGGTTTGTACAGACTATGTCACGAAATCGGTAGAGGCAAAATCCCTATTTAGGACCACATAGAAGTTTGTTGTAGCATTCATCTATGAAGACATCTTTACCTGCTTCGGTGTCCATCATGAAATTGTTACCAACCAAGGCACTCAATTTACTTCCAAGATGATGAAAGAGCTAATAGAGAAATATGGGATTAAACACCGTAAATCTTCTCCATACCACCCACAAGCCAATGGATAGGTAGAATCCACAAACAAAGTTCTGGAAGCCATATTGACCAAGACTGTTAAGTTACATCATCGAGATTGGGCTGATAGGCTCCCAAAGACTTTGTGGGCATATTGAACTACCTGGAGAAATACCACTAGGCATACCCCTTATGAGCTAGTGTATGGGAAACACGTACTTTTACCAATAGAATTCCAAGCAAGGACCTTCTGTATTTCTGCAGAATTAGTATTGAACCTGGATGAAGCTCAGAAAAAAAAAGCCCTACAATTGAATGAGTTGGATGAAATCAGGAAAGATGCCATCCAACAAACAATATTGGTCCAAAACTAGAGGAGCAAGTGGCATGACAAGTTTATTAAAAAGAAACACTTCTAGCCTGGTGATTGGGCTCTGTTGTTTGATTCTTGGTTCAAAACCTTCAAAGGAAAACTTACCACCCATTGGTTGGGCCCTTACGAGGTAGACACTGTATATGAAAATGGAGCTGTAAAATTTAAAACAATTGATGATGGACAAGTCTCCTTTGTGGTAAATGGACACCGACTTAAATTTTATCATAAGCCCATTTCCAGAGAGGATTTTCTATAGGTTAGACCAATCTGTGAAATTTCATCTTTACACTTGACATATTGTAAATCTTCATCTATTTGGGGATTCTAAATCCTTTCCTATACTTTTGATTGTGAGGTGTGACAATACTTAGGTGTGGGGGAGGGGTTCATGAGATGACAAATGATCATTGCCTAGAGAAAAGAGTCTTTGCAAGAATCTTTGTATTATTACCATGATACAAGTTATTACATTGATAGTCATGTTATTTTTAAATGCTTAAATCATGTGTGCTATACATTACTGAACTCGTGCTTAACAGGTCACTCTTTATTGGTTATTTAACAAACCACTCTTTATTGGTTATCTTCCATTACAAGCTGCATACTATAGGTTTGACAATACATGTTTTATGCTTGCTATAACCCGTTCATTATAGGTTTTGAAATTATATGTCATATGCAAGAAGAATGAGTGAGCATGGAGCACTCTGCCTCTGCTCATTAACCACTATGGTTGTCAAAAACACTTCAAAATTGCAGACTATCCATTATAAGAGGCGAAAATCCACTTAACAGAGGGGTACCAAATGAAGTACCGTATGAGGTGCCGGATGAGATATCGTTTGAAGTGTCATTTGAAGTGCCATTGAATTGCATACCAGTAACTATCCTAGATTCTAGGTAACTAGAATTCAATTATATTCAATTACATTGGTTTCAGGCATTGATTAAAAGATGCCTCATATGGTTATGATCAAATTTCCAAGTCAAAAGACTTGGACATTGATCTAACTATGCACCATTCCATTGCCAAAAATTGAGCCTTTCAATTCGAATTCTTTACACATGGTAGCACGCGTGCACATGTGTGTAACTCACTCCACCTTAAGTGCATCAAAAATCAGGCTAGGCACTCTATTATTTTATTTTCCCTTGTTATTTTCTCTGCCCTACATTAAGGAATCACGCCCAACCTCTACCAAATTCTCCCTCTGTTCTAATCGCACTCAGATTGTGCTAAAATCGTGCCATATCTTGGCCTGTTCACACCCTTGCTTGGTAAAATTCACCCTCTGTTCCAATCGCACTCAGACTGTGCCCAATCCGTGTCATTTCTTAGCTCAATTTCACCCTTTCTTGGTGAATTCAAACTCTATCACAATGCCCAAGAGATACGAAGCCTCCTCCTATGCAAACTTGTTTTCCATTCCATAATTCGCACAGTGCAGGGAAGTGTTCTTGTGTGTTGGCTAGGAGCCATTTCTATCTAGTTTGCAAGGCCATGATGATGGTCTTTCTATGCAATTTGTAGTTGGTTTTGATGACAAGATAGCACATGTAGGGTCTCTCAACTTTGCAGTCACAGAAGAGTCAATTGTTGCTGCAACAAAACTCCCAAGAATGGGAGATAGATGGCTCAAGAATCATCAATTGTCATGCTCAAGTTACAACAGGGTGTTTAAGCCCGAATTCGAGAGCATTTCAGGAGAGAAAGGGTATGCTAAGGAGTGGATAAAGCCAGAATTGGTCAATCCCCTCATCGTCATCACAAGGTTAATTACATGTGAAGGTAGATACTCCACCTTCAAAGCTTGTCATGTTAGATTGTTGGCTCATTTTTTGTTCAATAAATCCTTGAACTTTACCTTTTATTTTCTCAAAAGCTTGGAGAAGATATCCTCTCAAGTGAGGAAAAATGTGACTAGCCCCCACAATAGTCTCTTCCACCACGGTTTGATCAAACTCCTCGTTCTTACCGAACTAGAGAAATAGAGGCAAAGTTGGGATGCCTTTATCTACCAATTTGCAAACCCCCACTTGACAGTTAAGACCAGCAGAAATCCACTTAGCCTAAAAACTATCTCTCCATCCAAGCCTCACTCTCCAAGAACTCCAAACTCCATTACACAAACCCTCTCTTTGCCAGAACAATACCAAAATCTTGTTGACATTCCTACTTCTTAATCAGGGAAAAATACCAAGAACAAAGACCAAAAGAAGCCTATTGTTGACCCCCCAATGCCTTTATTTTCTCTTGATCCTACACCTAAGAAGCCCCAAGAAGTAATGCAGCGAGACTTTCCCATCATTCCCACAAACAAGAGGGGAGACAACCGATTTGATAAGGGACCATTTCGGAAGAGTACCTGGAACATAAGAACCAAGCCTTATGCAAAGCCTCCACCTGCTTTGGATCCTATCCAAGTGTCCTCTGACCTTGAGAGCCCTCATAAGAAACCTAGAGAAGTCTCTGTGGATGGATTAGAGCCACTAAGGAAAAGAAAATCAGAACCTACCTCACCTTTCTGATCTCCCATCACTCCTACTTCACCTATGCCCACTCTAGATCCTAAAACTGATAAATTGTCCACATTCCTCAAAGGATCTAAGCCTTCCTTAGAGATCATTGATTCGGTTTCAACCATAGAACAACTACAAAAATAAAACCATCATCTTCTTCAACAGTTGGAAGAGAGGAAGACAATAGATGCACACCTTCATCATGACAATGTAATCCTTCAGGCAAAAGTTAACTCCCTTCAACGGTTGGTCCATGGGAAGACCCAATCTAACTGTAGCCTCAGAGCACAATTTTAGCCACACAAGAGGCACACGGCTAAGTATTCATAGAAAGAAGGAGAGGCTTCCAAAGATGATCCTCCTCAGCAAGCCTAGTCACGAGGGGTAACTTCTTTTTGTTTGTAGTGGGACCTGCAAAATTGTAGGTGTGGGGGTAATGTTGGGACCGAGATATGATCATTTTCATAATGTTATTATACACTTTTTTCCATATGTACATATGCATTTTTCATCTTTCAAAGAAGGTTTTTGAAGAATTTTATGATAAAATGGTATAATCAGCATAAGGTACATGTAATTCATGTTTAATGATTAAATCAAGTTTAATTCATCTTGTTTTATGTTTTCTAAGAGTTAATTCATGTTTTCCTACTGTTACAGGGAAAAATGTACCATTTTTCAAGTTCCGGCACTTGATTCGGCACTAATTCCAGCACTCGTTCCGGTACCTGATCTGACACTCGTTCCAGCACGCAGTATTGCACGAAAACGCAAGGTGAGTTGGCGGTTATGGCATTGCCGGCTAGTGATGGACAAATCAGGCACATGGGTTTTCTTTATGATTTCCCCCTCTAGCTACTAAGCTCAAGACAACTCAATTTCAATTGTCCAAAGAGGGTGATTATTGGCTTCCTCTGTTTTGTTAGTTATGGCCGCATTTATTGTAATTTGTCGAATTTAGAGGTGGTTCAACCCTCCTGTGGTTGACTACCTGGGTTGTAAGCTTATAAATACCAATAGGATGGTCATTAGATTGTTAACCAAGTATCATAAGCATTAGAATTGCTAGAAACTCGTTTTTACTCTGTTTTGACATTTCACATTGCTAGAATTGTGCCAGAACTGCGTTTTCATGTTTTCATGGTGAATTYGGCCTGTTGAAGTTCGTGGTGTGCTTGTAGAAGGTAGCCACRACTWGYTKGGGGGCCCACCRRCAGTCTRGTGATTGTATTWCTRTTKTTTATGCAATTTCTTAATTTAACTACTCTYTCTTATTTCYTGTACATGTRTGTTTYTTATYTAATTRATTAATYTGTTGTAGCTTAATTGTCTWGMTTTTATTTTGTAGGTTAGATGATGATATGTGTTAGCATGTATTAKTTTTGTAGATTAGGAACAAACTTGCAAGTTTCTACACTAACCCCGTGTGTAGTTAGACGTTAGATCATACTTTCTTTTATGATTTTATAGTCTAGTTTAAAACAAATTTTTAATTAGATAGAACAGAGTTTTAACTTGGGTTTCTTTGACATGGATGTTGATAGATGGATAGATTTAATTCTCATTCTTAGTTATAGTTTGCTTACTTCAGTTTTAGATAGATTTCATTTGCTTCGTTATTGGTTAATGTAATTGTCAATTTACTTCTTGATATCATAGTTTAATTTATGTTTTTGATTCACATAGCTTGAATGATTAGAATAGACATATCATAGTTTTCCTTTACACAACTTCCTTTCATAGATTAAAATGCAATTAAATTCCTTCATTAGATAATGATGATCTCATTATGATGTTAATGGCTTATACATGAATATGTAGGGTATTTAACATTATCTTTGTCATGGCTAAAATCTCCTTAGATTGTTTAATCCATACCTTTCATTTTGCCATTGAGATTAGTGTTGAGTCTATACTGTTGGAATTGTCCTTTTTTGTCAAGTGTCATCGAGATATCATCTGTCACCACCGAAGGCATTCACACAACCACCAGCATTATATTTGAGTGTTTTATAGATTAAAGATAGTTTCTTGCTTTTGTAGATCAAAAAAGATAGTTTCTTTCTTTCATAGGTTAGAATATAGTTTTATTATTGTTATAGGGTAGTTAGTATTTTGCTTCCATAGATTTAAGAGCAGTTTTGTTTATTGTAAAATAGGCATTTAGTTGGTAGTCCTCATTGCTTTCAATAAAATGGATTTCATCTCATGCATTAGAAAGAGTTTTGCATCAAGCATTTAGTCCACTTGCCTCTTAGGCTAGCTAGTTGTTCAATGAGAAGTATTTGCTTACTTGTCCCTTTGCTTTAGTAGGATAGATAGTTGTCTTTGCTTACTTGTCTTTTGCTTTAGTAGGTTAGTTAGGTGTCTTTGCTTACTTGTCTATTTGCTTTAATATATTAGATAGGTGTTTTTTCTTACTTGCTTATTTAATTGCTTTCATAGGGTAGTTGCTCATTGAATGTAGGTTGGAAAGTTAAAAGTAGTTTGCTTTCATCATTTGCTTAGTATGCTTAGTAGTTTACCTTTTCTTATTGTCATGAACTAGTTTGCTTTGAATAGGGTTTTTACTTGCTTTCTTAGGAACTATCCATCAATCCTTGGCCCAAAAGTACTTAGGTTACCTAGGTTCAAGTTGCTTAGTAGGGTTTTCTCATTAGATAGGTTTTCTTGAATAGATTAGTCTTAGATAGTTGCTTTCATTAATTAGATTACATTCCTACCATCCTTTTACCTTTAGCATATATTACAGGCTGGTACCAGTTGACAGTCCAGTTCGTGGATTTTTTGTCTTCCCTCCACCATGACACCATGATTTTGTTGGTATCGTGTGATGCATAAAAACTCATAACGAAACCAATGCTTAGTTTTTCTTCCGACTCCCTGAGCTTGTAGTAACTCTGAACCTCTGATGGCAAGAAAACCCCAACACATCCACCATTATCATCATTAATCAAACATTTATGTGCATTGGTGTGCTCGATGAGCCACTTTAGGACCTCAATACAAGGGAACACCAGAGTTCGGCTTGTCACCATGTGTAGATAATCCCTACGAATGTTTGGGAGGAAATCATCATTGAGCTTCCTTGTATCATGATCAATGTGCAGGGTATGCTCGAGGGGTTCTTGTTTCTTGATCTTCTTAAACAATTCTTCCCAGCGAAGAAATGTTGTTTTGGCTCCAATGTTTGCCTCTGTGTCCCCGAAGGTTGGGGTTTGAATGAATTCCTCCTTGGTAGTTGTCTTAGTGATGGGCACCAGTTTGGGGGCGAATTCTAATTGTCTTGCAACTGTTGGGGATGATCCCTCTCCTACTTCTTCTTCTTGTAGCTTTGGTGCTCTTGGGGACTTCCTCGTGGAGGTTTTCTTCGGAGGCATTGTTCCTGCAATCAAAACAACCTTTAAACATGTGTACAGAGCAGAGTTGGGCTGAGAACATAAAAGGAATATTAAAACACCACGAGTGGATACATACCTATAAAGATTGCTAAGCTAGTTGTCTAGTACTCACTGAACTCTGGACGAATTCTCTGGATCGTTAGCTATGCTCCTCTGTTCATTTTGAACTCTTTGTCCTATAGAATTGGATCATACACAATGACCTCTACATCATATAACAGGAGAGACTATATCCACCATATCAGCCAGTTAATACGAGTAATGAATGCAATCAAAAAATAAACTATTGTCGGTTCCCCGCATTTAAATTGTAACTGGTCGATGGCGGAGGCACGGAGGAAGATGCATTGTATCAACAAGTTTAATCGATTTCTTTTTATTCTCACACAGATTAGAAACTAATCCATGATCCACAATTTTATTAATTCCATAAATGCGTTGTACTTAACAAATCTGGGGGTTAAAACGTCTTATCACGTCGTATCTTTCCGGCTTGGAGGTCGGGGATCGACACTTTATAATGTACAATTAATGTGTATTTTATTATATAACTCCTTGACGCTGAAATCGTGTCGGTTTCGCTCGCATGGGTGTAGACAGATTGGCAAGTTCCGTGTAAATGGAAGGAAATTTGTAAAAATGAAGTCTCATGTTCGATTCTCACCTGGACTTACTCGTGCACCATTCTTGCGGGCTAGGTGGTTGCACCTGGGGTTATAGTGGTAGCCGCTGGGGATCGACCCCGTGTCACACGAGTACGAGAACCGTGAAGTTGCCGATTCCCGCCCCCCAAAAAAAAAAAAAAATCGTGTCGGTGTCGGCGATCGGTGATACCGCTCCTCTCCTTGCATGACGCTTACCTTTTTCATTTTTCTTCCGAAGCCGAACAGATCGACCTTCGACAATACTCCTGCCAAAGTTTAATCACAAAAAGGAAAGACCTTCATCTCTCGACACCAATGAAGATCGGTGCTCGATTATTTTAAACTTCTCAAATGATTTTCGTCATGCTTAACCTTTACCGATGCCGAAATTCTAAGCGTATTGGGGAAATCTTTAGTTGGTCGATTCTTTAAGTAGTCGTTAAGTATCCTTTAACGTTTAAGGTGATTCTTTGTTGTATGTTCAAGAAAAATTTAGAAAAATCAAATATGAAAAATAAGTGCAGGTACTAGTTTCAAACTGAGGGCAAAACAAACAACGTAAAGGATCAAGTGGTACCCAAAAAGTAAAAAATTGACATAGACTTTTAGGCTATGTTTAGTGCTCAACAAATGGCGATTCACTGGGCGAAAGCAGAATCTATGTTCCTCCTTTGTTTCTTCTGGACCTGACTCATGCCTTGATATTATTATTATTATTATTATTATTATATATATTATTGGAAGTATTGTTTTAGGGCTTGGCCATGTACTGGGAGGGAAACATGTTTCCTGCTCAGACTCTGCAACCGATAAGTTCCTGCCCCAATTATATATATATATATATTATTGGAAGTATTTTTTTAGGGCTTGGCCATTTACTGGGAGGGCAACAGGTTTCCCCCTCAGACTCTGCAATCGATAAGTGCCTGCCCCAATTTTTTCAGCTATCTGGAAAGGTCCAAGCCACAGACTCTTAAACTTGGAATGTTTCCCTTTAGGTTCATTTTCTTTGTCCCACTTCAGAACTAAGTCTCCTACTTCAAAATTCTTTTCTTTATCCTTATGCTTATCAAACCATCTTTTCATTATATGTTGGTGAGCTAGGAATTTTGACTTAGCCTTTTGTCTCTCTTCTTCCAGCATGAGAAGAGTGTTAATCTGTTTTTGCATGGCCGGTGAGGGTTCTTCGTTGGAATCTTGGGCCAGCTAAAGAGACGGAAGATAGAGTCCATTTGGGAGGATGGCTTCTTTCCTGTAGACCAAAAAGTATGGGGAATTTCCTATAGCTTCTTTGGGTGTGACCGTATTGGCCCATAGAGCATTATAGATTAGCTTATGCCAATTTATTTGGTTATCTATGTTTGTCTTCTTTAATATCCTTACCAAGTTTTTATTAGTTGATTCAGCCACACCATTTCCCTTGGGATAGTAATTTGCGGAGTACTTGATTATGATTCCTTTGTCCAAAGTGAACTCTGTCAATAGGGTGGAAGAAAAGTAAGTTGCGTTATCAAAGACAAGAATAGAAGGGACACCGAACCTCGTGATAATATTTTGTTCTATGAATTGGATCACTACCTTCTCGCTTACATGAGTCAGAGGGATGGCCTTTTCCCATTTCGTGAAATAGTCGGTGGCAGTAAGAATGTACTTGTGTAGTTTTGAGGAGCTAGGTGTGATTTCTCCTATGATATCCAACCCCCACTGCTTGAAAGGCCGAGAGATAGTAACAGGTTGGAGTGGGACCACCACTCTTTTCTCCTTTCCAATGCTTATTTGACAAGTCTTACAGTTTCTAGCATAAGTATGAGCATCTTTGAACAAGGTGGGCCAATAATAGCCGGCTCTCGGAATCTTATGAGCGGTAGTGTTTCCTGCAAAATGTCCCCCAACGAGGCCATCATGGAGTTATTTCAGTACTTTTTCCATGTCTTCTCGTTTGAGACATCTTAATAGTGCCCCATCATAATTGATCCAGAAGAGCACTGAATTTATAAGACGATATTGTGTAGATTTTAATCTCAAGGCTCTCCTTTCTCTAGGGTTGAGGTTTTCGGGACAAGTTCCTTGATGTAGAAGATAAGTTAATCTTTATACCAGGAGTATTGTCCTGGGGAGATGTATGCTACTTCACCATACCATAGTTCCATTTCGTTATCCCATCCGAGATCTTTATTTACTTGATACTGGGCATCGGTTGTAAGCTTGCACAAACCTTTTCCTTTTACTAGTTTTATATCTAGGTCAATTTCTTGGACTACTTCCATACATTTCTCACTTCTTTCCCCCATTTCCTACTGGGTGAACAAGGATCAGACTGCAGGGTGTGGAACAATTACTTTAATTTGATTCTTGAGGATGTAAGACCTAAAATGTTTCACTACCTTATAAACCGCATAGGCCTATTTGTCTACAGCAGGATAATTGAGCTCAGCTCCTTGAAGATTAGTACTCATAAATGACACCGGGGCTTCATTGTTGTCATCATCCTTCTGAATCAATATTGCAGCTAGCGATTGATTGGAAGCGAAAGTATAAAGGAAAAAATCTCTATTCAAATCAGGACTTGGCAACATCTGGGCCCGGGAAATGGCATCCTTGATATTGTTGAAGGTGTCTTTTCGCTCATCATCCCAATTAAATTCAGCATCTTTGTGAGTCATCTTTTGTAAGGGTTTGATGATTTCTGCGAAGTCAAGAGTGAATTTCCTCACAAAATTGATTTTCCCAAAAAAGGACTACATAGCTTTCTTGGGGTAAGGGAAGTTGAGTTATGGCTTTAATCCTTTACGAGTCTATGTGAATCCCTGCTTGGGATATAATGTGACCTAACATCTTACCTTCCTCGACATCGAAGATAGTTTTCTTAGGGTTTAAGGATATACCATATTTCCTACACCTTTCAAAAATCTAATTTAAGTGTTGGATGTTCTCTTCTCTCTTCTTCGAATACACTGTTACATCGTCTAGATACACTACCATGCATTTATTGATTATTCCCTGGAAAGCTACGTCCATGGCTCTTTGGAATGTTGCTCCTACGTTAATTGACCTGAAAGGCATGAACTTATAAGCTAAGGTTACCCATTTGGTTTGGAAAGTGGTTTCTAAACGATCTTCCTCCAAAACAAAGACTTGGTTGTATCCTGAGAAACCGTCTAGTAGAGAGAAAATTTTCGAGCCCGACACGGCTTGCAAGAGTTGTTCCATCGATAGGACTAGGTAATTGTCCTTTTCTGAAGCCCTGTTGAGGTTCCTAAAATCTATGCATAGGCGGATTTCTCTTGAATTTTTCCTCACCGGAACAAGGTTCCCTACCCAAGAGGAATGCCTAACCTGGAAAATGATCTTGGCATCTAAAAGTTTCTTTACTTCCTTATACATGAGAGGTTCCAGGGATGGGTGATACTTTCAGAGATTTTGTTGGAAGGGTTTCACTTCTGGTTTTAGAGGGATGGTGTGTTGAATGATGCGGGTATCATACATTTTCAAATCCCTATAGGACCACCTGAAGACATCCTGGTATTGTCTGAATAATTCAAGGTAAGCTTTCCTCTCTTCCTTAGATATAGTCTTGCCCAAATTCACATTCTTTGGATTCTCTGGGGTTCCAAGATTTATAGTTTCATGTAGAGGACAAGAGCTACCAGTCTTTGCATTTTTGGGTCCCTTAAATCTCTCTTTCAGGTCAAATAAATTTTCTAGATTAGTTATCCCTTTCAGGATTGTGTGTCCCTTTGATTTATCCATGGGTCATCCCATCCGAGGATCAGTTTCTGTGGACAAATCTTGGAATTATTGATCATCAATAGTGAGATATTTGAAATTGTCTTGGTTAGTCAATAAGTTTATGATTTGTTTATCTCCTTCAAAGACTTTCCAATTGGAGTTGTTATTTGGTATCAACGGTTTGTAGAGAAATCCCACAGTGAATCAGGAGGCTTCATAATCTTCTAAAGGTGACAGCCTGGAAGCGGTTGTGGTCAAGGAGTCAACAAGAGTATTCTTTGTTCTGGGGATCACAGTGATATTAAAATCTTCAAAGTTCTCTACTAACCTATGCACCTCCTGCTGATAGTTCTTCAAATGAGGAGAATTGCAATATATAGTATTTCTTACTTGTCTAACAATAATTTCAGAGTCCCCAAAAACTTTCAATTCTTTGATATCCAAATCTATGTCTTTCCTTAATCCTTGTACCAGAGCTTTATATTCGACAGTGTTGTTGGTACATTCGAATTCTAGCCTGCAAGACAAGAAACGATGTTTTCCAATAGGATTGATGAGGATACATCCTGCTCCAGACCCTTCTTGAGATTTAGATCAATCGAAATAGAGGGTCCAAATTTGTTGACATGAATTGCTATTTTCATTTCCCTTATTAGTTTCTTGCTCCCCAAACTCTTGTTTCGCAAGTTCTAGCGCCACGTTTTGGCAGAAAAGGGTGTCTCCTGTCGATATTGGCGATTCCTCTTGGAAAATCAATTTGAAGTTTTGGGTAAGAGGAACATCGGATAGGAAGGGGGGGGATTTCCAAAGTAGGATTCACAGGAATAATTTCCCAGTATGGGGAAATCCATGGAGAAGGGCTCGTTAGGGGTTTCTAAATCAGTGACTGTATGTTTTAGATATCTCTCCCTATCGATTCTGATCATGTTCTTGTATCCCTTTAGTGGTAGCCAAAGGTGTTCCCAGTCTGTACTAAAGTACCATTTATCTTTTTATACCAATCTTGACTCAGTAAGAGCCCATATGCCTCTGGGATATCTACTACAATAATGTCGATCACTTGCACAAATGTGGGGTGTGTCGATATTCTGATCATCACATGTTTGAGTTATCCTATGACCTTGTCTTGGGTCCTGTCAAGTTGTATGACATGTTTATCAGTATTGAGAGGAAAAACATTCAATTTCTTGCAGATGGCCAAGGGCATCACTTTGGAAGATGCCTTAGAATCTACCAAGCAATTGCGAAGGTTCCTGTTGAATACTTCAAACGTTAAGAGGAACGGTGGGACAAAAGGGTTTTCCTTCCTATCTTTTGAACAGGTGCTCACAGTTGGTTTGCTCATCGGGTCGGTGGAAAACAGATTTCTTTCTAGGCCGCTCGCTACCGCTGTAGAAAAAAGTCGTTCTGTTGAGGAATCCTACATATGTCCATGACAGATATATTATCCCTTAACATCTTCAAATCTTCAACCACATTGTAATCTAGTTTGGGTGGTTCATGGGTATGAATTCTTATAGGTTTCTTATTGAGAGAGAAAGGTGTTTTTGGGCGATCGGGAGTTGCCTTACTCTTTGAGGCCTGGGCGGCGTTGGTATCTTTCAACCCAAGCGGACCCTTATTGCGTGTTGGTATCGCTAAAACTTCTACGGGTTGTTCCTGAGACTCAAATAAGTCATCGGAAGGCATGATCAGGTCGGGATCCCATATCAGCATGGTTGTATCTCGTGGTGTGTCGACTTCTTCCTAGTCAGCAATATTCAAGACCGAATTGCTTGGTTGTTCAGTTAGGGAGACTTCGTCTAGAAACCGATTGGCCATCAAATTCATGGCATGTACCCATTGAGGGTAGTCCCTTTCAAAGTGGTTTTCCTGATGATAAGTACAAAAAAAATCAAACGCAACGTTCCCTAGATCAATATTTAAGTTGGCTAGGGGGGGTTCAATTGCTTTGAAAAGAGGATTTCTTTTAAAGAAAGGATTATAGGGCCTTTGGCCTTTGTTTCCCTCTCCTACACTTCTCTTCATGTCTATGATTTCATTTGATAATTGTTTAACCATGCATTGTAAATCTTCTATATCTCCATTACCCTTGTCGAGAGTTTTTTCAACTGGTTTTCCCGACGGTCTAGTCAAAAGGAGTCGTCTCCTGGGAGGGGGTTGGGTTTCTTTCTTTACTAGAGAGGCATGGCCTTCTTTACATCCTTTCATCTAGAATTATATCATTTTGGCCTCTTCAAAATTTTCCACCAGGGTTTGCTTAGTGGCTCTTTTTACAAACATAGAAATAGAATCCAGGAGTGCGTTGGCGTAGAACTCAATTTGTAACTCTTTAGTTGGTTTTGCCATGGGTTGGAATTTGTTTAAGATGGTCGTGAATCTCTGATTGAAATATTTGACCCTCTCTTTCGGAATCATGGTGCCCATGAAAAACTCAACCATCAAGGCTCCCATAGTGGTTTCCTCTACAAATTTATCTAGAAAGTTTTTCTGGAACTTAGTTCAGCTAGTTATAGATCCTACTGGAAAATTAAAATATCACGTGGAAGATGAATTTTCAAATGTGTAGGGGAAAAGTCTCCAAACTACTTCTTCATGTTCAACATTCACGAGTCTAATCGCGAGTATGAACTTCTTGATATGATCTTCAGGTAAACTTGAAGTTTCGGGGTCATACTTAGGAAGAAGCTTCTACCGATGCTGAGGAAGATTATGTATTCATCCAGGGATGGTCATGGTGTCTCTGACCAACCAGGGATGGTTGTTCTAGACTGGGATTTCTATTTCTTCCGCATGGTTATTATTACCCTATATGTCTTTGGAATCCGAGTCGAAATCTTCTTCTTTCAAAAATTCATTTGGCTCAGAGACGTCGTCGACTGACGTTTCGGGTATCAAACCAAGAGGTTCTTGGATTTCGGTAATGGAAAAATCTATTAAGTATTCTATGGAGTGTACGAAAACCACGTCGAGAGTGATAACCATTGTTCTTCTTTGTTTTTTTCTTCAAGGGAGGATGGGAGCTAAGGACAACCCATTGATCTGTCAAGTGTAGGCTCTAGTGATTCTCCTGAATTGATTCACTTCCTCGTGAGGAAGGGCATAAGGTATTTCAGGGTGAAAAGGTTCTTCCTTGATCTAAGGTGAGTTATCCATTTCAGGAATACTCAACGTGTGTGGGTTGTCTTTTGAAGGACTAGCCATGCATGTGGGCTGTTATGAATCTGTTGGTTGTTTGAAATGATAGATAAAATATATACTGAGCCATTCATTCTAATGGCCCTCCTTCTCGTGCTAATTTTGTTGATGGGTCTTAAATCCCTTGACTAAACAATAGGAACCAAACCCTCCACCGAGGCCCAATTAGACTCTGCAGCGTTTAAAGTGTAATGGTTCTCCAGATCTTCCGATCCGGCCAATTTATCGATGTGATTTTTTTTGTGTTTTCTTGTGAAGGCTCTTCCTTCAGTTAGGACTGTTGTCTTCTGTATTTTCTCTTGGGTGGGGCTGATGTGAGAGATGCAAGCCAGTATAAACCAACTTGACAAACAGCAATATTAAGTTTTAATTACTGGGGAAGAGGTTAAGCTTGGGTAACCCACTGCTCAACATGCAGACAATTACTCTATACCACAGGCCTAGAACTAATACATTAACCATGTGAGCATCCAATTATTGTCTGAGACACTAACTATCAGAAAGAAAGCACAAATGTAATAAGATAATGGAAAGCAAAATAATTCATCTACCATAACCATGCATCACATAATCACACAACGAATTATCTTCATCATTAAAGTAAAGAACATCAAAACATTCCACCAGATAACTTGACAACATAATTAATTGCTCTTACTCATTACTGCATCATTCATGAAACAGGATAGTAAGTAGTTCTTCTCCAAGTCCAATTATATGCAACTGATGAAAATAGCTTGTCTTTGGTCCAAAAGGACTTCTCGATTCATAGCAATCTCAAAATAATTCTTAACAACAAAAAAAAGAGTTCTTACAACAACCATCGACCTCTTACTAATTGGTTGGTGTCTTTATTTATAATATAAAGTTTGAACTGCCCCCGGGGGGGCAACTCAATTGGCAAGTGCCATGAAAATGAAGTTCCATGAGGTTTCGAGTTCAACTCCCCCCGACTTACCTTGTGTGCCGCGTAAGGGGCATCGTTGGCACACCTGGAGGTTATAGTGGTAGTGGTTGGATAACACGGCCACGTGCCCAACTAGTTGTTGATTCCTCCAGACACAAATATATATATATATATATATATATATATATATAAAGTTTGAAATGAAACTAACAGCTAAGTGCAATTTAAACAAAACAAAAATCGCCACATGGCGTTATCTTCTAACAGTTTTTTTAACAATCGTCCTAAGATCATTCTTGGAAAGGGTGACTCCTCTTGTATTCAGTCCACCTGACAAACAGGTCTTCACAAGTTTGGGCCCATGGAAATATGTGTTGTTCCATTGGGGCCGCAAATATTCTCTTGATGCCCACTACATGTGCTCGGTACTATAATAAAGTGGAGTTCAGTTGTTGTAGCATGGTTCAGGCTCTGATCGGATGTTCTGTGAATTGTTGCACTTTCCCTAGCCTTGCATCGACTATCTTTGCGAATCCTTCAGTCCATAGCGCATCTTGTTCGACATACAGCTTGAGCACGTCATTCAGGTCAGTGAAGTTATCGGGGGTGCCGAACTCAAGGAGCCCAGCATCTTTCATTATTTTGTTAACTTTATGCCAGTGCTTCCTGCATCTAATCCATTTTTCTTGGATATCTCGATATGGGTCCCGAGACATATTATCCCAGTACTTGGTGGATCGCTTCATGCGATTAAGACTACTTTTTCCTACCATATGAATGTCGTGTTTTTCCTTATCTCGGCCTTGTTGGACTGCCTCGAGGTACTCGAGTATTTCTACCATTTGATGCACTCTTTCATACCATCGCTCCATCTCCTTGCATGTCGCGAGGGCCATGAGAGTGTCCTCTCGGAACTCAGCTATGTTCTTAGTTAACAGGTGCCTTTACTTCTTGAACTCATTGTAAACTCCTACAAACTCACCTTTCAGATACACAACGGTCTATGTGGCACCTTTATAGTATTCAGAAATATGGCGCAAGCTCTCGAGCTCTTTTAAGGTGGAGGCTAGTTCCTTTTAGTCCCTCCTGGTTCTATCCAAGGTGGCCTCTGAGAGGGCCCTTCCAATGCCGACCAGTTTAGACATCCAAGCGTCTACTATGTTGATCAAGTTCTCCTATGTGGTAACTAAGATGGAATGATCCAACGAGATCCTTATTTTCTTCACATTCCTTTGAACAATGGCCTTCCTCTTTTGATCGTAGGAGATCACATAGATATCTGCTACCTAGTCTACTGGCTCAAGTATCTATTGATCACCCCACGTTGGTTTGTTTCCCAAACTATCGATGGTGTATATTTGTTCAAGATTGGACTCTCGAACTTCCTTGTTGTACCTTACAGGTCCAACTCCTACTTGTCACTCATCAGGGATTCAAGTGTTGGGTAGAAAGGAGGTGTCAGGTATAGGCTCGTTACTTACTTTCTCATCGGTTGCAGAACTACTGATTTCCTTTTGCGAGGATATTTTCTTTGTCTCCTCCGGTTCGGGCTCATCATTCGGATCCACTTCAGTTTCCGATTGATTTGGTTATTTTGCATCGAGGCTGCTTTTGGTTTATGTTTCATTTTGTGATACCTCCTTGTCTTGAACTTTGGGTTGAGGGGAGAAAACTTTCTCGGGATGCTTTTCCTCTTGGACACGCACCGAGGAGTCGTGAGAATATTTTGGGCTTTCATTTTCACTATATATATGTATAAGTTTGCTAAGGGGATTAGGTGCTCATGTTTCTATTGACATCTGGCCTACCTCTATTTGATTTGTCCTGTCCACATGGGAATTGACCAATGAGATTGTGGATCCATTGTTTCCTAACCCGTCGGTGTTCCCGAGATTTGTGGACTTAGGGCTGCTTGAATCTATAAGGCTTCATTCTTGGGTACTGGTTAGAAGCATGGGTGTTATGATAAGTTACGGATCATCCTACATCTATTTCATTAGTAGCTGGATTTGTTGGTACAAAAGTTCACCCATCCCCTGGCTAGCTTGAACTTCAAGGATATCCATGATTTGTACTGGGGATTCCTGATAAATTGTCGTCGCCCCGATGTCCTCTTAGGGATCGCCTATTTCTTCATCTGATTCAGATGCTACAGTTCCTTCTCAGGTCCTGAGAATTTCTTGAGATGTAAAATCCAAAGACGTCACTTTCTCTTCCCAAATCATAGCTTTGAACCTGGTCGTTCGAGGATCAGCTCGCCTTGACGCAACCTTATCCCAATCTTGAGAATTTTCAATGAAAATTTCATCTTCGAACCAATCATGGGCATAAGGCCAACATGATGATACCTTCAATGTGTGTTGTATAACTAGACCCTTGGGATCATGTTTGTGAAATCGGTCGGTGCGGAAATGAAATTCTAGTTGACTCAGGCCTTCTTGCTTAGCATGCGCGGTATCTTTGACCATGTTGAAGCCAATATGAAACACATACAGTCTGGTAGAAAATTTCCCCTAACACTAGTCGGTCGGGAACATATATGGGTAACGAATGGGGTGCCCATGTGGATCCAAAAACTCTGATGTAGGTTTCACACTCGTCTAGATACTAGTGACCCACTTTGGATATAACCTTTTTTGCTTCTTTTGACAGCCTAGGGCTCTCTTTTCTGAACAAAAAAAAATAGATACATGCAATAAATGGGTCACAGATAAGAGAATAGGATTTTTTGTACCTGTTATCCCATAAGATGTTAGAGTATACATGGACTGGGAGCTCCAAGGAGTGCTAGTTCAAGTTAATTCCATAGAAAATGTTCATGCCGCATATAATGTCTAATAGATATGAGGCCATATAGAAGGAGGGGGTTTCCCTTTCCTTTGGCATTTGGGCTTCTCTTATGCAGATGCTCAATTGTTTGGATATGATGGCACCCCAATTAAAAAACCATGCCTGAAATGGCCACCGTATAAGCTAGGGGCATCCAAGCCTCTGAAAACCAGGAGAAATCTTTCTCCCCATGCAACTTGCAGAGAAGATGCATCAAGTATATGTATGATTCCCTTATATTGGTCATTGGGTACTAGCCGACAGTCTGGTTTGTGAATTGTTTATCTTCCCTCCACCACGGCGACATGATTTTGCTAGTATCGTGTGATGCATAAAAACTTAGAATGAAATCAGTGCTTAGTTTTTCTTCTGAATCCCTGAGCTTGTAGTAACTTTGAACCTCTGATGGCAAGAAAACCCCGATGCATCCACCATTATCATCATTAATCAAAAATTTATGTGCATTGGTGTGGTCAATGAGCCACTTTAGGAGCTCAATACAAGGGAACACCAGAGTTCGGATTTCCACCATGTGTAGATAATCCCTATGGATGTTTGGGAGGACATCATCATCGAGCTTCCTTGTATCAAGATTGATGTGCAGGGTATACTCGAGGGGTTCTTATTTCTTGATCTTCTTAAACAATTCTTCCCAGCGAGGAAATGTTGTTTTGGCTCCAATGTTTTCCTCTGTGTCCCCGAAGGCCGAGGGTTGAATGAAGGCCTCCTTGGTAGCTTTCTTAATGAGGGGCACCAGTTTGGGGAAAAATTATAATTATCTTGCAACCGTTGGGGAGAAACCCTCTCTTACTTCTAGTTATTGCGACTTTGGCGCTCTTGGGGACTTCCTAGTGGAGGGTTTCTTCAGAGGCATTGTTCCTAAAATTAAAACATCCTTTAAACATGTGTACAGAGAGGATTTGGGTTGAGAACATAAAAGGAAGCTTAAAACACCATGAGTGGATACATACCTATTAGATTCATACTGAAGGAAAAACAGATAGTGAAAAGGATCAAATGGTGCCCAAAAAGTAAAAAATGGACATAGACTTTTAGGGTGTGTTGAGTGCTCAACACAATGTAGGAAGGTCATCTCTCAGACGGGGAAGTTTGTCTTCTTTTTTATTTTCTCTTAGAATGAGCAAAAGATTATAGCCACATCCAGAGTCTCTACATCCGACCTCTGCACATAGCAGAAGCAAGTAGATAAGGTCATGGAAGAATACTTGGATATCTTCTCCTTAGCTACTGGGGTACCTCTTCACTGCTAGGTCAAGCACCCCATCAATATGATCCCAGTGCACCACTGCCCAATGGGTCAGTATATCACCGCTCTCTGTTAGAGAATGAAGAGATCAAGTAATAGATCCAAGAAATACTCCACAAGGGGCACATACGTCCTATCTCATCACCTTGTGGGAGCCCAATCGTGCTAGTATAGAAGAAATATGGAACCTGGCAACTCTGCATTGATTACCAAGATCTGAATTAAACACAATCAGAAACCAATACCCAATTCCCTGAATTGATGACCTCCTTGATCAACTCACGGGGGCTAAATACTTCAATAAGATTGATCTGAAATCTGGTTACCACCAGGTCCCAATAGAATAGACAGATTTATGGAAGACCGCCTTCAAGTCAAAGGAAAGTCTTTTTGAATGGTTGGTCATGCCCTTTGGTTTGACAAATGATCCAACCACTTTCATGAGGATGATGGACAATATCCTGTGACCATTCACCAATAATTTTGTAGTGGTGTATCTGAATGACATTCTCATTTACAACAATACTTGGGTCGAACACTTGGAGCATATTCAGCAGGTTATGCACACCCTACGGAAACACAACCTATATGCCAAATTGGAAAAATGCTCCTTCGTCATGGACATGGTCCATTACCTAGGTTACATCATTGATAAGCATGGCGTACATGTGGATCTAGCCAAGATCCAAGTCATCCGTGATTGGCCAGCCCCAACCACACTCACTAAGCTTTGGAGCTTCTTGGGCCTTGCCAATTTCTATCGCAGGTTTGTGTTGGGATTCTCCCATATTGCATGGGCCCTCAGCCAAATAACTAGGGGTGGTGGTAAGGCAAAACTTGCATGGGGCCAGTCCCAACAATAAGTGTTCAATGATTTGAAGCAGCGCTTGTGCTCAACCCCAGTACTTTCACTACTAGACCTACAGCAGCCCTTTGAGATCAAGATAGATGCTTCAGACTATGTTGTGGGCATCATTCTCACTCAGCATGGCCACCTCGTGGCCTATCATAGTGAGACACTATCAGATGTTGTCTGTAAGTACCCTACTTACGACAAAGAAATGTACTCCATTATGCAAGCATGCCGCCAGTGGAGACATTACATTCTTGGGAAGGAGACAATCATCCACACTGATCATAAGCCACTGCAGTTCATGCAGATTCAAGGAAAATTGCATAATGACCACCATCAAAAGTGGTCCACATACTTGCAACAATTCCACCTCAACATCAAGTATAAAACATGAAGCACCAACCGCGTCACTGATTGCCTCAGCAGACCGCTATTCGTGGCACTCACCATGGTGCTAGACTCTTGCAGCCATGAGACCTTTGGATGGCCCCAACTCTATGAGAAAGACCCGGACTTCATCACCACCTACCAAATGTTGGGTGCAAATGCAGTTGTCGATAATTTCCACCTTCAGGATGGGTTGTTGTGTCGTCTGGGCCATATTTGTGTTCCATCATGTGAGTGAGAGAAGCTAATCTAGGAATCCCACTACATTCATGTGGTAGGACACTTAGGTGTCAAAACGACATTGGTGATGCTACAGAAACATTTCTACTAGCTGAAACTTCGATAGGAGTTCAGTAAGTATATTAGGTCATGCACTGCCTGCGTTATTGCCAAATGAACCACTAAGAAACAGGGCCTGTACACCCCTCTTCCTACTCTTGATAGGCCATGGGAATCCATCTCAATGGACTACATGTAGGGCCTCCTATCCACCAATAGGGGAAATGATTGTGTTTTTTTGGTTGTTGATCGCTTTTCTAAGATGGAAATTCTGGTTGCCTGGAAGAAGAGAATCACAACAGAGGCCATTGTCAAGCTCTTCTTTGAACGAGTCTGGGTATATTTTTGAATCCCACAAACCATTTTCTCAGATCAGGACATTCAATTTCTCGGCACATTTTGTTCGAGCCTCTAGTGACTACTGACACCAATCTCACCAAATCCATGGCCTTACACCCCCAAACAAATGGCCAAACCGAGTTCGTAAATGGAATGATTGTGTATATCCTTTGCATGTATAATTAAAATCACCCTCGCACATGGGATGAGAGCTTTCCCTATGTCCAACATAGCTACAACTGAGACCTGCATAGCTCAACCAGCCATAGCCCCTTTTAGGTGGGGTTGGGATTCCAACCATTAGGTCCCATAGATGTTGCACTTCCCCTTGCGGTCACCTCGACCGACTCATCTCCTGCTCCAACTGAAGCTAACAAAGCCACCTAGTTCATTGAGTGGATCTAGCACATCCACCAATAGGTTCAGGATACCTGCAAAAGTCCAATGACAAGTACAAGCAACGCCATAATCAACATCGGGTGCCACATAAGTTTCAGGTGGGTGACAATGTTTGGTTGCACTTGCAGAAAGAACGCTTTACAAGACCCCATCGGAAGCTTCTCCCACTCCATTATGAGTCATACACCATCACCAAGGTCATGGGGTATAATGCTTTTGAGCTCAACATTCCTCCTTTCCTTGGCCTGCACCCAGTTTTAAACGTGGATCTCCTTCGCCCTTATTTCCCACCATTATTGGACAAATCAGAAGTAGTAGAACAAGTAACACCGACAGAGCTCAACCCCGACTGCATACAACATAAATCTTATGATCAGATTGTTGACACATAGATCAAGGGCACTTGACAACAAAGGATCTAGCTTTATCGAGTCATCAAAGCAGGACGGCTCCTGCACCAAGGCAATTGGCTCACCCGGGGCCAAATTCAATAGAAATTTCCTCATCTGATGGGGGAAATCAACATAATGGAGACCATTTCTTCCTAAGGAGGGAGGATTGATTAAGGTGGATATCAGTGGTCACCCACCTTTTCCAACTGGCTCAAAATAGTTTTTTGACAGTTTCGGTAATTTACTATTTTTAGCATTTTTTTGGGTCCTGAAACTTCCGAAGCCGTTTTGAGGCCCTAAACGACGTTTTTTGGGAAAATGGGGAGAAACATGGAAATTGCTTCATGTTTCTCACAAAAAAGTTGTATTCCTCGGATAGATCTTTCTAACGAGGTATTGAGCGCATCAAACGAAGATCGCATGCAAAAGTTATGACCCCAGGAAGTTGATGTACTAACTTAACCAAACAGGGCCCACATGACTTTTGGCGCTTCATCTCCTAGGGTTTGGTTTTTTGATGTCTACAGTTTTTGACATTCCTATCTATTGTAAAATGGCCTTCATAGCCTCATTGTAACCATCTTCTTGTGAATGAGCGCAACCATCACATCTCTTCTCAGAGATAATCTGCCACCATTCCAGCTAGATTGTTTTCTGCTGCATTTTACAGTTTCATCTTATTCCCTTATTGAATAGAAAACTAGTTTTACTGTATCTCTATTATTTTTTGTTAATCAGCTGTTAATAATATGTATTCATTTTTTTTTGCCCATAAAATTCGGATCATGTAGATAGCAAGATTCAGGGCTGAATTACATCATTCAGACACCTATTTTTCAGAGGTGTTGATCTATCTTTGATAGTTTGTGTAGACTTGTTTGTTTGTGAATTAGATTTCATGACTAACAAAGGCTATTGTGCAGAGTCGAGTGGGAAACAATCTGTGGCAAGCTAATCCAAATTTTAAAGTTCAACTTTTTTATTTTCTGTCAGAAGTCCTTTTGTATGTTTCGTCGGGGACGTCTAAGTTTGACTTTGGTCCAAAACTTCCTCAGGAAATTTTGTAAAGGGAATGATTATTTGATGAATTGGAATGAAATAAAGGATTGATTTATGTCTCATCCATTATGATTATTGACTTGTTGTCTTTACTTTTGTCTCTATATTTACTCCAGCATCTGATATGTTAAGAAAATTACATAAATAATTTATTTTTCAGCACACTTTTACTTATAAAAAACCAGGATAAGCACTTGTAAACAATACTTGTGAGTTAGGATACTAATTTTGATGGCTATAAATCTAGGGTGATATTCTCTTCTATATTGTTTTATCCAAGCAAGATCTGAAAATACTTGAGTAAGATCATTTCATATCTTTTCCTCAACGTTTATTTGGCGACCATAGTAGGGAGATCTTCAATATCTCTCTGGTTAATTTGTATGCTTGATTAGCATCAAATACATATTTTTTTTTTTTATTAATTCTTTGACTCTTTTATTTCTTAATGACTGTGCTTGTTGCAAGACGACCCAATATTGAGCCTGATCTTCAAGATCAAACTAGCATTTCTTTGAATTTGTTCAACATCATTTTAGACACTACCAATACTCGTGTTGAGCTTAATCATTCATGGGAAACAATTGAATGAGATATTAGTCTCGAATAACATTGGGAATCTAGACATAGACAACCTAGAAATCAGCAGTAACCTTCTTGTTCCTTCAATTTTGGCCTTACTTTCATGTCTTTAGACTCTTGTGTTTCTAGAAGAAGAAGAGGCTTATCACCTGAAATTAATACTATTGTTGAAATAGGAAGAAGGAACATTGTGTTATCAAATCAACAAAGTGCTCTAGGATAAATTTGTTTGATTCATCTAGTTCGCCTTTCTCTCCCTCACCTATCATCCACAAGATGTCATCTAGTGGTGTCTCTGGTGACACTAGAAGTGCTTCCTCTTCTCAATATTCAACTTCGTTAGTGATTAGTAGCTTATATAGCCACCATATCCCTATCCAATCCACCACAAATCCCACCAAAGTCATTAAAAAGTATGGGCTTTTTCAGTTTGAAGAAGATGCCACAACCACACTGTGGCATGTGTCCTCTCCTCTTAACCTAGCACCTTCTACTCGTTCACTTCCTAAATTCAAAGAGCATCTCCCTAGGTTTTGGGGAAACAACATTGTCACTACAAATGAACACCTGGTGGCATTTTCTAATGCTTTTCACAATATAGGAGCCAATGAAAATGATACTTGCATGCGCTTATTTATCAATTCCTTGGAAGGAAAGGATGCGGCCTATTTCTTTGACCTTCCCCCTAAGATTCTATCTACTTGAGAGGAGTTAGTTTATTGGTTCAGATCCACCTATGGACAATCTAAAATCCTAGTTGAGAAGTTACGAGAGTATAATAACATTGCCTATAAGGATGGTGAGACCATCAACTCTTTCAACTTGTGTTTCACTAAGTTATACAATCAAATCCATGAACTCATTCGACCTCAGAACCAAGCCGCTTTCATGCATTACTACAATGCATTACCTTCCCCCTATCGTGATAGGATTGAGGAAAAATCCATTGATAACCTTGGTTCCTCTCTGCATACTTTTTTAGAGTATGAAGAATAGATCGAAAGAACGGGTCTTCCCCAGGGAGAATCGGTTAAACAAATAGACATCTCCACCCTCTTATAGCTAGTACAAGATATAAATAATCATATGATAGCATATGAGTGAAAGGGAACTGTCTCCCCTCTCACCCCTGGATCTTCATCCTCTTCTACACCCCCCTTTAGGAACCCAATTGAAAATAATTTCCAGCCTAAAGTTATCTTTTCTTGAAGTTGGTGTGACTTTTGCGAGGAACACCACGAGTAAGCCACATGTGACGTAAGGAAGAGTGCCAGAGATAATATCTTTGGTAAAATACCATAAACTACCATCACTTTCCTAGATTTTGCAAAGCCAGAATATGTCATGATCATCAATACTAGGAACAAATCCTACACTCCCAAAGGCAATTATGATCCTCCCCGTAATTCTTATAACCTAATCTCATCATCATTGGATGCTACGGTTCAGGTTCCTAAGGTTCATGACAATCAAGGAACAACTTCCCCTCTCCCCTCTTCTAAATACAATATTCTAAATCAGTTGGCCAACATCAAAGAAGATGCCACCCTCCTAGACATGGTTGTCATCCCTAAACAAAAGAGGCATATTAAACAATTCATGGAAGTAAAAGATTCCATTGTATCCAACCTCTCTGAAGAGGTGAATGAAGAGGATTTGTCTGTAAATAAAGTAGGTGTAAATAACTTTAGATACCCTGTAAAAAATCCCCCTTTTAATATTTCTGTAAATATTATGGACAAAATAGCCCATTTTTTCCTCATTGATGGTGGTTCGGGCCCAAGTGTGATGTCGAAGATTATTATGGAAGAGCTAGTCTTGTCTTGTACAAATGAAAATGCCAGGAGCATGCTCTCTTATAATAGTCTACAACAAACAACCATAGGTGAGATTAAATATGTGACCTTAGTTTTGTGGGCACACCCTGAAATAAGGACAAGCCTTAGCATTCAGGTAATTGACATGCCAATAAGCAATTACTCAATCATCTTGGGAAGAGATTGGAAAGCTTTAACGGGTGGATACCTCTCACTCGACGGAACACATTTATCCATTCCATGGAATGGTAAAAACATTATAGTCCTTAGAGAGGGAAGGATTTCACCTTACATAGAGAGTGTCCCACAACCTAATGTGAACTATGTTGAAGTGGACCTAGGGGTGTATTCCATCTTTGTTGAGGAAGATAATATCCCCTTGGAACAGATTTATTTAGATGATGGTATATGGAACATGCACTTTGATGGTTCATGCTCTAATGAAGGTAACGAAGTTGGCATTATCTTGATTTCTACTTTAGGAAAAATCCATAACTTTTCTTATAGGTTGGAGTTTGCTTGCATGAACAATGTCACTGAATTTGAAGATTTATTTATTTATTTTTACTGGGGGAATAGGCAACTCGCGGTTCTCGTACTCGTGTGACACGGGGTCGATCCCCAGGCGGCTACCACTATAACCCCAGGTGCAACCACCCAGCCTGCAAGAATGGCGCACGAGTAAGTCCGGGTGAGAATCGAACATGAGACTTCATTTACAAATTTCCTTCCATTTACACGGCACTTGCCAATCCGTCTACACCCGTGCGGGGTGAATTTGAAGATTTATTATTAGGCATTGAAAATGCCTATATTATTTTTTGTGGTCACCTTTTAGTTTTGGGAAATTTCGAGCTTGTTGTGAACCTTGTACGTAAGATTTACTATCCTAGAAACAAGTTGATGAAATGATACACCCAAACTTTTTGGGCACTTATCTCGAATCTATTATCTTTCAAAATCACTCATGTTACGAGGGAATGGAACTCAATGGCTGATCAGTTAGTTGTTTTTGCAGCCTCTCCTAATCGACAACTTATGCCACACAAAACGGATTGTACTTCTCAATCTCTATATCGTCCACATATCCCTGACAATATAGAATCTTGGCAGGTCTTCTCTAGCGGTGAGAGCATCTGTGCTTTCATTCAAAATTAACCCTATAGGCCCAAGGAAATCATATCCATAGAAGATAACAAGATTCCTAAAGGCTTGACTCCTCTAGAGAGTTCATTTTCATCGAGTGATGTAGGAAATGAAACAAAAAGAAGAGGAGTCGAAACAAAAGGTGGGTCAAACCATCTCCTTGAACATTGGGACACCCAAGTCTCCAAAGAATGTTAAAATAGGTGCCCAATGTTTTGATGACGAGAAAATGAAGTTTTCCGAGCTACTTGGTGAATTTCAAGATGTTTTTGCTTGGTCTTATAAGCATCTTCGTGGTTTTGATCCTGGTCTTATACAACATGTTATCTCCATCAAGGAAGACATAAAACCAGTTAGGAAAAAACAAAGACCTTTCAACCCTGCATTGAGAGCTACTATTCAAAGGGAGTTGGAAAATTTCTCAAAGTCCGGAATCACCTTTTCGGTCAAGTACCCTGAATGGGTTTCCAAATTGGTTCATGTTCTGAAAGTAACTGATCATATTAGCTTCTGTATTAATTTTCGCACATTCAATCGGGCTATTATGAAAGATCCCTTCCCTCCCCCTAATATGGAAATGATTCTACAACAAGTTGCAAGGTCGTAGATAATGCCCTTACTTGACATTTTTTCTGGTTACAATCAAATCAAGGTAAAAAGGGCAGAGAAATATAAAACCACCTTTATCACTAATTGGGGTAACGTGACTTATGAATGTATGTTTTCTGGCTTACTCGATGCAAGTACCAATTTTAAAAGACCTATACGAATAACTCTTGACGATTTGATCGGTAAAATTATTCATGTTTACCTTGATGATCTAATCATATACTCTAAACGACTATCAATTGTCTCAAAGTTTCAAAAACTATGGCTGGGTCCTTTCAAGATCGTTGTTTTTTTTTTTTTTTTTCTGGGTACTAACTCTTACATTCTAAAATATTTACAGGAGCAATTTTTATCCTACAACACTAATAGTTCTCACTTGAAACATGACGTGGAACCAACTTGAAATTTTTAACGTTGTTTGGATTTCTGTATATTAGTAGTCTAGCTCTACTTTCATTTTTCCACTACTTTTCATTTCTGATTTTACAGTAGTTTGATTTTTTTTTTTATAATTTCCTATTGCTCTTGCATTTCTGTCATTTTATTTTTTGTTGTTTTAAAATTTGTAGTCTTAATTCTGTCATGATTTTTATTGCTTTCCATCCTCCAGTTGATTTTTGGCCAATGATAAGATATTGGATTAGTTCTACCATAGTGACACTCCTGCAAGATATTGTTAGTTAATAACAATCAATCTTACATAGTTGTTACAATGTTCCCCCTGAAAGCACTTGAATTTGTTATCTACTTTCATTGTTGTCTTATAAAAAAATTGGTTATCTCCCGCTTTTGATTTCCATTTCTTCATCCATTTGAGAATTGAAAGGAGAAAGTCCATAAAATTTTCTCCTTCAAGTAAAGAGAAGGTTTTGGTTGAATGATTATGCATACAAGGATAAACCCCCTCATACTTAACATTTTTCATGAGTTATTCCCAAATTCCTGATTATTTTTCCATTAAATCCTCTCACTTCCCCTTGTTTCATATTCATCCTAGTTATATCTTCTTGATCTGTTGTTCTTGGTCTGCGAAACCATGTGTTCTTATTTTTAAATCTGTTGGAAACAAATTTCCCTATGGTGTCACCAGTTTGTTGATGATAAAAATCACAACGAGGATTCCACCCGCAAAGTGTTGCTAAAAGCCTATTATTATAAGTTAATGATATATATAATACTAGTGGGTGGGACCCCCTTGTATATTGGAGGATCATATGAGGTTCTCATTTGATATTTATGTTTTTGTTAGACATTTCTTACAGGGTTCTACATGATTGATGATGGAATGTTGGTTTTATTTGTGACATAATGGCAGATGGATAAGGCATGTTATGTGTTGGTTCTGTTGCTCTAAACTCTAAATTCCATGACATGATGGCTTATGTTAACTATTATTACAATTTCTATTGTATTCTTAATTTGTCACATGTTGTACCTGCACAAAACACATGTTAGTTATAATAAAAAACAAGAGCAATATGAAAAAAAATCCAAGAAGGAGGACTATGCTATACTATGCTATACCATGCTATGCTATATGAAATTGAAATTAAGGAAATGTATGTTAGTCCTAACTAGCAATGTTAGTGGCTATACGATTATTATTTGAGTTATATGAAGCACATGTGATATATGTTATGGTTTTGGACATTGGTTAGTATGAATTGGATGGTGCATTTGGCAAGCAATGGATGTTAGTTTCAATGCAATGGATTAATGGAATGGGTTAATGTTGGTTGGTTGGTGTGTACTACATAATTGAATGAGTAGAGGATGGAAGTGACGTGCATTTATTGCATGTCACTTCATACCTCTCCCACTAGATGCCACCCTAGCTTGGCTATTGTTCAATTGTTGTTCGTTGTGATTAAGCTCTGATATTTGGGTGAAGAAGGAATTGCTCGACCAAGATCGCATTTTTAAGAAAAGTCTGGTTACAGGTATGTTTTTTTCACCATCCATGAACTCACTATGTTTATGAAATAGATGTTGGCTCGGTGATGTATTGGTCTGTGCTTTTCTTTAGGCTGGAAACTGTGTAAGCTCTTGATGTTTCTATGGAATGGTTGCTTGTGTGTTATTCATTGCAAATGGGAAAATTGATGGTTGGAGTTGGAATTTCATTTACTGTTTCGTGTGGTGGAAGCCATGAAGGCTCTTTGTTGTCTTTATCAAGTTTTGTTGGAGGGTTTCATTCCATCTAGACTTGTTGGTTGTATCCTCACAGTTTTGTAACCATACCCAGTTGTATTTGGTGTTATGGGGTTGTTGTGTTTGATTTTGAACCACCTTGGGTCACTGCATTTCGTTTCCACCGAGTCATGGGATATTTTTATGAATTTGGTTTTTGCAGAGTTGGTTATGGTGGCTATTATGCCAAGAGGCTTGCTTTAGGGTTGGTTGCTATTACACAGCTCTACATTTCTACCAGCATTATTTGTTTTTTTGGGAAAACCACAAGGGTTATGCCCATGCGTGTTCTCGAGGTTATTATTGGCCAATAAGGAGCCTCTGCTGCTCTATTCATAGTCTCTCCTACCTGGTGTGAATTTTCATCATGTCATACAAGTTAATGGTTATATGGCCTATGTGTCCACCATGTTGTTCAAAGGGTTCTCACCTGCTAATGGTATGGTCAACTCCAGTCTCCTTGTGTTGGTTCCACCAAGCGAACCCTTGATTATTCTTAGCCTAATTGTGATAGATTGAACCAGTTATATCCTATCAGGTATATTGTTGACTATTATGAGTTGGTGGAGTAGCATCAATAGTGGTTTGATTATGGGCTTGTCTCTGTTGATCGGGTTGATTACAGAGTTGCAATCGAAAATGATGATTGGTGTATAGTCACTGTATTCTTTTATTGTGACAGTTGGTTCGATAGATCAGCATGGTTTAAATTGGTTGGTTTGAGAAATGGAATTGGGCATACAGACATTGCCTCCTTGTGTTAGATTGGTAACTCAACATTTTTTTATGGTTTCATTGGGAGTATGCTTCTTTGCGTTATGGTTGGTGATGTAGGATCATCGTTGGAAAGCACGTGGAGTAGGACCACTTAGCGCATGGGACTCTTTTTGAAATATCAACGATGGAAGTCTCGAAGAATATTTTGAGGCATGTCTGATCTCATCGATTTTGAAGCATGCCTGAACTCAGCGCCGAAAAAATCTTTGAAGCACGCTTGAACGATTGCAAGTGAAGTGGGAATTTCCACTCTTGCTCTAGAATATGACTGATCTAATATAGTCGTTAGGTTAGGTTTTTGGAGTAGAAAAGTAATCGGGGGGAAACCTAAGAACCCTCTGAGATAAATAGAGGTTTTGTATGTCCAAATGAGGCTAGCTGCAAGTTACTAGGAGATTTTTGAGTTTTCATTTTTTTTTATTATAGTTGTAGCCATTTTCACTTTTGAATATAACAGAGAAAAATTGACCCAATGCATGGTGCGAACATTACTTGGAATTCCCTGTTATTTTGTTTTCATGAATGAATGAATGAATTTCGTTATGAGTAGATGGAACTGTGAATGTTATGATAAGTTTCAATTTTTTCCATTCTGTTGAAAATGGTGCAAGGTGTGCACACAGAACACAAGGAGTGCGTTGATGGAATCTATTTCGGTTTCGAAGCTCATAAGAGATAGAACGAAACTTCCCTTTGCAAGGAGTGTAAAGAGACTGGTTTAAGGCATGCACAATCATCTGGAAGAATTCAAACCTTGCATAAATATTTGGTGCAAGGAGTGCGCAGATCTTTCGCTCCGGAAGATTGCCCTGCAAAGGAAACCAAGGTTTGAGATTCAAAAGTTCCAAAGTCCAAAATTCCAAATAGATCACAGTCGTATATCGGGGAGAGGGAGATCCAAACCATTGATTCCAAGGAATAGATCTCGGTCGTTCGTTTGAAAGAATCGTCAAGACCGTGATATCAATGGTCATCTCGCATTGTGGAGACAGGAGTTGTGCAGAATTTAAAAGTTGAGGGCAGGCCACAATCCATAGTGTGGTTTCACCAAGAAGACACGTGGAGGCTCGAGGATAATTGTGGGCCCAAAGTAGTTTGACTTAAAACCACTTGTGGTCGCGCCTGCAATTGTGTGGACATCGCCCAAGGTCAAATCAGAGGAGGGGCCAAGAGAAAAGGTGCTAACAACCGATATTCTGATTTTTTTGCATAGCACGAAAGGGAAGGTCACAAGTGTTGTGAAGCCTGTGCATGGAGCCAAGAGGATCTGTGTTTAAGACAAAATGAGACCAGTGGGGTTTCAGATATTCAACTGACTCTAGAATCGAAGATCCTGACTGGGAAGTCATGCAACCCTTAGGAGAGAAGGGGGTCTGCACCAAGTGGTATCAGAGCGTATTTTTTCTTGCATACAATAGGAAAAGGAGAGGATACAGAAGAACTAGAAGTTGTACTCTATGTGTGACAAACAGTGAACACAATGCCACCAAGGAGACGAGCAGAACCACCTTTAGCCAATTGAGTTGTAGAAAGGGAGATGTGAAAAATTTGTGCAATATTAGAGGTGATGGTGGAAACACAGAGGAGATCACTTGATGTTGGAGACATCAACGATGTAGAGAGAAAAGAAGTAGAATCCAAAGAAGCTGTAGGAGGAGATGTTGTCGAAGAACGCTTGCTGAGAGAAGTTGCTAGATTGGGAGGTAGAGCCAAGATAGAGGTCTCAATGTATGAAGGCAATTTAGATGCTGAAGAGTTGTTGGATTGGGTGAGATCCATGGACAAACATTTTGAATATGAAGAGGTATATGAAGAGAAAAGGGTGAAACAGGTTGTCACCAGGCTAAAAGGACATGCAACACTGTGGTGGGATGAACTATAGGATGAAAGGAGAAGCAAAGGCAAGCATAAGATAAATAATTGAGATAGAATGGTAGCCAAGATGAAGGATAAGTTCATGCCCAAAAATTATCAAATCAATATGTTCAGGAAGATGCAAAACCTGAGACAAAAGGGGATGAAAGTGAAGGAGTACACAGAGGAGTTCTACAGGTTGAACATTAGAACTGGACAAAGGGAGAGAGATGAATAAAAATTTGTCAGATATATAAATGGCCTGAGATATGAAATCCAGGATGATCTCAGCATGATGTCATTAAATACAGTGGAGGATTCTTATCAGTTTGCACTGAAGGCAGAGGAGAAGTTGTCCAGAAAAAAAAGCCAGCGAGGAAGAGGAAAAATCCCAACCCCAAACAAAAGTAATGGAGTTACCCATGACAAGGTAGATAAGTCTAAGGATGAGACTGAGAAACCACACAGTCACTCAGAAAGAGGAGGAAGTTCTCGAGGAAAACAGGGTGGTGGAATAAGTTCTTCTAGAGGAAGAGGAAGAAGAGGAGGAGGAGAAGTGAGATGTTATGCTTGTGGAAAGACAAGGCACATGTCTTGGGAATGTCCCAATAAAAATAAATAAGGAGGAGGGAATGTTGAAGCATAAGGAGCCGAGGATGGAAGATCCCTGATGTTGAGAAAGGTTCTCTTAAAACTAGAGGAAAAAGTTGAAAATCCAGTGCAGAGGAATAGTCTCTTCAGGACAGCTTGCAAGACTAAAGACAGAGTATGCAAGGTGATAATTGACAATGGGAGCACTGACAACTTAGTATCCACAAATATGGTGGAGAAATTGGAGTTGGAGACAACTGCACATCCGAAGCCATATAAATTCTCATGGTTGCAGAAAGGGCACTAGGTAATGGTTACTAAACAATGCTTGGTTGAATTTAAGATTGGAGGATATAGAGATGAAATTCTATGTGATCTAATTCCCATGGATGTATGCCATATTTTGTTGGGAAGACCATGGAAATTTGACAGGAATGTCATTCATGATGGGAGGAAGAATACATACACCTTGGAGAAGAATGGTAGAACACACATGTTGTTTCCAATAGAGGAGAAAAAAGTGAAAGAGGAAGATAGCATGATCATACTTCTCATGAGCGGCAAGGAACTCCTGAAGGAAGTCAAGAAAGAATAAGAGATGTAGTTTGTTGTGGTGAGGAAACCCAGAGTTATCCTTACAATTACTTCAATGGATGATTTGCCTAAAGAAGTTCAAGAATTGTTGGATAATTTTGTTGACATAGTGGTGGATGAGTTGCCTAACTCATTGCCACCCATCAGAAGTATCAGCCACCATATTGACTTGATACCAGGAGAAAGTCTGTCGAACAAAGCAGCATACAGATTGACACATCGAGAGAATGAGGAAGTGAAGAACCAAGTCCAGGAAGTATTAGACAAGGGTTTGGTCAGAGAAATATTGAATCCATGCACAGTACCAACTATGTTGAGTCCAAAGAAGGATGGAGGATGGAGGATGTGTACAGACTCAAGAGCCATTAACAAGATCACCATCAGGTACAAATTTCCTTTACCAAGAATGGATGATTTAATGGACTGTTTAAGTGGAGCCAATTTCTTTTCTAAAATAGATTTGAAAAGCGGATATCACCATATTAGAATGAGAGAAGGTGATGAGTGGAAGACAACCTTTAAGACAAATGAAGTTTTGTATGAGTGGTTTGTTATGACATTTGGCTTAACAAATGCCCCAAGTACTTTTATGAGGCTGATGAATGAGATACTGAAAGATTTCATTGGCAAGTTTGTGGTTGTATATCTGGATGATATATTGATCTTTAGTAGGACTAAAGAGGAGCATTTGAGGAACCTGACACTAGTGATGAGGAGACTACAGCAGGAGAAGTTGTTGATAAATCTGAAGAAGTCCTCTTTTATGAAGACAAAAATCATTTACTTGGGTTTTGTGATTTCTTCAAATGAACTGAAGATGGATCTAGAGAAGGTGAAAGAAATCAAAGAATGTTCGTCACTGAAGAGTATGTTTGAGGTAAGGAGCTTCCATGGATTAGCAAGATTCTATAGGAATTTCATCAGAGACTTCAGTGGAATTTGTGCACCAATGATGGATACAGTCAAGAAGAAGAAAAAGTATTTTAAATGGAAAGAGGAAGCTGAGAGGAGCTTCAATATACTGAAGGAGAAAATAATAGAATGACCAATTCTGGTCTTGCCAAATTTTGAAAAGACATTTCAGGTGAGTTGTGATGCAAGTGGAGTTGCAATTGGAGAAGTTTTGAGCCAGGATAATAGACCTGTTGCCTATTTCAGTGAGAAGCTGAATGAGACCAAGATAAAATACTCCACGTATGATAAGGAGTTCTATGCCATAATTCAAGCCTTGAATAAGTGGAGACATTACCTTGTCCCACAGTAATTTGTCTTGTATAGCGATAACCAGGCCTTACAATTCATAACCAGATAGGAAAAATTGAATTAGAGGCATGCAAAATGGTTTGAGTTTATGCAGAATTTTACTTTGGTCATAAAACATATTACTGGGAATGTTAACAAAGTTGTTGATTCATTAAGTAGGAGATGTTTGATTCTGCAAGAATTTCAAGTGAAGACTTTGGGGTTTGAACACCTTAAGGACATGTATTGTGATGATACATATTTCAAGGAAGCATATGGAGCATGTGCAAATCCTGTGCTGAGAGAAAAAATCCAGTGGACAGAGTATATGATTCAAGAGGAATTGTTGTTCAAGGGAAATCAATTGTGCATACCAAAATGCTCAATGAGGGATAACCTTTTGAAGGAAAAACATAGTGGAGGATTGGTTGGACATTTTGGCCATGAGAAAACATTTGCACAGTTGAGTAGTTCATACTATTGGCCAGGTATGAGAACAGACATGATAAAGTTTTTGAACAGAGGTAGAATCTTCCAACATGCAAAAGGAAAAAGAAGGAACACTGGATTGTATCAACCATTGTCAATACCAGAGAGGCCTTGGGATGCAATAAGCATGGATTTTTTGTAGGGACTACCAAGAATGCAAAGAGGATTTGATTCCATATTTGTGGTGGTGGATAGATTTTCAAATATGGCACACTTTATCCCATGCCAAAAGACCAGTGATGCAACACATATTGCAAATATTTTTTTCAAGGATGTTGTGAGACTTCATGAGCTACACAGAAGCATTGTCTTGGATAGAGACACAAAATTTGTTCGTCACTTTTGGAGAAAATTGTGGAAGAAGTTGGGGGCAGATTTGTCCTTCATCTCAACTTATCACCCTCATACATATGGACGGACTGAGGTAGTAAACAGATGTTTGGGAAATCTATTGAGGAGTCTGGTCACTGAGCATCATAATCAGCGGGATTGGATTCTGCCACAAGTAGAATTTGCATACAATGACTCACCAAAAAGGAGCACAGGAAAGATCTCATTCAAAATATTGTATGGAATGCAACCCAGGGGAGTATTTGAGTTGAGAGACTTGGAACAGAGTGAGATCAGGAGTGCTGGAGCAGAAGATTTTGCTGCAGAAATGCAGATGTTGCATAGCCAGATAAGAGGACAGTTACAAAGTTATAACCAGGAATACAAGCATAGAACTAATCAACACAGCAGATAACTTCAATTTGAAGTAGGAGATCAGGTTCTGGCACATCTCATGAAAGAAAGGTTCCCTAGGGGAACATATAACAAGTTAAATATGAAGAAGATAGGGCCATGTAAGATCTTGAGGAAGTTTGATGCAAACGCCTATGATATTGAGTTGCCAGATGATGTGGGCATATAGCCCATATTAAATGTTTTAGGCCTGTATCCTTACAGGAAAGGTGACACAGAGGGATCGGAAGATCAAGAGAAGATTCAGTGGGAGAAACAAATGCCTACAGCATAAAAACCACAGATGGAGAAGATTGTTGATCAGAGGATTGGAAAGAAGACCAGAATGAAGACCTATTTTGAATATCTGATCAAGTGGAAGGGACACCCAATCGAAGATGCCAGTTGGGAAAATGAAGATGCTATCCAGAAGTATGGAAATTCGGTGCAGGATCTCTTGGATAGGAGTCCATGAATTTTTGTCAAGGGGAGTATGATGCAGGAGCATCGTTGGCAAGCATGCATATCGGGATCACTCAGTGCATGGGAATCTTTTTGGAATCTCAACGCTTGCATTCTCGAAAAATATTTTGAGGCATGTCTAAAATCAGTGATTTTGAAGCATGCCTTAACTCAGCGTCAAAAAAATCTTTGAAGCATGCTTAAACGATTGTGAGCGAAGTGGCAGTTTCCACTCCTGCTCTGGAATATGACTAATCTAAGATAGTCATTAGGTTAGGCTTTTGGAGTAGACAAGTAGTCAGGGGGAACTCTAAGAACCCTCTGAGATAAATAGAGGTTTTGTACGTCCAAATGAGGCTAGCTGCAAGTTAGTAGGAGATTTCTGATTTTTTGTTTTTTGTTTTGATTATAGTTGTAGCCATTTTCACTTTTGAATATAACAGAGGAAAATTGACCCAATGCATGGTGCAAACATTGCTTACAATTCCCTGTTACTGTGTTTTCATGAATGAATGAATGAATTTCATTATGAGTAGATGGAATTGTGAATGTTATGATAAGTTTCAATTGTTTCTCTTCTATTGAATGTGGTACAAGGTGTGCACACAGAATGCAAGGAGTGAATTGATGGAATATGTTTTGGTTCTGAAGCTCAGAAGAGATAGCACGAAACTTCCCTTTGAAAGGAGTGCAGAGAGACTGGTGCAAGGTGTGCACAGTCGTCTGCAAGAATTCAAACCTTGCATAAAGATCTGGTGCAAGGAGTGCACAGGTCTAAGGTTTGACTAAGCATCGAAGGGACATTGTAAGAAGTCAAAGAACTAGCAAAAGGAGAATGCCAGGAGGCTGAGAGGAATTTCTCTTCAAGAAATCCTTCGGATCTAAGTTATAGAAATCCATAAAATGAAAGGAGTGTGTGGGAAGTAGAAGTCTTCACAATACCAAGCTCAGGAGGAATAACACTTTTCATAAGTGTTAATGAGATCCAAGAGTTGGACTCGTTGAGGGAGCAAAGGTTCGAAACCTTTGAACACTTAGAAAGTCTTCTAAGTATAAGAAATTGAAAGCTCACGAGGAGGAGTGACATTGGTCATTGGATCACAGCGCCAAGATCAATAGTCTTCTGATTCAAGACAAGGTATGTGATATTTAACACTTCGTACAAACAGAAGAAAGAACCCACCAAGATTTGAGACTTGAAACTTCCGAAGTCCGGAGTTTCAGATTTCTGAAGTAAAATCTCCATCATTCGATTATCTGAAGTAGACTGAGCCATCAGATCGTCCGAGGTGAACGTCTAGCATTGGATCTCCAAGGAGAATTTGATCCGTCGTATATAGCGAGCTCAGGAGGAATCAAGTTTGAAGTCTGAGGTTCCCGAAGTGCGGAGTGTCGAAGAGCCGAGAGTTGTCAATCTATCGGAGGGCACTTGTCACCAGATCGCAAGCTCCAGGAAATTTGTCGTTGGATTTTTCAGTTTGAGAACTGAGGTTGTCAAACCCCAAAGGCCCTAAGACTCAAAGTAAATATGAGCCATCGGATATGAAGGAGACATGGTGAAGATCTATGAGCTCTGGGTAAATTCTCAAAGGGATCTCTAGTCATCAGATTTAGGGGAGACGTGGAATGAATTCATCTACTCCGGGTAAAGACCCGAAGTAATCCTTAGTCATTGATCCAAGGGAACATGTGTCAGTCGATCAAAACCTCTAGATAAAAGCATTGACGCGAGGGTGAAGTTTAAGATTTGAAATCTCCGAAGTCCGAAACCTGGAGGAGATCTCGACCGTTGGTCGAGAGGAGGGTCTCAAACCATTGATTCGAGTTGAAGAGTCAACCACTTGAAGTGAAGGAAGGACCATTGATTGTGAGGATAGGTGTCTTCAGATCACCTGCTCCAGGAAATTGGAGTACAACAAAGGGCGAGGATTGAGACTTAAAAAACCTGAAGTTCGGAGAACCGTAGAGATCGTGGTTGTTGATTGAAGGGGACAATTGTTAGTAGATCTTCCGCTCTAGAAGATTTCTCTGCAAAGGAAACCAAGGTTTGAGATTTGAAAGTTCCAAATTCCATAATTTTGAATCAATCACAGTCGTCGATCGGGGAGAGGGAGATATGGATCATTTATTTCGAGAAATAGATCTCAATGGTTCATTTAAAAGCACCGTCAAGATTGTGAGATTGATGGTCATCTCGCATTGCGTGGATAGGAGTTGCGCGGACTTTAAAAATTCAAGGGTGGGCTGCAATCCATACCGTGGTTTCACCAGGAAGACACATGGAGGCTAGAGGAGAATTGGGGGCCCAAAATTATTTTGACTTCAAGCCGCTTGTGGCCACGCCCGCAATCATGTGGTCATCGTCCAAGGTCACATCGGAGGAGGGGCTGAGAGAAAAGGTGCTAAGGGGCTGAGAGAAAAGGTGCTAACGCCCGATACTCTGAGATTTTCACAGAGTGTGAAAGGGAAGGTTGTGGGTGTCGTGAAGCCTACGCAGGGAGCCAAGAGGACCTGTGTTTAACACAGAATGAGACAAATGGGGTTTCAGAGAGTCAATCGACTCCAGAATCAAAGATCCTGATTAGGAGGTCATGCAGCCCTTAGGGGAGAAGGGGGTCTACACCAGTTGGTCTGTATGTTTCCTACAACATGTTATAAATTGAAATGATGGTCGTTGTTACAGTGTGTTTAAATTTCCCAATCAGGATTACTGTGATTCAAAGTGTTGATAGTCGTGGCTTGGTTGTCCACTGTGTATGTTTTATGGATATTGTGCATCATATCATTTGAATTCACCATCAGAGATGGGAACAGGTTTTATAATAGTATGGTTTCATTGCAATTTAATTGTGAAATTGGTTAGAGAAATGGACTCAGACACATTTTTAGAAGAACTTGTGTTTGTGTTTGATTTGAGGAAATAATTGTGGACAATGGTTGATGGTTTTGATGTTGAACAGAGTTGAAACAAATGATGGTGTGTTCATTGGAATTGTTTTAAATATTAAATGGAATAAGTGAGAGGAAACAAAATTCTTATACAAGTTGTTTGGAAGGCATATTGTTTTTTAATACGATAACACTGTGATTAATTAAAAGTGTTAAAGATTTAAATGTGGATAGTGAACAAGTTTAACACATAGTAATGGTTAAATTAACCACAGTAATTGTTAATTGGTGTTGGGATAGTGGTTTTAAATACATAATTGTTTTATGGATTACTTAATTAATTTTTCGAACAGTATCTGTTTTTTTCCCCTACCATTATTTCACTTTTAGCTAATTACAATCCCCTCGCCTTCCCATATTCATTATCCACTCCCTGTTCCTAAAATTTTAATTACATTCAAGTGAAACTTTGTATTATAATAGTTTAAGATCGTAGGGATGGAGTACAGTGATATATTTTGGTTTACATTTCAGTTGATTGTTTGTTGTCTATGAGAAGTAATCGTGATATTTTCCCCCTCATTTTAACATTTTTCACTCAATACAACCCCTCGCATATACCAGGACCTTTGTTCACCCCCTTCTCATTGACAACTATCAAACCATTTGTATGGATTGGATTGCATGAGTTTGATATGTTGTCGAGCTAAATTTTATTTGATATTTTAAAATAGTTGTCATGTATGGTTGTTAAGGAAACTATTCATAACCAATTATGCATACAAGAATGATATTTTTCAGCAGAGGTAACCGGGGAAGAGGTAATTGGAACAGGGGCCCTAGAAGGCCAAGATTCTCCATACACTTTTATGCAGACTCGCAAGAGTTAGGACAGTTATTTCAAGCTGGGTTTTTTAATTGGATTGGGAAAGGATTGGTTCAACCTAGGCCCGAAAGGACTCCCTTGAAAGCCTCATAGGCCCCTAGTGTCCCCGTGCATCCTCATGTGTCACTACAACCTGAAGTTCCCAAGAACGACAGATGGCAAGAGATTGTCCACCCGACAGTCTCCCAACATCGTGGCTAGTCTAACTTGTCCTTACCTTCTCCCTCGCCTATCAATCAGACTGTCCAAGCTGCCCCTTCCCACTCACCAGTTCAGTC
This sequence comes from Picea engelmannii, assembly GCA_009831015.1. Classification (NCBI taxonomy): domain Eukaryota; kingdom Viridiplantae; phylum Streptophyta; class Pinopsida; order Pinales; family Pinaceae; genus Picea; species Picea engelmannii. The sequence continues at coordinate 157,917 of ML799867.1, read as the reverse complement.
TTCCCATGCAAGAAAAAGGTTGAAAACCAAGGCCCATCATGCCCCTGACAAAGGAAAAGCCACTGCTTCCCCTTCCTCACCCTCCAATGGCTCTGATAAATCTGTGTTTTACTGCATGCATTTGAGGGACGATTTCTCTCATGTGATGAATGAGATTAGACCTAAAGGCTCCACACAGCCTAAGTAAAATTCAAATAGATCAAAAGGTGATAGTAACAACAAGGGAAGGATTGTCTCCCAAAGTGGGAAATAGGATTTTAAGTTTTTTTTATTAATTGTTGAGAACAGTTGACTTCTAAAATTTTGGATAGCATGTTATTTTTGGATATATGAGTAATATATTTTGGAAATAATTTTGAATATCATTAAGATAAATTGTCAAATATGAATGTGGTGATGGGAGTCACAAGGAGGGATGTTTTGTTTAATTATCTAGTTGTGTTATGATTGTTAAAAGCTAAAGGGAGTCACAAGGGGTCCCACCTACTAGTTATTATTTATTTAAAAACCCTTATTAAGATTTATTACTTTTCCCCCTAATTAAAAAGTTGGTTGAGTTTTAGCTAACTTAACTAAGGAAGTAGTTCAACTACTTGAACCAATTCTAATTTTCTTACATGCAAAAGGAAAGGGAGGAATAGGGCGAGAATAGAAGGAGAAGCATACTAAGGTTTTCTCTTTGAGTTTTTATTGAGATAGTTCAGTTTTCATTCATTCCTTAATTCATTATAAGACTAATTCTTTTTTATGGTACCAGGGTCCTATTGTAGACAACAAGATTCAGGGTTGAATTACATCATTTAGAAAAAAAAAATTCAAAGGTGTTAATCTATCTTTGATAGTCTGTGTAGACTTGTCTGTTTGTGAATTAGATTTCATGACTGACAAAGTCTATTGTGCAGAGTCGAGTGAGAAACAATCTGTGGCAAGATGATCTAGCTTTAAATTTTTGTTTTTTTAATTTTTTATCAAAAGTCCTTTTTTATGTTTCATCGGGGACGTCTAAGTTTGACTTTCATCCAAAACTTCCTTAGGAAATTTTGTAAAGGGAATGATTCTTTGATGAATTGGAATGAAATAAAGGATTGATTTATGTCTCATCTGTTCTGATTATTGACTTGGTGTCTTTACTTATGTCTCTATATTTATTTCAGCATTTGATATTTCTAGGGTGGTATTCCCGTCTATCTTGCTTTAGTCAAGCAAGATTTGAAAATGCTTGAGTAAGATCATTTCATATCTTTTCCTCAACAAGAGGCTTGACCTTACCCTTAGCCGTACTACCCGACTACCGAGGTACTAAAGAGTCACTTCCCAAGTGTTGTTCTTGGTGACACTATAGTACTCAAGCGGTCGGTTGATTTATCTATGAAGGGATTTAGGATTCGTAGGCCAATCTGTATACATGTTTTTTCTGATGCGCTAGCACTCGAAGGGGTACCAACAAGGGTTACAAGGGTGGCCAACAGATGTGCGCTTATGTACCACTTGTATTTCCTGCATGTATTACTCCCCAACCATGGGTTTATGCACATAATGAAAGATATTTGTAGCTTAAAGATGCCATAATGTGTCTCTACCTTGGAAAAAAAATAACCCACAGTTTTTTGTCAAGGAAAGTCCTCTGATACCACTTGTAAGGTACTCGATCTATTATATGATCAAAAAAGAGAAATATTGCAGAGAATAATAGTGAAATAGAAATAGAAAATGAATATATTGTAGATATCAACAACAAAACAAAAAATTATAAGGAACCACAACACCAAAATTATACCTTTATTGATAAGAAACAATGTTCAATTTCCTCTTCGAGGGGGATACCTCCAGCAGAGCAGAGATCTATTACAATAATTCTCAAGACAGAAACTTTTCCTACCCTCGACTCCTATTTATACTAAATTTATCTACCAAGAGAACAATTTAGAGGAAGATTTTTCTAGAAGCAAAAGCTTCTATTAGGTCTTATTACATTTGAATTATTCTTCTTTATTACTAGGCCTTATTAATATTGGCCTTTATTACATGGAAAATATATTATTCTACCTACATGAGGGGTTAGGGAGGTTAGGCTCCTAACAAATAACATAATAGAATTGGAGACCATACCGAGGATCTTTCTCCTAGTTTGGTTCAGACTGAGGTTTTCTTGTGTTGTATTGATTGTTGTGAGTTTCTTGTTTTCTGAGATTTTCTTTCAAAGCATCTGCCATCTAGAAACTTTTTTTAAGTTTCTGGAAGTCTCATTCTGGATTGGATTTTTTCTTTTTCAAATTTTACTAATCCATTTGTGCTATGTCCCTTTATGAGTCTTGGATATCCATTATTCTCCCTTGTATGAACCATGGATGTCTACTAGTCCTATTGTACACAATTGTGGATCTATGTAAGAAACTTGATTTTTTAGCCTTTCTCTCAGTTTTGGGAGGGTCTAGTTTCATTATTCTGTGCAATTTGAGCCTGTTGGGTTTGATTTTGATTTTGATTGTTGTGTTAATTCTATAAAAACTTTGAAATCATCTAAAATATCTTTCTTTTGGTTAGGTTAAGTTTTTGGTTATAAGGTTCTTTAGGTGGGTCAGAAGGTCAATCCCGTGTGGCTGGGATGATTTTCCAGTTTGATTGTTGTGTTTCAGTGATTCTTAACTGTTTGTTTTATTTCTACTTACCTTCTTCACTTTGTTCGTAAAATAAAAAGGAAAATGACATCTCATTTGCATTTCATTTATTTTAGTAACAGAAAAGAAAAAAACTACTTGCTTGTTGGTCATTCTTTTCTAGTTCCCTTTTCTCTAAAATTTTCAAGAAAATAATTTTATTACTCGTACTCAGGTCTTTAGGCATGTTGCTTTCTTTGGTAGAAAGAAAATGAAAATGAAAAAAACTATGTTTTTTTGTTGGTTAGGTCTCTTTCTTTCTTGGCATTATTTGCATTGTTATTTGAAAAAGAAAAAGATACTAGCATAGGAAAAAATTGCATTTCAATGTTTGAAGGATTGTCCATGCATTTTCTTTTTTGAAACTCTTTTTCATTGAAGAATTAGTGTAAATTTTTCTTTGCTAGTGTTCTTATAAGTTTCATTTTTGCAAAATTCTCAAACAACATCAGTTTCACTCCATACCCTTTGAGTAAAAAAAAGGGCTAAAATGAATGCTAAACTTTGAATGTACTAGACTTTTGTTTCTAAGGTTCACAAACAAGTTCATGGTTAGGGCCTTGGATTAGTATTGGAGAGATAACTATCCAAGGCCATAAAATAAACATAGGAGTATGATTTAGGGAGACTCAAATCCAATTGTAGTATAAGTATATCCAGGAAGCTCCTCTTACACAAGAGTCAAACATGAAGTCATGTAAACGAGGGCCGATGAGATATCCCCTCCAAATTTTAACTAAGCATAGTGGAGAGATTGTATATTGGGGGATTTTCTTGAAGTGATACTGACCTATATGAAATTAGTCCTCTGGAAGAGTTTTAGGCCCAATTACCCTGCCCATACGTTCAATCCTAACTATCGAATATACTCCTTAGACGATGACTATGAGTTGGTAACCTTGGTTACTTTTCCTAGGTATCTCAGAGGTGACTGCAGGGGTTTGTTGTAGTCCCTGAGGAAAATTTTGTATCACATTTTTTAGTACTGGTGGAGGTTGCCCTGCGAAGCATGGGTACGAAGCATGGGTACTTACACCAGATAAGGTTGGTCAATGGAGGTTGGGATAATTTCTTCTCACTTCTTATTTTTTTGGTTCATGGGACTTAATCAACCCATGCCTTCATCTGAAAGGTCCCTTTCCACTTTTTCATTCCTTTGGACTCAGGACCTCATCCACCTAGGATGAAGTTTTGAAGAAGTTTTTTCCTTGTGATGCTTCTCTTAGGAAATTTTATTAGAGTGCTTCTTTGTCTAGTTTGCCTTAGGTTGTTTCAGTATCACTACTTATTGATCATTGAGTCATGGTGGTCTACCAACTGCTCTGTTGGTCAAGAAGGACCCCTGGTCTTTCTCTTGAGAGTGTGAAGCCACCTCCTAAAAGGCATGGGTTTTTATATCATTGGTTCATCGGAGTTGGTGTGTGAGACTTTTATGGACATGAAAAATTCTGCAAGGTGTGAACCTATGCATAAGAATGATTTGGCCAAAGTTCTTGAGAATACCAACCAAGGGACCCTAGCCCAAGGGTATTCTTGTTCCTTTCCATTATTTGGAAATGTTGGTTCCCCCTTGATGGAAACTTTGAACATTCCTGGGTTGAATGTAGGACTATCGGTTTGGTTGTGGACCACTCCGATTTCCCAAATGATATTGATAATTCTCAGATAAGAAATTTAGGTCATGGACATCGTATGGATGTTGATCCTTTACCTTATGCATCCATGAAGTCAAATCCTCCTTCTCCCTCTTCTATTGAAAGTATATCTACTAGTAACGAGAAGTATAGAAGTATAGAGGGAAGAGGAAGAGTAAGAGTAAAAAAAATAGTTCATGAACTTCTACTAGTAATGTTGTGGATGTGTCATCGACCTCTGTGAGTCATGCTAGAGGCAAGCAACCATCCTCTGCAAGTTATGTTGGAAGTAAAAGTCTAGTCACTTCTAGTGATACAGGCATTGAGTCACTAACCTTTGTGATTCATGTTGGATTCTTGTCACCAACCTATGCTAGTCACATTAGAGACTTGTTTCCAACCTATGCTAGTCATGTTTGGGGAAAGAAACTAGCCTCTGTGAGTCATGCTGGGAGAAAATTTCTAGTCACTACTAGTCATACTAGCATAGAGTCACCAACCTTTATGAGTCATGTTGGAGTCATGTCACCAACCTATTCTATTCACATTGGAGACAGGTTTCTAGCCTCTGCTAGTCATGTTGGGCGAAAGAAACCAAACTTTGTGAGCCATGCTATGGGAAAGAAACTAGCCTCTGTGAGTCATGTTGGGAGAAAAATTCTAGTCACTACTAGTCATACTAGTGTAAAGTCACCAACCTCTATGAGTAATGTTGAATAAAAACAACCAACCGTTGCAATCCATGCTGAGGGAATGTGTCTAGTCACTACTAGTCATACTAGAAAAATTTCACCATCCTCTGCAAGTCATGTTGGATATGAGCTCCTAGCCACTACAATTCATGTTGGGGGAAACCCATCGACCACTGCACATCATGTTGGGGGCATTGATACGGTTGAGAAGCCTAGATGTATAGGAAATAAGCTAAATTCCCTTGTAATACTTGCAAAAGAGATCACCTTGCTCATTTGTTCCCTGATATTTCCGTGGTACGAAAAACGTGTTCCTTATATGAAGGCCCTTCTAGTTTTGAGTCATCTTTGTTTTTTCAACAATCTATTCAATCATTTCTTGATGAAGTGGTTATGCCAATGCAATCTTCAGCTGATACCACTCTCATTTTGAGGGGTGATGTGTCTCTTGACCATATTGTCTCGCATCCTATTCAACCGTTGGTTGAGGAAGTGGTCATGCTGATGCATTCTTCAGTCGATACCACTCTCATTTTGAGGGGCGATGTGTCTCTTGACCATGTTGTCTCACATCCTATTTAACCATTGGTTGAGGAAGTGGTCATGTTGATGAAATCTTTAGTCGATCCCACTCTTCTTTTGGAGAGTGACCATTCTAAGGGATTGATCTCACCGATGAAATATTTAGCCAATCCCACTCTTCTTTTGGGGAGTGATGCATCTTTTAAACATGTCATTAATATTTATAGTTCAATACCTTATAAACAACCGGGAATTCCACTCTCTTTGAGTACGCTCCCTCCAAGTCCTAGGATGGTTTCCTTTAATTGGAATGATCTTGTGGAGCCTCAACTTCCTTCTTCTACACCTTTCCAGATAACGGTTTTGGTTGAAACTATGTTGAAATGAATTTTTAGATGTGTTGTAGATTAAGGATCCTATGCAAGTATTTTATCCTCCTTGTCTTGGAAAGTGTTGGTGTTGGTTGTGGAGCCTGATTATCTTCCTGATGTAGAGGTCCTTTGCTTTCAGTTGTGTCTATACCCCATGAAGTATTTACACCCCGGAAGTATGTACACTCTTCCACGTGGGGGAGTGCAGAGGGGGGGGTACCCCCTTTGTGGGGTCCGGGGGGTCCATCCCCCCGACTGGGGGGTATGGGGGTAAGCGGGCCACTAGCAGGGGTTTGGGGGCAGCGTCCCCCAATGGGGGTTTGGGGGCGAAGCCCCCGAAGCAAAAATTGCCTTATAAAAGTATATTGTAATTTCATTGTAAATCTGGACCGTTCATTATAAGGTCGCAGATCTAACAGTAGAGATTATGTTAGGGTTTTTTGCCCTAAAAGGCAACCCTCTTTTATGAGGGAAATGTATTGCGGCTATGTACGAGGGTGAATATTGTATTCTTAGAGAGGAGACTGTGAGAGAAAGAAGAGGAAGTTACAATGGGTTTTTCTGTAGGTTGTATCCCTTCATTTGTTGGATAATAATAAAGGAAGGACCTGGCAATTTCTCTGGTGGACGTAGCCCACACTGGGTGAACCACGTAAA
>ML799867.1:131047-147285 GCA_009831015.1 Picea engelmannii | reverse complement strand
ATTTCATTGTAAATCTGGACCGTTCATTATAAGGTCGCAGATCTAACGGTAGAGATTATGTTAGGGTTTTTTGCCCTAGAAGGCAACCCTCTTTTATGAGGGAAATGTATTGCGGCTATGTACGAGGGTGAATATTGTATTCTCAGAGAGGATACTGTGAGAGAAAGAAGAGGAAGTTACAGCGGGTTTTGCTGTAGGTTGTATCCTTTCATTTGCTGGATAATAATAAAGGAAGGACCTGGCAATTTCTCTGGTGGACGTAGCCCACACTGGGTGAACCACGTAAATCTGTGTCTCTCTTGTATTGTGTGTCTTCTATGTTTTTGTTTCTGTATTTGTCTTATTTTATTGCTCCGCGGTCCTGTTTTTCTAACAGTTGGGTTCTCCCAAGCTTGTGTCATTTACCAATGAGCTGCTAGATTTTGACAGAAAACCTAGTGAATGTTTGGGGATTATTCCTCAGTTTCCTACCATGTTAGATGGGAAGATTGTTCCAGTGGATATATTAGTGGTGCTAGGCCCTTTAGACTTTAATATGTTTATTGGGGGTGATTATGTTTATGTTATGAAGGATGTGGTGTCTACGCTCTTTCGTGTGATGCATTTCCCTCACAATGGAAGCATTGTCACTATTGATCAAATTTCATCTGATAATCGCCATCCTGGTTCAATTTCAACTCATGTTTCCCCTTTATATGTTCCTAGTGTTCAAGTAGACTCTTCCCTACCACAAGTAGATTATGTGGTGTCTTATCCTTGATGTTCAATTTCTCTCGAGATGGGATGTTTACATTTATGTTCTCCTTCTCAAGACAAGGTCTTAGAAATTGATCGGGTTTTTTATCCAATGGGGGAATGGGAGCCCTTGCTTCCCCAATTGGCCTGAGTAATTTGGAATTTCCTCTTGAGTCTCATATTACTATTTTTAAGACCTTGATCCCTGGTATTTGTGAGTTGTCAAGCCCCGGTTTCATGGATGTTGAGTTTCCTTTAGATGAGGCTATCCTTGAAGCTATGATTATGGATTTTCAACCTCTTCCTAAATTGGTAACTTTGCAGGTTTGTTACCAAAGAAACCCTTGGCTTGAGCCTAGAAATGGGCTCTACCTAGAGAAATATGATGCATAAGCCGTAAGGCTATGCACTTCTCTATACATATTGTACTTTTAGGGTTTCTTTTTTTCAAGTTTCATATCCCATAATACTTGTTTTTATCATAAGTTTCTTTATTGGACTTATTAAATTATGTGTGAGTGTTTTTGGTCTAATATACGGGACTTTCAAGAAATTTTTCTTTGGTACCTTTTCATCCATGTTGATCCATTCTGACAGGTAATGATCTTGAAACTGGCACATAGGTTAGATTTTCCCCTTCATGCATTTTTTCATTATATGTTTCCTGTTTCATTTTTCCTTAGGATTGACCCCACTGACTTGTGACATGGAACCTTATTTGTTGTTTATAAATTTTATAATTCGCATGGTGGAGCCTATGTTCCATGAGTGTCCTAGCTTAGAAACCCTTTGCATTTTGGTGCTCATGCTACAAGTTTCTATTTAGGATCGAGAGTCCTGTTTATCCCCACCATGACTTTGCGTTGAAGTTACATATATTCTTCTCAATATTTTTTTGGCCATTACTTACAAGACTCCCCCTAACACATGCTCATACTTATACCAACACCTCTTTAGATTCTTGAACATGTATTTTTTTTCCTATTGGAATGTAGGGTAGGGTCATTTGTGCCTGCACAATGCATTTCTATGTATCATTTAGATATCTACCATAGGATCCACCCCATTAGTTTTCGAAATCATAACTTCAAGTTTCTTTAAAGGTGTTGTTATGAATGATAGAGCTTACCTCTCCATGGGTGTTCTAGTTAGTACATCACTATCATTTTTGGCACCCATGCTACAGTTGTTTTAGTAGGATCAGAATCCATGTTTAGTCCCACCATGTATTTACATTGAGGTCTCATGAATTCCTCTCAATCTCTTGCTGGCTAACCTACCTTTGTCTTGAAAAAAAAAATTGAGTTGTAATTCCATTGTATATTAACCACTCTTGCTTCTAGGCATAATGTGGGCTTCGAATTGCCATCGTTGAACCATTTCCTTATGCATTCCTACCAATTTCTAGCCTTGAAATTTATGTTGTTGTGACTCAACACCTTAACCATGGAGGAAACATCCCATGAGTTTCCTTATCTTATACATGCTTCATTAAATTAAGCATAGGTATGTTCCTTGCGCTTTGGAACTAGTTTTCTTGCTCGAGTCACTCGTTTCCTCCATTGTGCTATAACATTCTTTTATTCTTTTTTAGGCTTTAATAACATCAAAAAGACAAAAAAAATTAAAAAATAAAAAGAAGGGGGGGGGAGCGTCTATCTCTTTTGTTGGAAACATTCTTGTCGCCCTTGAAGAAAGCACAATTTTTGATCCAATGTCTCAATATTTTGGGTTTAGTATGGCTTTAGGAGACTTTTTCTCATTTTTTAGCATAATCTCCTCTGGTTGGTTATTCGTCCAATCATATGGAGCATTTTATGATGCCTCGTGTATCACAAATGTATCCCTGTTTATAATCCAAGTTTCCTAAGTCACATAATGTGTCATGCTTTTGTTCAAGGGAAGCTTCATCCCGAGTTGGCCATTCTACAAAAAGTCTCTGACCTTTAAAGTTAGTCTTTTTGTGTCATTCAAGTACATTTCATCATCACAAGTATCTTTGTAACTCACTCATGCTAGTATAGAAGGTCCCCATTAACCTTTTGTTGGAGGGTATATTCTTATCAACTCTGACACATTGCTCGGAGAGTATGACCTAGAGTCGCACCTTGGGCATATTTCCATCATTGATAGGTGACCTTGAACTCAAAATATGACAAACCATCATTGGTCACTAACTGAGAAGTTTCCCTTTTGTTCGACATCAATAATAATCATCACACAAAGGGATTCGTGTAGTAACTTAGTTTCCATTTGACCCCATTGGTGGATTCCTCATCTTTTTCAATAGTCTTTATCATTTTCTACTATTTAGAGAGTCTCTACCATGCATTATTCCATCTGTTGCATGCCAGAATCATACCTTGGTGTGGTCCTTATAATTTTTTCATCCAATTCCTTCCAAATATTTGGCCTTTTTCTGCCCCTCGTGTTGGATGATGGAGGATTCCTATATTCCTTCCTTCTAGTGGATCTCTTCCTATCGACTTCAACACATCTTGCTCTGGGGAAGGGATACAAATTTATTTTTGGTACCTTGGGGATTATAGCTATTAGTGGCAGGTTCCCTTGCTATTAATAGTGGGAATACATCAATGTCTCCTGATGGATATATTCTACCAGTTGTTTGACACCATCTCATTTGTTCACACTTGTTATATTGTACCATTGTACCTTGATGCCCATTATCATCATTGGTGAGTCGTCTTGCACTTGTTAATGGTATACATCAATGATCGGTAATCAAGTAGTGTCTCACTATGTTTGACCCCAACACATTGTTTCACATGGTGTAGAATTGTACCATGACAAATCGTTTTGAAGACTTCGGGTGAAGTATGAGTATCACATATTTTTTGTTATTACCTTACATATATTGTACCACCCCTCAAACATTGTTACTTGCATAGGATCATTTTGTTCATTCCATTGGTTCCAACTATCCTTTGGTTTTGATTTCAATACATAGCTCCATTATGTATCCATTTGTGGTTATGATCTACTTTTTGCATGGATCAATTGTGTATTCCTCATGGCCATGATTGCTAATTTATATATATCACAAGGATCCACTCTGTATTGTTCGTGACCATGGACATAAGTTATACTTTCATATAGTCCATGGATCTGCATTGTACTTGATTTGGAAACCATGCTTACATCACTCCTGAGAATGGGTATTCCCGACTTGGGAAGAGAATACTCTTACTTGATCTCTACTGACGGTTTCTTTTTTTGGATCAGTTGTTCAGGAACTTTAATTGGATCTACTTCAATGCATCCTTGCCTCTCATAGTTATAATTTATTTCGTTCATCATTTTCTCTTCTGGCCTCACACATTAGGGGGCATCTGTTATGACACAAATTACCACATCAATTGCATTTGTGAGATGCCCTAGCCCTTTTCCCTAGCTTTCAAACTTAAATCCCATCCTCCTTCATCAAACTCATTTAAAAAAAACATTTTTTTTCCATCCATAGGTCAGTCATATGCAAACCATAGATGTTTATGCCTTGCTAGTTTTCAACTGTGGATGCCCTAAACAAATATGAAAAAATAAAATATTCCACATTTTCGAGAGGGTTTTTTCAGTTGGGACCATTCCCAAAATCCCCTTGGCCCATAAACAATAGAATTAAACCACCTCAGCCCCTTGAGGATGGTATAAAGGAACCTTTGAGGGCATGGATGAGCAGGACAACCTAGGTGCAAGATTATGCTGATGAATTTGCAAGCTTCTCTTTTTTTCCTTGATCCTCTGAATAACATCCCATTGATTTGGAACTTGTTTTCTAGCATTCCTTCCTCTCCCATATGTGGACATAGGGTGTTTTTATATCCCTTCTAATTCATCCGAGGAAGAACCATCGTGCTAATTTGATGCTCAAAGGACTAGTGAAGGAACCTAGGTGGTTGGCTTTGAGGTAGTACCAATGGTTAGAATCGGGTTGTAACTACCTACTTAAAATATTTTCAATAAAAGAGTTCTCTTTCCCCTCCATACATGTGTAAATTGATTCAATCTATTTGTATATGTTATTTTACTTCATATACTTGAATTTTTGAACATTATATGTATTATTTGAATTCATAACTACCTTGTTGCATCATAGACTTGGTCTCTTTTTGTAGGTTGATACCAGTAGATATCAGAAGAAAAATATGTGGAGAGAGAGGATCTACATAAGACGTAGGATACAAGGTGTGAGGCCTCTCCTTCTCTCCTCAAAGTAGTTATTTTCTTATAGCATTGTTGTGTGTGAGGGTAGGTTTTGTCTTTTAAATATGCTCTTGTTCTTCTATGACATGATCAAAGGTCTTAGAGGAAAAATACCATAACACTTATATTAGAAAAAGGATGTGCACTCAGATCGCAAGGAGCGATAACTAATCAGGTCAAGGAAAAGGTCCTTACAACATACCACCATGCATGTGACAAATATTGAACATGCATTAGGCGACAAAACAACATGTACTCACAATCAAGAGTATGCATAATATTTTGTCTTGGGTTTTGGTGAGAGATAAGACTAAAAGGACTTAATATAGATCATTCTGAAAAGGTTCAGACACCGACTTGCATGAAAGTTATATTTGACAACCTTGGGGATTCAGACCTCGAGGAAACTGCAAGACATGGTACTCCACTTCCCAATAGGGAGAAGCATGGAAATAATAAATTTCAAGGTTGTGGAAAAGGATCAAGAGATTCTCCCACAGGCCTATCAAGGCTGGAGTGCTCACGTGAACAAAGTGTCTCTGCAAGCCTGCTCCTGCAAAATAGAGGAATGATATCAACCATATGATCAAAATAAGAATTACCAATACTATAAATAGTATATTCCTTTCCTTTAATCCAATTTACAAGAAAGTGTTAGATTTATTCAACAATAAATCATGGGTGGCTATAGATAGGTGTCTTGATACTGTACATGCCAAGTTTCAACTCAGAAGAAGTATTAGTTATTTTTTAATTCATACTTAGATTTTGAAACAAAAGATTAAGATCCGCATGCGTACATATAAAAGTTGAAGATATTAAGGATAGCATGCCAGCAAGAGTCTAAAAAACTTGAATTAGTCAAACAGAAAAATAATCAATAACAAACTTATTCAAGACATGAAATAGAAGATTAATCCTTGCAGCCACATAGGATCATCAAGAACTTTGGAATTAGAAAAATTATGAAGATACTGTATCAATTCCATCATACAAATGTCAATGAAACATCATAGGTCAAGAAGCACCATGAAGACATTTGAAATTATCATATTGAAAGGAATAACCAACACCCATCAAAGATAATTATCAATCAAGATAACCCCCCAACTCCCTCAACATAGGAAAATAAATAGCATTAGGCTCAATTAGTAGAGGATTAGGAAATGGAGATGAAATTTTAGTAGGGGGGGCCTTTACTTTTGACTGTAAAAACAAAAGTAAAAAGGGATTGTTGCAACCACAACAAATGGCGACACATTGGAAGAACCAATTATCTCTGTCAATATAATTCTAGGGCTTATACTTTATATCTAATTTTTAAAGATAATATCAACAAGACTACAAACAATTTTCCAATAGTCACAGGTACCACCATGAAACCAAAATTATAAAATATATAACCCAATATTAATAGTAATTGTAATCTAACACACATTTTTCAAAGAGCCAAATAGTGAGGTAAATTTTCTTACTGGCTGCACACTTCAGATTGGTTTTGATTTGACCATGGGTCTTCACCATTTATAACAAGCAAACATCTACATAAGTGTGTTCCTCATCTCTCTTTTCCAAACATTTATGTGCTGCCAAAGAGCATCCATAGCCCTGACAAAGTTACCTCGATACCATACAAGCATATCCCCTCTACCAACGGACATCCATAGCCCCGATGGGTTTACTTGTACTTCCCACACTATTAATAGTGATTTCAACTTCCTTTTTATTTCAGAACATTCTCACCCTTTTAGATTTGTATATATATATATATGCACATAGGGTGTGAAGGAAGCGTGGTGATACAAGAGTTTATTTGATTGGTTGAGTAGATGTTATGAATTTTAGTTTAACCCATAGGTATCGCAAAAAATCATCATAGTATTGGTCATTTATTAAGATGAAGTGAATGGAACTCAAATAAAAAGATAGATAGACACTTTCATATACTTATGGATTATCATGATACACTCAACAGGCACATGTGTTCAACTATAAGTATCAGTCCATACCCACAACCAAGAACTTCGTGAATGCACATTCAGATAGAACATCTCAAACATCTTATGACTTGTAAAAACATATTCTTCAGTATTTTACTAGGATTGGACCAACCCCTCACTAAAGTTTTAAAGATAACCCTCAAGGAAAACCGAGAGTCAAATTAGCTCAAGGAAATACGAGCATTCAACTGAAAATATGGAAGTAACATGTACAAGTAGAAAGAAACATTGAAATCGGAAGTCAATTCATGAAAAAGAAGACTAAAATAAGAGAAGTATAAATATAGAATGTCGGTCATCCAAAAAGAATGATATCTGGCTAAAAAATAAGAATAGAACTCAACAAGAAGCAACAAATTTGGTGCAGCAACAATGAAAGTGTTTTCAGTGAACACTCAAAAGTAAGCCAAGGGAAATTATTGGTCAAGAAATGTTACCCATTCAACATCAAACCCAATAGAACAATTCCTAAAGTAAAGATCCGAAATGAATGACACTTGAGATTATGAAAATTGATAATCTAGTGAAAAGTTCACAACACAATCCTCCAGTCCATCTATCACATATAATTTCTTTCATTCAATGCAACATAACAATCTTCTAGGAATCTACCAAAATGGGTTAACATATTTTCTAAAAATTACATCACATGAAACATTCTGCAAACCTATAAGCTCTCAATATTTCGTCACATAAGAAATTCCTTTGCAATTTGAAAACGTTGAAATTTTTAATAACATAAATTACATTTTATATTTCTCTTAACATCACCATTTTATCTTTGCCAGGAAATATTTTCATTAACCACAAATATTCAATAATTCAATCTAATAAGGAAAAGAGAAAAATTTGCAGTTATGGAGGTCATCAAAATAATCATTAAAATGACTCCAAACATCAACTAGATCAGAAATCAACATGTAAATGTATGAATGAGACTATATTTTTTATTATCTTTTTGTTTTTTCATAAAAGAATATGAGTATCCAAGTTTAGGTTAACACTACCCTAAGTTGTTTTCATTTCAAGAGAAAATTCTTGAGCTACTAGTTGCACAAGCCATTTCCCAACCTGTATAACAAAAAAGAGTGATGTGATCAACTCTTAGAAAATTTGGGAAGGAATCCTCCTCCCAAATGAATGACTTATTAAAATTAAAATTAACTAAAAATAAAAGTCAAGATCAAAATTAAACTAATCCTCGGAAAAAATGTTAAGCTATTGTAAAATTAGGCTATGTTGGTTGTCATAAATCTCATGTAAGTTCCAATCCAGTCATAAAGTATTGATGTGTTTTTCATTCAATCACATATCATAGCTCTCTTCTTGAGAGATAAGCACCATGTGCTCTCCCTTCAATATTTCCTTCAACATGAGGCTTAGTGTTGTTGATAATTGTGATATGTTATTCCCTCGACTCAATGGCTTGTTCCTGAAATCAAACTCAATCAACTTAAACAAATAGGACCATAAGATTTTGATTCCATCCAAGTTTTGAAGATACCTGGCCATCAACAAAATTTAGTTATAAAAACCTGATTCAAAGATTATCAACATTGTACTCCAAGGCATGTGTTTCCTTTTATTATTAACTACAATGAAAATAATGTGAAACATTAGCACGATCATCTTCATCCTTGTGAGAGGCAAGAGGACATCATTATGAAAAGGGTAGAAACTAAGATACTCTAGAAAGGTGCAAGTGGTCTTAGGTCATATCCTAGATGGATTAAATTCCCCAACACAAATGAAATATGCAATTAGAAATCTAAATTGAATGAAGTGAGTAAGATTGGATTTCTAATAGGTGATAATATTGGCATGATGGGAAAGTAGACAAATTATGTATTTCACTTCTTTGAAATTATGTATTTCACTTCTTTGAAATTACATGTCACATAGAATAAGAGGAAAGTGAAATGAAAAGGAAGAGTGCATATCTTTTCTCTCCACTAGATGGATTTTATGTTAAAAGAATGAGACATATAATCCGGGAAAAATAAATAAAAAAATCAACAATTTCATGAGTACAAAGGATCAAATATAAGATATTCTAAACTAACCCAAAAAATGTTTATCTTTTCTGATTATGAATAAATTGATTTTGGGTTCAAGAATGTTGAAGAATCCGGGGCCCAATAGATTGATGAGTTACATCCCACAAGAAATTCACATATTGAAAATTATTACCATAGATGAAATAAAAACAAATGTTGAAAACTCGAATATCAGTATCTTAGAAGTTGCTTGCAGATTTTTCATCATGGTATTTACAACTCCAAGGATTTTGATGATTTAAACATGATGATGTAAGTGAGAAATCATTAATCCATGATGCAAATTAGATCAATCAAGAATGTAACCATAGTGAGTGACTCAAAATTGACAAACCCAAGGGATGAAAAGATACTCTTCAAGGAAATATCAAGTTTGAAATTATCATAATTGATAATGCTAGGTTTGTGCCTTTAGTCAACCAGTGGGTTGGGGAGTAAAACAATTGATTCCCAAGTAATTTTCTGAAAAATATATCAACAAAATATTTAAATGACCATGTTGTTCATAATTGTCAAAACATGAATCTAGACAATGTGAATGAATGTCTCTTGTTGTGATGTATGAGAGGAATCTTGGGTGAAGAAAGCTGCAAGATAGAATATGAAACTACTCCTTGAAAAACTAAGTGAACAGAGCATAAGACATGTGCAACCAATACCCATAAATTATAATTAAAGGTGTTGTAAGAAAATAACTCAAAAGAATTAAAGTAAGCTAAGCTCACTATGCTAAACAAGTCTATATAGAAAAATCATGTTGGCTGAAAGTAATCAAAGAAAGAGTCAATCGGGAAAGACACCATTTGGAAAACTCCAAAACCAAAGAAAAATAATATTCTAAAGAGATTCCATGGAGCTAGAGTGGCTTGGATTTCAAATGTATTTTAGTCACTCAAACTTTCAATTTACTGTGTGGGACAAAAGGCCATAAACTCATAAGAATATCAATTTAAAAAATTATTCCATATTAAAATTATGTGGATATCAGTATGAGAGAAATATGACTGTCCATTTCCATTACAATAAGGAATGAATAGTATCCTTTATAAAATATCTCACTTGTGAGATAACCCAATTCTTGAAAAAGATTCGACATGGTGAAAATCAATGATTTGAAAATTACCCAACATATAGAATTTTTTTGAGAATGAGATAAAGACAAATTTTCCCATATCTAAATTAAATTGAAAAATCAATGAAGGGAAAATTAGTGTCCAAGTCTTCTATTTCTCTCAACCTTTGCTAATAATTCATGTACTTTTCAGACAACAGTAATTAAAAAGAACAATAAAATATAAAACTAATCAAACTAGGAAGCAAAGGTAAACTATGGAAAGGAAAGACACTAGCCTATTTTACCCTACTCTTATTCTATATTACAATGGATAAAAAATGAACTAAGTAAATTCGTAACACCAATGTATCTATCCATATAATTCCAAGCTTGCACAAACATATTCATCATAAATGATTAGAAACAGAGCTTGGACTAATAATAGAGTAAAAGTGGGAAACATTAAAGCATGATAAAATGCATTCATGGGAACATTAGATGAATATTATTCCTCCAACCATGATTCAAACATATCATAAAATCTACCATTACTACCATAGAATTGATGAAGGAATTTCATGGGAAAGTGGCATATGAAATGAGAACCGTGCATAGAATATGTGTGATGTGTTATCGGTGAGAGAATCTTAATTATAATAGAGTTGTTTATCCCTGAAGAAAAACCAAAAGAATGAGGCCCTGACATGACCATCGACATAGACCGAAGTGCCTCAATATCTTGGAAAGCTTCCCTAGACTCATACTTCAAGCATCCATCTACTTGAGATAAAGTAGTGGAATCGAATGATATACATGAGCTAGTACCTACTATGGTATAAAAAAAATCCTCAAGACAATGATGGAAGCCACTAGCATCAACAATATTAACTAAAGGGATACTTGATCAAGAAGACTCTCTACTATTCCAAACTGAAGATGAAACATAAACACACATGGTCTAATATACATTTTCTACAAAATTTCCTTCATCCCATGAAAAAGGATGATAAGGCATAGTTGTGATAACTTCAATGGAAGAGGCCTTATCCTCTCTATATTCTATATGTACATTTCCCCCATCAAGTAATTCAAATGGGTCATCCCCATTGAGCTTATTTGAATCGAATGGTGGGTGGTTACTTCCCAAATTAAACCATTCAAGAGGCCAGGATAGAAATAACAATAAGTGGAAAAATTAAGAGAATTAAAGCCTCTCTTGAACAAGAAACTTTTTTTAGAAAGTGACTCCCTAAATGGTATTTATTCCTCATTAATAACATGGCTGATTTCTTGTGAATCAGTGGGCTCCACACTAGGCATAGTTTCACAATCAAGTGTTCTCCATCAACATAGTTTTCCTCTTCTGACAAAAAAGTGGATTGTTGTGATAAAATATATATGTCTTGTATGTCTATTTCTTTTCCTTGAGTGAGAAGATCATTGTGGTTTTTTTGTTCCTTCACAATATGAGAATCTGAAATATATTCCAACACATGTTCATGGTTAGAAGAGAGAATCGAGTCAAAGAATCATTAGAAAGAGAATTTTTGATAGATAATCCATCATCAAGAGGAAAACATTCTTTCTCTATTTCAATAATATTAGGATAATTTGTAACAATAGAACAATTCAAATAATAATGAACTTATTTCAAATTATCCATGGGTGAGGAAGAATTCATTTCATGAGTATCCAGATTTCCTTCATTAAAAAAATGATCAACATCCAAGTCTTTCCCCGTAGCTTAATTTTCCATTTCTTGTGATAGAAAAGATGAGATAGAATAATGAGAATCTGACATAACCATCAATGTGACCTGAAGTGTCCCATTATCAACATGAATAATCTTCTCTTGGTCAACTACAAAAAATATGAACTTGAATTTACACAAGAGGCCTCTTTTTCATCACAAGGAAAGAAAAGGGGAATGGAGTGGCGAGAGGATACATATGTTTCTTGTAAAAAATAAGTCTATCTTTGATATATATACTGGATAGTAAAGAAATATCCAGACATATGGAGTCCAACTAGGCCATTAGTATTTTCAATATTTTCATTTAAATCCAATTCATCATGCATAGGAACATTAAAAAATGATTTATATTCTTCATCCACTCACTCATATGTTTCACTAGTAAAAGAAGCTAAATATGAATTCAAATCATTGTTAGAAGGCCTATCATCCAAAGGAAATCTATAGAAAAGATGAGCAAATATGATAACAAAATATTGAAGATATTCATCTTTGTTCTTCCTAAGCTCTATAATTTCTTCACACAATTTATAATAATCATAATTCTCAAAAGCATGCAAAAATTCATTCATAAATTGTTTCCATGTGTAAATAGATGTAGCCAATAAAGTCTCACACCAGCTCTTTACCCGACCTGTAAATGACATTTCCATCCACAATATTGTGAGAACTACAAAATTTCTAGAATTTAAAAACATGTTTAGATGCAAAGATTTCACCCTCGCCATCAAATTTAAGCTATGACAAGAAATGTAAAATCTTTCGAAGAGGTTTGGGAGGTACAGTACTAGGAAAAAACCTCCGTAAATGGATATGGGATGGAGCCATTAGTAAATTAAAACAAATTAATAAAATGACTCCATAAGCTTAACTTGTCATCTGGCCCTCCTTCTAGCGTCATTTATGTTGACAGGTCCAAAGGGCCTATCAAGTAGGTAAGGGAGACCACCCGATGGTAGGTCCCAATTAGACCTACTCTCGTTTGGTGTAGTTTTTCGGACAAGTATATGGCCTTGTTATTACTTAGAATTAAAAGAAGAAAAAGGGGAAAGACAACAAAATGCCCCCAAAATAGTTCTAATTAATCATAAAACTCATCTAATTGAAAGTACACTGATCTAATTTAGCTGCTTCTAACCTATCCCAGGAGAAAAACTAAAAGAACGATTACAAAAAAAGGTAGTACCATCAGAAAAAATAGTTCATGTATTCTAATGATAAATGAAAGAAACAATGCTTCAAATAAATATACAAATAGTTTTATAATACATCCATAACATCACTTCTGTACCCACAAGGAAACATGTGACAACATGAGAAGACAGAACAAAGTATAGAAATAGTTCATACAAACGAATCATATCTTCTTAGCTAGAATATAAATTCATAAAGAATAGTCTCATATACATTTGTACCCAGATCCATAGATTTCCATAATTACTTTGTCCCTTTATTACCTCTAAATTAATAGTATTATATTTCATTACAAAGGGAAAAATTCTCTTTACATTTAGCGAAATATTTTTTCTAAAACAAGAGAGACTCTTCAGCGTTCATGGTTGTTTGTTTCATTTCCCCACCAAATTTGTTTTTACATTTTCAAAAATGTAAATGTAGAAGTTACAAATGGAATACAAAGAAACCCTTGGGTGGTTATATTTTCCTATGGCAATTTATAAATGATTTTTATTAAAAAATATTATTCACTCGGTTGGTGTCGTCTTCTGCATTGTTTGAGTCATTCTGGTCATTTCTTTCATTATCCTATTGATTAATATCTTTTTATATTCTTTACCTTTGCCTCATATTTCCATTGAGCTATTACTAGTTTGATTTTTTCGCCTATGGCTTGTGATATGACTGTTTGAAGTCCGCATAACCTGGTCTTCAACTAAATTCGGGTTTCTTTTGTGTTTTTCAATTTCAAACAATTTTCACTCACTATCTACTAAATTTTGAAATTCCTTCATATTTCTCTCTTTCCTATCTTTCCATCAAGCCATCCTGGGCCTGTTTTGTTGCTCGTAGCCTAGGATATGGTTGTTTGAAGTTTGCATGGTCATTTTTTCCCCCAAATCCGTGGTCTGTTGTTTTTGCATTTTTTTATGTCTTCTATCACCTTTCTAGCCTAGAGACCTATGCCATTGCATTCCTCTATCTGATACATTTCCAACTAGGTATCACGAACCCAATTCTAACACACACAGCTCAAGTTATGCATGTTTAAAAAACATCACTCAACAACCATCGATCAAGCCTGTGGGTGAATCTCGGCCATTGATATTCAACCTACAAAAAGGAGTCCCACATGCATAAGAGAGTTCAAAAATTAGCGATTTAAATAGTTAAACCTCTAGAGATAGTTTGAATAAGAATCTGGGTGGGCATGGGACTTGTGTCTTGTAGTATAATTTTAGCTAATTTTCCTTCCTTTTTTTTTAATTAGGAAAATAATTAAAAACTAAAATAAGTAAAATAACATTTTTTTTACATAAATCTACATTATTTACAATTATTAACAAAGTTAATAAATTGACCCCTAATCTATAAATTTAATCTAATTACCCTCATTAATGTAAAATAAAAATTACTAAAATTTCCCTAACCCCCTATGGATTTGAACATTTGACCTCCAGGGAAGAAACACATGTTTTTAACCATTAGGCCCATTTAGGTTGTTTACTCCTCTTACCTACGAGAAACTGGTAATCAATGGAAATAAAAATAATAATAAAATAACAAAATAAAAAAAATCAAAAAATCAAATTAAAAAAAAATAAAAACAAAAAACAAAAAAACAAATAAATAAATAAAATGAACAAATAAAAATCAAACAAAATACGAAAAATGAAAAACAAAAAATAAAAAATAAAAAATAAAAAAATGTAATATTTCCCCTCCCCCAACTTATTGGACATAGTCCATATATATATTTCACACTTCCTTGTCGTTGAGAGGGGATTACTCATAGTCCAGTTCTCACTCCACTCCACACCCTCGATGACGACAAGCTCACCATCGACAAATTCAAATCCAGCTCATTCCCATGATTGATATTAATCATATTATAATAATCATGTTTTTTAGAAATAAATATTAAAATAAGCTTCAAACGGCAAACCCTCTATTTTTTTTTTAAATAATGTGTGGGTCATCATCGGGGTCTCTTAGTGGTACATGAAGGTAACTATTCATGGAAACTTCCGATGACATACCTTTAAATATTAATATAGGGATATTTCCTCATCTGCACACATCTTCCAAGATATATATTACAATAATTCTTTGAGATATATAATGTGTGGTTGGTGGGTCATCATCGAGGTTGGGTCAGTCATGGTGAACTCATCGATGATAACTCCTAACAACAAATCTCACACTCCCGAAGACATGACTTTAAAGGGAATCAAAATAATATTGAAATATTATCACTCCACATTTTTCAATAAACATATTATAATAACCTCCCCAGGGGTCGGGTGTATCCCTCTTGTTATTGCACAGTTTGTAGCTAGGTCATATGGCTGGAAGGTATAGGCCAAACTAGCGTAACATGAACCTACCCCACCCAATGTCATCACAATAGAGAGGTTCTTTCTATTTAGGGAGGTTAGCCCAGGGGAGACGTCCACGGTAACCTGGGGTTTTGAAGAGGCCAAAGTATAAAGGTCAAAGTAAAATTTCCTCCTCACAGGTTACCACCAAGGTCATATAGTCCGGCTAAACAACCAATAAAGAAGTGTATACCCAAATGAGAACACCTGCCCGGAACAAGACAATAGCAAAACAATATATATGCAGGCTATAATTCAGTGGGTTAGTACTTCATATAACTATCTGACATCAATATGTAAGCAATCAGAACAATAGATATCAATGAGATCAACGTTTATCAATATAGTAGTTGAGTAATATCAATTCATCAATAAATATTAAGATGATGTAGCCAACAATGTATTTAATCAATCCCTTTACTCAATAAATGCTTTTAACCATCATCTAATTGCTTATCAACAAAAGTGTTGCGTTAAGATGGAATAACCAAGTATGATGTCAGCCTAATTAGGGTTAGCTAGTTAGTTAAGGTTTCAAATTTAAAAGTTTTGAGAAATTGTTTGAGCACTAGCACTTCAACGTTGTGGATCTAAGATCAATGCCTAGGGGTAAATGGAGTCAATTGAAGAGAGGACGCAAAGTTGAAGGGATAAAAGGCTAAGGACGAGAGGGAAGGGTTCTAAGGTGCTGCCATGGCAAGGCCCTACAATCAAAACCCTAGGGGAAAAAGGCTCACTCTGGTGTTGCTTAAGCAAGGCCTCGTGCTCTTTCCTCCTAACTTAGGTCAAACTTGGCAAAATGGCTAGCATAAAGGATAAGTCAAGACAAGAGAGTAAGGTGAGGGAGAGTATTGCAATGGCAAG
>ML799867.1:100934-129979 GCA_009831015.1 Picea engelmannii | reverse complement strand
CAGACATATGGGTAGAGTGAAAGACATGTATGCATGATATTACTTGTGGGTGCCTTTGTAGAAGGCGAGTTGTACCCATCACGGATGCAATTCTTTGCAAGCCCTTTATTGCCTTTATTCTCTTCTTTTCTTTATTTACTTTTTTCCTTTTTTTATTTCAAGGACTAACTAGAGGACATTGCCTTGGCGTGGTGACCAGAGCTGACAGTGTTACTCACAAGCACTTTCACAGAGATGATAAGGTTGGCTCATGATGAGACCCCCTTTCCCTTAGCCATGCAACCAAAGTTCACTGCCCTAGCATGGTAACAAGATAATGGCAATGTCATGCTCCTAGGTGCCCATGAACATAATAGGTTGGCTCGTGATGAGAACCCCTATCCTCTTGGCTAGGTCTTGTTTTTGTTATTTTTCTTCGGGTCCCTCTTGTTTCTTGCTGAGAGGCCTTTTATTGTCTTCTCGGGGATCCCTGGGCGAGGCATCTCTAGGTTTCATTTTTATGGATTTTATCTTTTACCAGCTACTTTTACCTTCTGGGCCTTTAGCCCCTTCTTCCCACGAGATAAGGTGCAACCCCACAAACAGATCATCCTAATGCCTGGACTAGGGGAATGGGACAAATGAGTGGGAGATAAGATGTAAAAGTGATGATATGATGGGAGCGGATGATGGCTCTTCAGAAATCCCCCCAGTGGCAAACCAAAACCTATGGGTACAGGCTTGCTAGAACACCCTGTCAATCCCCCCAACCATGGTCAAGTGGGTTAATGTAAGATCCAAGCAATTGTCAGAAGTAAAAAGAGTAAGATGCATATATCTAAAGGTTATAATGATAAAAAATGACACATACCATGATACCTAGACCAATTACCTCATGGAGAAAGAGTCTTATTCGATATAAGACCAGGCCAATGGTGATGGATGCTACTGCTACTGACAAGACGAATTTGATGAAAGAAGAGAAGGATGGGCCCTCCAGGGCCATGCTCAGGTCAATCCTACTCTCGGTACTCCATGTCTAGTACTTGTGGGCCTTGAGACATGATCTCCTAGTTATCCCTAGAAATCGAGGATAACATCTGGCTGCAACTCGAGGACATGTGCTCACCGTAGAGCGCATGAGAACCTCAACATCTTTAGAATAACATGAAAACCTACTCAACTTGATAGGGACATCAATAACAAAGATGGGGTGGTATTGCCACCCCGCATATATAGACATATATATAAATAAATAATAAATGTGAATACAAAGTTAAATACTTACCTGTACTTACCTGTTAGCTGGATGTTGGTGTAGTCAAACAACCAATGAAGCCAATCCAGCAATGTCCCATGATACCTACCTTTGTGCTTCATCATAAACCAAAACAATGATAAATCAAGAACAAAAATGTCATGAGTTAGAATATATATCATATCATCGAGAAGTCTAACTCATGGAAGCGGGTGGGAGGGATAAAATCTTGCCAAGTCCATCTCTGAGGAAAGTACTCAATCCACTTCAAGAAAGGGTCATGAAAATTGTAAGGTCCAGAAAACTGACTCAAAGGGCCTACCAACTGGCTACCTAGGACATCCTCATGCTCTGAAGTCAAGGAAGGGATCGACAAAGACCTAGCAGATGACTGGCAAACTACCAAGGGAAAATTGAAAAACTGGGATAACTGACTCAAACTTGCAGTATCCAACCGACCCTTGGAGTCTAGGGTTTGCCTAAGAGGAAGCTCAACATAAAAAATATACTTCCCAACTACACCTTTAATGGACAAGCACAGTAAAGTAATAACAGGTGGCTGGAGTGAAAAGTCATGAGAAACCTTCTTTAGGCAAACAATGTTCTTACTTGCATCAAAATCCGAGTAGAGTAGTGGTTGATAATCATCTTCATAAAATAAATCCAAATGCTCAGAGGAACAATCATCAAATTCCTCAAGGTATGACCGAAAATCATTAGGAAAACAAGGCACTGGGTCATCCTTGGGCTTTTGGAGAGTATGGGTAAAAACCTCATCTCCTTGTTGCCACTGGTGAAGAGTAATCTGCTGCGATAATTGCAAAGGCAACACTTGGAAATGACTCTCAATGTCATATATGGGATCCATATCATAACCAACTATATCCCACCTACGTCTCCCAACACGTATGAATTCATCAATGTTATCAACTATGTCATTATTTGTATCATAACATGTAGGTTTTGAAAACTCATTCACCTCCTCCTCATTTCCTTCATCATAAGGTAAAACATCATCAAAAACTAGTGGAGGAGGGAAACTTATTGTTTCTTCTTGTGCAGGGGCTTCAAGGACTTCATGCGTCATGGTCTCATCCTCAGAAACTACCCCTTCATCTTCAATTATGCAACAAGGAAAGTCTACTTCTTTCGGGGATTCCATTTCTCCCTCATTTTCTGAATCATGGGACAAGGTGTCATCGAAATCCTGAAATGGAGAGCAACTAACCTCATCGTCCTTTTGTTGTGCAGGAGAGAAGGGCTTTTGGATGGCCTCATCAGAAGGAGGAGCACAAGCCGGTACTTCATCATCTTGTGTAGGTTCTTGCTCCTTAATCACGTCTTCACTCAGTTGTTCAAAAACTCGTTCCCTTCTTTCTTGTGGATTATTAGTAGAGGTTTCCAGGGAAACTAGTTTTATCAAGATGAGAGTGTCCAAAGTATGGTCATTGATTTTGGACAAGGAGAGGTTTACCTCAATTTGTATGGCCATGTTGTGAGCTTCTATAAGTGTTTTCGGGCCCTTTTTATTTAGGAGGAAGCTTAAATGCCCTAGAAGCCCATTGGTATAGAGGTATACGAGGTACTTGTCTTCAGGATGATGTCTTTCAGGAATCTGGTATAGCAACCTCTGAAACCTAAACCCAAAAACTCTGACATTTTCATCCTTTGTTTGTTTTATGTATTCAAGTCCTTTCAATAATGATTGGATATATTCCAATTTCACACCCCACCTCTCAAGAAAGACTTCTTCAAACTGGTCCATAGATGTGATGCTGGCAGCTGGAAGGTTATCATACCATCTTCTAGCCTCTCCATGCAGAGTGTCAGAGAATAGTTTCATTACCAAGTCTTCAGCATCATCATTGACTGGGTGGTGCCAAAAGAAAGCCCAAAAAATGCTCATGTGACAATTGGGTCTTTCTCCATCGATGCCAGCAAATTTAGGGAGCCATTTTTTATACCAGGGGGGAATTTGTCTAGGATATCCTGGGATATTACTCATGTCCAAAGGTTCATAGTTTCCCGGATCCCATTGTGAAGTCATAGTTGGCTTTGTCATCAGTGGAGTCGCCAGATAATTTTCTTGAAACTATCAAAAGAAAAGGGAAAACACCCTAGTGGAGTCACCAGTTAAGCTTGTAAGATAAGTCTCTGAGACAAGGCTTACCGAAAAAGATTTGTCGTTTGAGGATAATTGACTCAGTGTTCCTCGTAAACGGCGCCAAAATGTTATCGCACAGTTTGTAGCTAGGTCAAATGGCTAGAAGGTATAGGCCAAACTGGCGTAGCATGAACCTACCCCACCTAATGTCACCACAATGGGGAGGTTCTTTCTATTTAGGGAGGTTAGCCCAGGGGAGACGTCCCCAATAACCTAGGGTTTTGAAGAGGCCAAAGTATAAAGGTCAAAGTAAAAGTTCATTCTCACAGGTTACCACCAAGGTCAGATAGTTCGGCTAAACAACCAATAAAGAAGTGTATACCCAAATGAGAACACCTGCCCGGAACAAGACAATAACAAAACAATATATATGCAGGCTATAATTCAATGGGTTAGTACTTCATATAACTATCTGACATCAATATGTAAGCAATCAGAACAATAGATATCAATGAGATCAACGTTTATCAATATAGCAATAGAGTAATATCAATTCATCAATAAATATTGAGATGAAGTAGCCAATAATGTATTTAATCAATCCCTTTACTCAATAAATGCTTTTAACCATCATCTAATTGCTTATCAACAAAAGTGTTGCGTCAAGATGGAATAACCAAGTATGACGTTAGCCTAATTAGGGTTAGCTAGTTAGTTAGGGTTTCAAATTTAAAAGTTTTGAGAAGTTGTTTGAGCACTATCACTTCAATGTTTTGGATCTAAGATCAGTGCCTAGGGGTAAATGGAGTCAATTGAAGAGAGGACACAAAGTTGAAGGGATAAAAGGCTAAGGACGAGAGGGAAGGGTTCTAAGGTGTTGCAATGGCAGGTCCCTAGAATCAAAACCCTAGGGGAAAGAGGCTCACTATGTTGTTGCTTAAGCAAGGCCTCGTGCTCTTTCCTCCTTCCTTAGGTCAAACTTAGCAAAACGGCTAGCATAAAGGATAAGTCAAGACAAGAGAGTAAGGTGAGGGAGAGTGTTGCAATGGCAAGGCTCTATCACCAAACCCTAGAAGCAGGACAACCCTAGGTGTAGATAACCTAA
This sequence comes from Picea engelmannii, assembly GCA_009831015.1. Taxonomy (NCBI): domain Eukaryota; kingdom Viridiplantae; phylum Streptophyta; class Pinopsida; order Pinales; family Pinaceae; genus Picea; species Picea engelmannii. The sequence goes on along the minus strand of ML799867.1, from coordinate 125,533 downwards.
GCMTGGGACATCTCCTCCTTCTTAACTTTTTAAAAGCACAACTAGCACAAGGGAAGAAGTGAAAAGAGTGTAGCAAAGGCTAGGCTCTTCCTTCCTTCTTCAATGGCTGAATATTTCTCTTTTAGGGGACATGAAACAAGGACCTACTTGTGTGCTTGTCACCTAGGGTTTTAAATCAGCAAATTTATAACAAATGCAAGAATACAAGCCTACAACCATTCAATTAAGAAGTTTTGCAGAAAATACACTTACATATCATGAAGAAATAGCAATGCAAACCCTAGTTGTAAACCTTCCTTCAAAAGAAATGCCAAATATGCCAAGAAAATCCTTCCATCAACAAGTGTGCCTCACTTTAAAAGACCAAATATCCAACAAGGGCACAAAAATCAGACCTCACAAGAGAGTGAGTTGTGTGTTATTGTCAAAATGAGGGGAAAACTCCTTGATATATACTGTATCATGACCTCTAATTAAAATTAGGTCATTAAAAATAGCCAACAAGGCTACAAACCAAAATCATATTGTTTTTACATTAATTTGGCAAATCAAAGCCCTGATTGAGCACAACGAAAACGTCAAGCCCTACTGAGGGAGACGTTAGCCCCTTTTAGGGAAAAAAGCAACAAAAAATGACAAACGTTGGCCTTCTTTGGGCCTCCAAACCCTGCCACACGTGCCAGCTTCCCTGTCAAACTGCCACACACTCAAAATGACGTCAATGGATCCTAGGTGACGTCCTCGTCCATCAAAGGGAAATGTTCCTCCTGAAGTGGGTCAACCCCCCTGGGCTGGGCTCAACCAAAGTGTCCCGGATGGAACATCCTTCTTCTTCTCAGGTGCAAAATCTCACTCAAGAACTATCCTGTCTCTACCCTTGATGGGGTCCCAGCAACCATCTGATGGGCTCTTTAGCCCCATGGAGGTCTGAACTAATCATCTCCCCATGTGTACTAGTCCAATTGGTACCTGTCCATCGGGCATGGTCCTGCACATCAAAAACTTCGCTTTCCATGGGCTCATTAGTCATAAGGATCATAGCGATGTTTGTCATGTTTCATCATTAATTTTATCAAACATATGCATAAAAACCTTGATATATCATTCAATAGCTCAAAGATATTACAAAGACCTACAATACAAAGCCGAAGAAAAAGAAAAAATACCCTATTGGGCTAGTATCCATAAGGAAAGGAAAGTCTCCAAGGGGTATCATCCAAGCCATGTAAAATGAAGTGATGTGGTCAAGGGATGTCCAGACATACGGGTACAGTGAAAGACAGGGATGCATGATATTACCTGTGGGTGCCTTTGTAGAAGGTGAGTTATACCCGTCACGGATGCAATTCTTTCCAAGCCCTTTATTGTCTTTATTTTGTTCTTTTCTTTATTTGTTTTTTTCCTTTTTTTATTTCAAGGACTAACTAGAGGACACTGCCTTGGCGTGGTGACCAGCGCTGACAGTGTTACCCACAAGCACTTTCACAGAGATGATAAGGCTAGCTCGTGATGAGACCCCCTTTCCCTTGGCCATGCAACCAAAGGTCACTGCCCTGACATGGTAACCAGATAATGGCAATGTCATGCTATTAGGTTCCCATGAACATAATAGGTTGGCTCGTGATGAGACCCCCTATCCTCTTGGCTAGATCTTGTTTTTGTTATTTTTCTTCGGGTCCCTCTTGTTTCTTGCTAAGAGGCCTTTTATTGCCTTCTCGGGGATCCCTGGGCGAGGCATCTCTAGGTTTCATTTTTATGGCTTTTATCTTTTACCAACTGCTTTTACCTTATGGGCCTTTAGCTCCTTCTTCCCACGAGATAAGGTGCAACCCCACAAACAGATCATCCCTATGGGACAGATGAGTGGGAGATAAGATGTAAAAGTGATGATATGATGGGAGAAGACGATGGCTGTTTAGAAATCCCCTCGATGGAAAACCAAAACCTATGGGTACAGGCTTGCTAGGACACCCTGTCAATCCCCCCCAACCATGGTCAAGTGGGTTAATGTAAGATCCAAGCAGTTGTCAGAAATAAAAAGATTAAGATGCATATATCTAAATGTTATAATGATAAAAAATGGCACATACCATGATACCTGGACCAATTACCTCATGGAGCAAGAGTCTTCTCCGATATAAGACCAGGATGATGGTGATGGATGATGTTGCTGCTGACAAGAAGAATTCGATGAAAGAAGAGAAGGATGAGCCCTCTAGGGCCATGCTCAGGTCAATCCTGCTCTCGGTACTCCATGTCTAGGACTTGTGGGCCTCGAGACATGATCTCCTATTTATCCCTAGAAATCAAGGATAACACCTCTGATGATAAAATATTAAAATAATCCTCCCTCACATATGTTTAATAGTGCATGGTCATCATCAGGGTTGGCAGTAAGTTTGGATAATTTCTTTGAAGGGTAAGATTCCCGACGTCGACAATCTTGTGAGATCTCCCATGAGCTAGGCCAAATATCATGGAAAAATGTATTATAATATAATACAAGTATATTATATTATATTACATTAATGTTTCAAAGCATTTGGGAGGGAGGAAGGAATTTCTAGAAAATAGGAAATCCTAAAAAATAAGAAGGGCTTTCTAAAATTAAGGAGATGTGTCTTCATCATTGATTTCTCATGGGAAATGTTATAAAGTATGTAGTCTTTCAAAACCATGAGAAAAATGAATATAAATAAAAACTAAAATTAAAATAACAAATAACTTAAAATAAAATGAAATTAAAATTAAAATATGTACAAAAATAAAGAAAAAATTAAATTAAACTACAATTTAGGAAATTAATCCCAAATTACATAAGTCAAGTTTCCATGTCCCCTCATAGTTTCATCGATCAAGGTTCCACACCTAGGGGCTGTAATTTAGAAAAAGGTGTTTAAGGTAGGATTCAAGAAACTATGCGCGATGGAGAGGAGTGATCCATATGGTCATCAAGGATGTGATGATTAGGTTGTGACGAAGGGAAAGTGATGGGGATGAAGTATACAACACTCTGTTTGATAATTTAATGTCACGAGTAGCGGTGAATCGAAACATGACATCAACTCCAACCAAGCACACATCATGCGTTAGTCCAATCAATATGCACATCTCATAGAGAGAACATATTCAAATCGCGAGGAGCGGGAATTGGTGAGGTTGAGGAAAAGGTCCTTACACTAGACCACCATGCTTGTGACAGATAACGAACAAGCATCAGGTGACGACATGACAAGAACTCAAAATCAAAAGTATGAATAAGATTTTGGCCTCGGTTTTGGCCATAGGTAAGACCAAAAGGACTCAGTGACTCAGTATAGCTCTGTTTTAAAAGGCTTAGAGACAGACTTATGGGAAAGGTAGATCTGACATCCTTAGGGATTCAAACCTCGAGGCAACTACAAGCCAAGGTACTCTGCTTCCTGATAGGGAGAATCCTAGAAATAATCAAGTTCAAGGTTGTGGACAAGGATCAAGAGATTCCCCTATAGGCCTCTTAAGGCTGGAATAATCACGCAAACGAAGTGGCTCTCGAAACTTACTCTAACAAAACAAAATAATGATATCAGCCATACGATCAAAATAAGACTTTCCAGTACTATAAACAACATATTTCCCACATTTAATACAATTTATAAGAGAGTGTTAGGTTTATTCAACAATCAATCATGGGTGGCTATAGATAGGTTCCTTGATACTGTATGTGCCAAGTTTCAACTCAGAAGAAGGATTATTTATTTTGTAATTCAGACTTAGTGTTCGAAACAACATATTAATATCGACATGCGAACGTATAAAAGTTGAAGATATTAAGCAGAACATGCCAACAAGAGGACAAAAATTTTGAACTGGTCAATTAAAAAAATAATCAATAGTAAACTCATTCACGACATGCAATAGAACATTAATCTTGCAGCCATATAGGATCATCAAACACTTTGGAATTAACAAAAGTATGAAGATAGTGTATCAATTACATCATACAAATGTCAATGAAACATCATAGGTCAAGAAGCACCATGAAAACATTTGAAATCATCATATCGAAAGGAATAACCAACACCCATCAAAGATAATCAACAATTAATATTAAACCCCCCATCCCCCTCAAGGTAGGCAAAGAAATAACATTAGGCTCAAGCAATAGAGGATTAGGTAATAGGGATGAAATTTTATTAGGGGCCCCTTTTCTTTCACTTGTAAAATAAAAAATAAAGAGGGTTTGTTGTGGCCACAACACCATGTGTCTTAATAAGTCTGACTAGGTAGTTAACATTGAATAAATGTAAAGTAGCTTCATTAAAAAATATCGAATAAGTAATTATCATTTAGTTATGATTAGGGTTTTCTAGCTATCCATAAATAATGACAAAGTGCTCCTTATAAATAATTTATTAGAGTATATTGTATTGGAACTTAGTTCATCAGGAGGTTAACCATTAGAAAAATAATTGAATATGAATTGATCTTTCATAAAAATATCAATATATGGTGTTGTCTATATATAAAGTAAAGGTTTCTCTAAATATCTTGTTTGTGATTCAATTGAAAAAATTGTCATAAAAAGATAGAGTTATACATAATACTTACCATAAAACTTTGTATAACTTTGAGAACATCATGAACTTATAATGTTGAAGACAAAGATTTACTTAAGTTTAGTGTAAATGTTCTTACATTAAAATGATTAGCTATGCATAAATATAATGAACTTTTAAAGTTATATATATATCAAATTTCAATTTTATATTTTTATTATAATTTTTTTTTAATAAAATTAACATTATTATTGTATTGAATTGTATTAATTATGAAAATAATTGATTATGTATAAATATAATGAATTTTCAAATTTATATATAAATCAATTTTATATATCATTAGCTATGCATAAATATAATGAATTTTCAAACTTAAATATAAATCAAATTTCAATTTTATATTTTTATTTTAATTTTTTTTATTAAATAAAATTAACATTATTATTATATTGAATTGTATTAATTATGAAAATAATTGATTATGTATAAATATAATAAATGTTCAAATTTATATATAAATCAATTTTATATTTTTACTGTAATTTTTTTTATTGAATAAAATTAACATTACTATTAGATTGAATCGTATTAACTATGAAAATAATTGGATATAGTGAATTACATACAAGTGTTTTGTTATTTCTTTGGTTAAACTTGAAGACACGAAAAAGAAAGTGAAATCAATGGTACTCAGATATTTCCAATGTTTTAAATATACCTTTCATTTTGATTGGGTTATAGATGTCCTGAAATTGTAGTATATCTATTACTTTTATTGGAATAAAGTTGTCCTGAAATTTTTAACTGTATTGAGTTGAAATCTTACCCACTGCCAATCTCCATTGATGTATTGATTATGACAACCACCCATAATCTTACCCACTGCCAATCTCCATTGGTTTATTGTTTCCACCCAATCACATCAATAAAGAGAAGTTACAACTATAAAACAATAATAGATCACTTTACTTTTAAAAAGCATTCATTTTATAGAAATTATGTTTATATCGTATTGGTCTTTTGAAAAACGAAATCAAATCTCTGTACAACGCATATGGAGTGGTACAAGACTTGCATTATATATCCAAGATTCCAATTATTCTGTTAAAAAATCTTGTCAATATAGAAAAGGACTTGCATGTGATATATAGCTCATCAAGATTGCAATTATTCTTTTAAAAATGCTTTGTGCATAGTCACCATAAATGTGGTAATAGTATCAAGATAAAGAGCAATCGGAATGGTCTCTAAGGYAAGTCTAAGTGAGTATAGGGAATTCGAAGATATTGATAGAGGAGATAGGGCTTTTACTTGCTTTTCCTTCCAGTCTCCCTCTTGTTAKAGTGGTCTTTGTTCTTTTCCCTTTGAAGCATTGTGGTTTTTTATTGTATTGGTTCTTTCTTGGCTAGTGCACTGAACTTGTATTTCTCAGCATGCTGCTGCCTTATGTAAACGAATTTATACCCTATATAAATTTGAGAAAAWWTTTTCTTGGAAAAAAAAAAGTGAGTATAGGGAATTTGAGAGTAATCATTGTAGTGATTAGAGTATATATTAATATAAAAAATCCAAAGATAAAGAGTAAACATCTTGGACTCTAAGGTGAATATATGTGATGATATTGTTTTTTAGAGTAATCATACTAATTATTTGAATATCCATTAATATAAAATATTCAAAGGTCTTAAAAATACAATCACTTTGAATGTATCATTGACATGGTTTTAGTTAATGGAATTGGAAATCATTGTACTTGTTGCTCAATCTTATTTAACTATCAAATGCAAGAGTCATGAGACTTTCACATCATTGAACCTTCAACCATAACATGCATTTCTTAAAAACTATTGTCTAAGTTTTTACAACTTTGGTTCAATATAATTTGAATATGATTGTGTCATGTATTTGTTGCAATTTAATATGAACCACCTTCTTTAAATGACCATCTAATGTACTTGTTTAGTACTCATTTAGTAACAAGATGTATGAATTACAAAATGTATGAATTATTTGTAATTGGCCTTGATATCGCTCTTCTTTGCTTGGACCTGCGGTCTAAAATGCTCTTCTCTTCTAAGTTGTTGTAAGTTGGTCATAGATTGTTGTAGTAATGGACAAATGTAGCTTTTTTGGTAGGAAAAATATTTTCTGAATTTGTTTTTTATATAACTTGGTAAATCTAAAGCTGAAATATTTCATTCACTTGCCTAGTTTTCATGCCAAATCATTGTACTCTCATATATGATCTAAGGAATTATTCATACTAATGAAAGTCACCTTTAGCTATTACACATGTTTATGTTGTTCTATTAGTATACTATCGACCAGACGAAAGAAGTCCACAATGGCCCTTCCCTTGAGAGTTGCTAAAAATACACATGCAAGTGTTGTTATCACTATCTCAAATGTTAGATAAGGCATCGAAGAAAGGACAAGAGTGCTCATTAGCAGTGATAGCATTATGCCATGAAAACTTTAGAAGGTTGTCTTTAAATTTAGGCAAGGGGGCATTGGTGGGACTCATATATAATGGTGAAGAAACATGCCATAGAATGGCACTATGGTCCACTTCATGTTGGAAAATGTTACATTTCTAAATGAATTTGTTTGGATCCATGTAAGAGGTCATTAAAACATAACTATTAAAACACTTCCAATGGACCAACTTATAGACATTTGGGAGCTAGCAATTGGGCTACAAATTTTTGTGTCCCATAGATGGTATACATGGTGGGTGGTTTGTGGAGGGCCAGGGGGGGGGATGTAATAGTTGAATGTTAATTTTTGACTCAAAACAAGAAAAATAATTCCTAGTAAAAAAGATTACTTGCCACTAATCAATATCTATTTGTCTTCAACCTATGAGATTATCTCATATGAGGCCAACAAGCTAATTCTCAAGCATAACAAAGTGTTATGTCATGGGATCTTTCAAATCAATCTATTTCATCTACTAAGCATATTCCAACTATTCAAGAGAATCAACAATATTCAAATAAATGTTGAACAACTTACTAGACATGTTAGATTAGTTGACCAAATCAATAGTTAAATCATGAATTTTTTTTATCAATGTCGATCGTAAATAGGAAAAGAATGAAACATCATTTGACCTACCCCAATAGATTTATTCATAGCAGAAAAATCATATCAACCAGTGTCAAGATCCGAAAATGATATTTTAAAGACTTTGGTTAAGTTTATGCATGAGTAAATTTACCATTTAGGAATTAAGAAAATATGTTTAATGAATGAATGTTCCATCCATATAAGAAGTAAAAACAACAAACCATAACACCAAGATTGTTAACGGAGTTCAACACAAGTTTTCCTTTGTCTCTGGGCCTTTGTCTCAATGGGGAAGGCTTCTTATTAATCTTCAATGCTTTAAGATTACAAAGGAAAGGATTACATAACAGCTTCTAAAACCACCTTTCAGATCTGCAACTTCTGGACATAAACAAACATCACCATTGGCTAGAATAGGAAATTCTGAGACTTTTGAGTATGAAGTCGGCTATGCTTGGCTCGACACTTTGGGATCTTGAAGGACTTTTTTTTTCTGCTACTCAGATGTAAACACAGAAGCCATATTCGGACTCCTCTCGAAATTCTGCAACTTTTGAGTATAAAGTCGACCTACTTCTGAATAGTCCCTCGAGGCCTCCCCTCGACATGAATCCTAATGTTACACCTTGTCAGATCCGTACAATCCATACAGTCTTGATTTGCGTGTCAAAAAATTAGCTTTTCTCAATTTTTCATTGCCGGCTAAATAAGCCAAACTTCGCCAAATTTAGGGACAATTACCAAATTAGCACCAATTAGCCAGATTAGCGAGATTCTGCCAGATTTGGAGGATCTCCGCCATATTTGGTGGAAGCGCCAAATTTCGAGAAATCGCCAAATTTAGTTGACCTTCTAGAAGGTACCACGTGGAGCCTCCTCATTGGACCATGTGTCACCTCATCATTGGCCTGAGCCATGTCACTGCTTTCACAGTCATCGTACGATAGTCATGTGTCATCGTACGAATTTCCATGTGTCAGTGCATAAATTCCACGTCATCGCCACATCAGCTGCCACGTGTCATCCATATGGATGCCACGTCAGCATCTGTACTGCCACATTAGCATCTGTACTGCCACATGTCATCCATATAGATGCCACGTCAACATTCTATACAACCATGTGTCGTGTCCATATAGTGCCATGTGTCACTTTTTTATTGGGCCAAATCACCCCCTAAAAAAGCCAAAAATGACTGGCACATGTCAGCTCCTGGTGCTGCCATGAGTCATTTTGATGTCAGCATGACATAATGCTGACATCATCATGACGTACTGTTGATGTCAGTGTTGACTTTGACCTATTGACTTTGACTTTGACTTTTTTTGTCTGTTTGACATGATCTTCATATCGCGATAACTTCTGCATACAGTGTCCATTTTCAGAAAAAAAATATATTGTCGGAATCAGTGCAACAAGTCTGATGTGATGACGTTAGTTTCGTCTGATTACGAGAAATTTTATTTTTAGGCCTTCTTGGATCCATTTGGATCACGCCTCCCCACTAAGACCGTTTGGCCCTTCAAAAGGATATTAACTAATCATCAAGTGTGGGATAGGCCTCCTCACTTGTCATTTGTCTTTAAACTCTGCCCTGTGCACCTGTCACATCATAATCAATTGCATAATAACCATGAAAACTAAAAGCATATTGTTAGCCACTTGAACTCATTCACATCTTACTGAATCCACTACCATCCATGTAGAAAATATTAGCAGCGATAACATCAGAAATATGAATGAAACTAAACCAACATGTTTGGTGTGCTTGCACGACATTAATTTATCTTGAAGCAAAGTATGATTGAACTCCCATCCTACAACCATCTCATGTTCTTTCTTAAGATCAACTGCTTTACTTGGCACAATTATAGGTGTATTTCTTGCATAAGTTGTCTTCTTTAATTGTTCCATTGTTAGAAGAGATTGATTTTATTTTATGTGATGAGCATGTACAACATATTCATTGCCTTCTTTAGTTAAGTGATATTGATTATGTTCCCTGTAGAATATTGTTTTGTGATAATATAAATAAGGGCTTCCCAAGACCATTCCACATGTTTCTAGTGGCAGCACATCACATGTTAATTCATCCACATACTTAGATGTAATTGCAAATTTTATGATACATTGCTTTGTTATGAGAAATTTATGATCTTTGCTTATCCAATTTAGTGAAAAGGGTTTGTGATGCATCTTAGTGTTTAATCCCAATTTCTTAATCACTTGTTCTAAAATTAAGTTAGATTGAGATCCACTATCTATCAATGTATCAATCTTAGTATGTTTCATTATGACCCTTATATGAAACAATTTATTTTAGAATCATAACCATTACCAATTTTACCTGTCAAACCAACTGTTATAATCTTAGACTCGTCACCTGAATCATACCCCAAGTCTAATGGTTGTATTGCTATTGCAACTTTTTGCCTCCATTTCCTCTCTTTGAACCAATTTGGTTTCTTCTCTAGGTGCAATTGCTAACAATGTTCATCATTGTGCCCTTCTTTATTGCAATGCTTGCAAGACAACTTCTCTGCATTCACTGTTGCTGAATTTGCTTTCTTCCCATTCCCTTTTCCTTTGACTTCATTCTTTGAATATGATTCCCCTGATACACTAACTCCAATTTTTATTGCTTCAATATACATTGCTTGAATAGAAACCTCATCAATATTAGTAGGTCCAAACATAAATACAGTATTACGAATATAAGCAGAAAAACCTCCTTTATACTTCATACGAGTTTCTTGTATAGTCAATGGAACATCTAACATCAAATCCATCTTACGAAATTCATTTGTATATTCTTGCACCAATTGTCCTTTTCTTAACTTAAGACTTTTCCATTTAGTTAAATCCTTTTCCTTATACCCCAAATGATATAATTGTTTTCTAAGTGTGGAAATAAAATCATGCCATGATGGAAAAATCTTACCAACTTGTTGAGTTCCCTGTTGCATTTTACTTTTCCAGCAGATGAGAGTTGTGCCTTCAAGACAAAGCGATGCCAATATGATTTTGGTTGCCTCATCTTTGATTTGTTTCACATTACAATATACCTCCATCTATCTAACCCAGTTATCAAGTTTCTCAGCATTACCTTCGCCATCATACATAGGAAAAACAAATTTTACATCAAATTTAAGTAATGGCATATCAAGCTTATGTTTATGAGAATGTTTTCTTGCACTAGAATTTGAACTTGTACTTGAAGAAGAAGAAGATGGAGATGAAGGAAGTGAAGGAGGAGTTTTAGGAGGGTTCTCTCCTTCTTCACTTTGGGCTTGCTTTGAATATTCCCATTGAACCAATCTCTTTCATTCCAAGTAATCATCATACAACACTTTTATCATCTCCGACATGGCAAAGAAGGTTCTTTGAAACTCTCTTTCATTTTGAGAAATACCTTCTTCCGATTCCATCCGCTCACTTTGGTATGTCCTCTTTCTTGATCTAATATCTGGATCTCCTTCTACAAGCTCTCCTTCACCACGACTTAGTTTTTCCCTAGTAATCATGCAAACTCAAACAACCAACTGTCAACCTGCTCTGATACCACTTGATCCGAAAATGATCTTTTAAACACTTTGGTTAAGTTTATGCATGAGTTAATTTACCATTTAGGAATTAAAAAAATAAGCTTAATGAAAGAATGTTGCAGTCATATAAGAAGTTTAAACAACAAACCATAACACCAAGATTGTTAACGGAGTTCGACACAGGTTTTCCTACATCTTCGAGCCTTTGTCTCCATGGGGAAGGCTTCTTATTAATATTCAATGCTTTAAGATTACAAAGGAAAGGCTTACATAACAACTTTTGAAACCATCTTGTGTTTGTCAAATACATAAATTAATATGAAAAGAACCACGGAATGAAGCGAGGCGGAAAGCCAACGCGGCTAGGGCCTAAACCCTAGCTGCCTCCGGTCTGGATTTTCGTCTGCAGGAGCTCGGATCCGTCTGTAGCAGCCGATCAGAGCGTCCCTCCTGCGATTTGCACGTCAGAGGGTCCCTCCTGCGATTTGCAGTGGTAAGAACGTCCCTCCTGCGATTTGCACGCAGTTTTGAGCAGCGGTTGTGCCTCTGCGTTTTCTTGTTTGTAGGTGGCTGCCGCCTTGCTACGATGGCCCCAAAAACGATTGCCGAGATGGAAGAAGATCCTCTGGAATCATTCAAAGCATTAGTCCGCTCGGCAGGACCTAAATCCAAGCCTTCTATCTCATCTAAGTTTGTTAAGAAGATGGAGGATATCCCTTCGCTGGAGCTATCTCCAGATGAGCCTTGCAATCTTGCCCTCCTTCTAGCAGAAAATGCCCTCATCAGTAAGTTTACGGGGTTATGGCCCAGCCACAAAACGGTGGAGGCATGGATGGATGATCTTTGGAAGTCACTGATACAGGGAGAAGTCTCTTTGTGCGCAGTAGGCAGGGGTTTTTTTGTCTTCAGTTTCTCGAGAACAAAGGATCGTGATCTAGTTTTCAGATCTGGACCTTATTTCATGGGGGCGAGAGGGTTGTTCTTAGCCCTTTGGACACTTGACTTCAATCCCGGAGCCGAAATCACCGCAGCTCCTGTTTGGGTTAGATTGCCTCATCTTCCCTTGCATCTTTGGGGGAGAAGATCTCTAGAGGACATTGGAAACAAGCTTGGGCGTTTTCTGGACAGTGTGGAGCCGAAAGGGGATCAGTTTACCTGTGCTCGAATTTGTGTTGAGGTTAACCTCGAGAAATGCCTTCCGGAAGCCATTAAGCTCTCCCTGGGGGAATGGTTCCATATCCAAGAGCTGGACTATGAGCAGATTCCTTTTAAGTGCCTCCGGTGCCATGCTTATGGTCATTTCGCAAAAACCTGCCCCAAAGCCTCTGGGGAGCCGGGACCAGTCAAAGAAGATGATTTTCAGCCAGTTTCTAACAGACGAAGACAGCCAAGGAGAAAGGACCCACTACTCCAGGCTCCGAAGGCCACTCATTCAGCAGAGGCAACTCTAGAAAATAAAAACAGCTTTGATGCATTGAAGGAAGATGAATCTCTAGAACCAGAAACAACAGCAGTTAAGGGAAATCCTCCGACAGGCGAAAGCTTTCCAAATACCACCCCTCCAGAGTCAGTAGCAGCGAGAGAAATTCGGGACTCAGTTCTGGAACCCCCTGCCCCTGCAGGTCTAGTTGTTTCAACCCCCTCTAGCGGCTCGGTGGAAACTTCTGACACTGAAGACATTTCAGTTCCGTCTCCACCCCTTACCCGAGGGAGAAAGACCAACAAAGCTCGCAGAGAAAAGGAGGCTGCCTCCAACATTTCTTTAGGTTCTCAGAAAAAGCTGGATCCCTTTTTTAAGGGGAAAGTCTCATCCTCCTAGGTTTAATGCTTTGCTTCTGTCTACTATTGTGCTCACAGTTTGTGAGAATTTACTCATGTATGCACTTTTTGTCATTTTCTCGACTTAGCTCAAGAAGTAAATGGGATTGTACTCCCCAGTTATTCAAAAGAAGGTTGGCAGCATCGTTAGAGGTCACCAACCTTCTTCAGCTTTGTAACTCTCTAATTCTGGTTTGCCAGGAAGCCGCTTAATACAATCTAACCATTCTTGTCAAAAAAAACAACAACTTTTGAAACCATCTTTCATGTCTGCAACTTTTGAAAAGAAACATACATCACCATTGGCTGGACCAGGAAATTCTGAGACTTTGAGTATGAAGTCAGTTATGCTTGGATCGACAGTTTAAGATCTGGAAGCACTTTTCTATTCAGCTACTCGGATGCAAAAATAGAAGCCATATTTAGACGACTCTCAAAATTCTGTAAATTTTGAGTATAAATTTGACCTGCTTCTGAATAGTCCCTCAGGGCCTCCCCTTGGCACGAATCCCAAAGTTATGCCATGTGAGATCCATACAGTCAGTACAGTCTCGATTTTTGTTCTAAAAAATTAACTTTTCTCCATTTCCATGCCCAGCTAAATAAGACAGACTTTGCCAAATTTAGGGACAGTTTCCAAACTTAGTGCCAGTTAGCTAGTTTTAGCGAGATTCCACCAGATTTGGTGCAACTGTCAGATTTGGAGTAATCGCCAAATTTAGTTGAACTTCTATAAGGTGCCACTTGGTGCCTCCTCATTGGGCCATGTGTAACTTCATCATTGGCTCAAGCCATGCCACTACCTACCACGTCAACCTACACAGTCATCATACGGTTTCCACGTGTCATCTGTACGATTGCCACGTGTCATTACGTACAGTCCATGTCATTGCCACATCAACCACCACGTGTCATCTGTATGACTGCCATGTCATCGTACGACCCTGCCACATCAGCATTCGTACTGCCATGTCACTTTGCCACATCAGCATATGTATTGCCATGTCACTGCCTAATCACTTTCCACGTGTCATCCGTACGAATTCCATATCATCATTGCGTACAACCACGTGTCGCGTCTGTACAGTTCCATGTGTCACCTCTGTACGGTGCCATGTGTCACTTTTTTATTGGGCCAAATCACCCCTTAAAAAATCCAAAAATGACTGAAACGTTTCAACTCCTGGTGTTGCCACCATTCATGCTGACATTAGCATGACGTACTGTTGGCTTCATCATGACGTACTACTGACATTAGTGTTGACTTTGACTTTGACGTTTTTCCCTATTTGACCTAATCTTCAGGTCGCGATAACTTATGCATACGGTGTCCATTTTCAGAAAAAATATATATATGGACGAAATCGACGCGACGTGCCCGACACGATGGAATTGGTTTCATCTAATTCCGAGAAATTTTATTTTTAGGCCTTCCTGGATCCATTTGGATCATGTCACATCCCAAAGGAAAACTTGGTGACTTTGGATTTGTTGTGCATATGTAATAGCATTCTTAATATAAAGGTATAAAATTTGTTTTGTTATGGATGTTCACCCAAATACATCACAATTCAAACGAGTTTGTGCTATGAGGGAGGATAATGTATACCATACTCAAATCCCTTGAAGCTCAACAAAAGAATATAAATAACTAAAAAATAATGAACATAGAACAAAGTAAAATCATGGAAATCACACTATGTGGCAGAACAATTATAATAAAGGAAACATAACACAAACTCAAATATGAGATAATGTTATCTCCAATATGGTCTTTGTTATCACACCAATTTCATCCACACTAGACATTTATGCCATTTTAATAGAAGGCATGTTAATCCCTAGATATTGAGTTCTTCCATTTCTATTGTTATATTAGTGTTGTCATTATTGGTTATCTAGGCCCTTAGGCCCTTTAATTATAATTAAACCCTTTATCATCTATATATACCAAGGAGCCCCGGTTTTAGAAATCATTGCATCTTGTGTATTTTTTATATTGTAAAAGGAGGTTGCCTCCTCGAAGAGGATTTTCATTCATTCTTCTTTCTCATTCTCAATGAATGGAGTTACTTATCTTTTAATTTTTATACTATTTGGGTGTTTGATGTATAACATTTGGTTTTAGAGCATACAATCCTTGGGTTTGGCTCCTTCAAATTAGTCATCTTGGTATTTTTGGGATCCATATGAGACATAGTGAAGTACCTATGCTAAAAATTTCAAGTTTTGGTTCGCTATACTTTTATAAATATAGGCTATGGAAATTAGGGTTTTTTACTAGCCACAAAACTAGTATAAAATAGGTGTTCTTGGTAAAATAGTCATATCTAAAGTGAGAAAAGTATAAATTCCATAATTATTTATGAAAAATTGAATAGAAAACAGACCATACAAGTTGGCTCTCTTGAAAGGGAACAAAAAAATATGTTTTGGGAAAGTTACCGTGTCTTTCTCTTGGCATATAAGAATCTAGTCAAATCTATGGCATGGAAAAGAAGACATATCAAATTAATATATTTTGAAATTACAAACTCAGAGGGGATAAAATTTCAGTGATACTTTAGGAGAAAGTTCAACCAATAAGGAAGTCTACAAAATGAGTTTTTTAAAGGTATGTTAACCTTAAATTAGCACAACTTTTTATTGGAAGATGTATTTTTGGGGATTCAAATTTATGTTAAAGAGAATAGGAGCATTATTATTTTCTCATATGTAAAATGCTTCTACAAAAAAATATATACTTTCTAAACCTCCAGAGAACCCATACATAACTCTTGAAGAATGTGAAGACTTAGGGCATCATGTATCCCAAATGAGGAACCAATTTAATGACATGGGTGATAATGTGTTGAAAAAGGTTCATTTGGAACATTTGGAAGAAATACTTAGAAGGAATATCGAAGATAAAATGGATAAAAAGATGGAATGAATACAAAATTACATGGAAGATATGCTCTTACGTACCCTGGATGAGAGGTTCCCTAAAAGTGATATTTTGACCCAACGAAAATCGTGAAAATAAGGAGAAAAAATTGTTGAACCACAATCACATATGGGGAGTATTTTTACATGTTTGGGGAACATTAATATTGAGTCTCAAAATCATGATCATTCATCACTCCAAGATCCACATCATCATGGGTTCAACTTAGGGCAAAGGAACTACTTAATTCTCAATGTAGATATGAGGAATTTTGATGGTAAAGATCCTATAGCATGGATATTCCAAATGGACAAAATCTTTGGTCTACACCAAGTGTCAACTTTACAAAAGGTAACTTTTGCATCCTTGTATTTAGAACTTGATCAATTTGTCTAGTACCAATGTATTTGTGAACAAAAAAAATATAATATGGTCTATTGGTCCTTTTTATGGATGAATTGATAGCACATTGTGGGGATATTAAGAGAAAAACACTCTTTAGTCAATTGATAGTTTTTTTGCAAAGGTGTCAAATTATAGAACACATTCAACAATTTCAAAAGCCCAGTATTAGAGTAAAGAACATTCCATAGGAAAATGTGTTGGATATCTTTATGGGAACTTTAAAGGAGAGTATTCAACATGAGTTGTATCTCTTGGAACCTAAATCCATGGAGCATGATTTTAGTGTGGAAAGGAAAGTTGGAAGTAAAAATATAGTTACTAGAAGGGTCGCCACTAAAAACTATAGATGAAATGTTCCATGGAGCATGTTCCCTCTCCTAACCTCAATCGACCCTTCAAGGTTGGCACCTTAGTAAATGGATGAAAGAAGAGAAACAAGACTATGTTTCAATTGTGACAACCAATATAGTAAGGGGCATAAGTGCGATGAGAGGAAATTATTATACATATAATGTGAAGAGGAAGCAAATTAAGAAATAGAACCATCACAAGATATAGAACTAGAAGAGACTACTCCAACCATATCTTGTCATGCATCATCCGACATCAACACTCCTCAAACTCTTAAGATAGAAGTACATATCAAAAATAAAAAGGTAGCATTGTTGATTTATTCTAGTAGTACCCATAACTTCATTAAATCCAAATTATCCAAACTTCTCAATTGATTTATATATCCAACACTAAAGTTTATGGTAATTATTGTATATAGAGTTACCACAAATTGTTCAGGGAGGTGTCATAGTATTAAGCTCATCATGGGGGTGTATTTATTGGATAGTCTAATGATTGAAATACAAATGGGTGGTGTTAACATTGTATTAGGGATCCAATCATTACAATCACTAGGAACTATTTTCTCTTTCTTCTTGTTGGGGGGTTAAATACCTAAGGTTCGATAAGTTTTTACCAACAAAACACCATAGGCGTCGACATATTCAATATTTAGTGAAGGACCGAAGAATGTCTCACACAAAACACCATGAGAATCACATAGACTATTGTTCTTGTGTAGGGTGTGAAGGAAGAAAACATACTGGAAACCTTAATTATCTATCCATTCATTCATTCATCACGTGCTGAATAATATAATAGAGACATACATTCAAGTCACAAGTCATTAGATGCATAGATAAGTGTGCTCAAGTTGTACTCATCCCTTTCATTCATTCAATGCAGTGAGATACAATAGGGTCATATCCTGGCTAAGATACATTAAAATTCAACACAACGATGAGTCATACCCTCAGATATTGATCTAATTTCTCTCTCATGCAAAAAAATAGAAATGACAAGAAGTAAGAACTAAGCTTAAATTGAGCTCTAGCTCGTCTCTTTCTCGTACAAAAATGAACTCTCTTTACTCAAAATCCCAACCCTTACATATTTGAATGCATATCCCCATATCTTCCACGAAGCATGGAAATAATAACTAACTTGATATATCATCCATAACCTCAACTATGACCAATCGAGTTGTTACAAAATTAGTTACAATGATTCCTGAAGATATTTTCAAATCTGACCTACACGTGTTTGATTTGATTCCTTGCATATGGTACAAAATGGGTTGGTGTGTGCAACAAATCTTTGGCTCACATAGAAGATAAATATTGGTGTTGAAACATGTGTATTCTCACCCATGTGCAGAATGTTGACTAGTGGAGTGAACCTAGTTTTTGTCAACCATTAGGTTCCAATAGGCCCTGAACAGTATTAGTTGTCTCGCCCTCTAGCCAATGACATTGTTTATAGTGTGACGAAGGAGGTCGATGGCACTTTCGTAATTAGTTCCAAGATGAATTATTTGGACTGGCCATCAAACTCGTCAAAATTTTATTACATATCCCATATCTTTTTGCAAAAATACTCGACATCACCTGATGTGGTTGTTGGAGAGTTAAAGCTGATATGATCAACCACTTGGGTTTGTTGCTTCTTGAGCATCTACAAGTTTGTGGTAATGCAGTTGGGATTTATCCATTGCATCAGGCATGATACTTGATATCCTCTATTGTTCATTGTGGGTTGACGCAACCTCCCTAAGATTTATGGAAATGGTTGTCATGGCCTCTTGTCATTCAATGAGTGGCAAGGAGGGTAGTGATTAATATTGTTGCATAAATCGGGTCTCAGTTGCACGGATATGATAATTATCACATAATTCATGGGGATTCTAGACGTGTGTCTAGAGCTTGAATATATACTTGACCACCCCTACAAAATATGCAATGTATTATTTCCCCTTTTCCCATTCCTCTTAGTCTAGTGAAATTCATTGTTGTATCCCCTCATTCGTTGATGGGGGAGTGTGCGTGAGTTTCTCTTGAATGTCAAGGTTCTGTGCTTCTAGGTATTGGAGTCTCTCCTTCACCTTGCTAAGATTGTATGATGAAGGGAGGTCCAAAGTATTTTCTACTATATGGGGGACTTGTGAAAAAATCTCAATGATGTGTGCAAAGTGACTTCCGCCATGTGAATTTATTTGATATCTTGGTGTGCTTCTTTAGTCTCCTTGTGGAGAACTATTTCTTAGTGATGCTTGTCCTAGGCTTCCCTATGTGCAACAATTTATTGGTCATGTTTCTACCACAATTGGGATACAATTGCATGAGTTCTCGGTTCATATCCCCTAATTCATTCATAATTGCAACGATATAAGTTTGTAGGTCATGTGAAGGAACCTGTGCCAACTCTAGCATGGTGTATGATATGGGTTGAGGTTCTACGGGGTTGGATGGATCACAAGTAGTGACTTCCATTGTATTGAAACAAAATACTCTCTGTTGAGTACTGTTGCGTGGTGATGTAGGGTGAGCTATTCTTTCTCTCATCTATTATGGTTGCGATAGAGATTCAATTGTGGGAGAAAGTGTTAGTTGTTGACAAAGTGCATTGAATTTTTGTGATCAGTCTATCTACATTATCAACTACCCCTTGAGTTCCTTGATGAGGCTAAGGATGGGTGTGGAAGTCCTTCCTAGTTCTTACAATGGAGTGAAAGTATTAGTCCCTTTATCGTTGTGTTGGGTGGAATGTGAGGGGACTTCCTCTGTGATGAATGTTGGGTTAGTATATTGTGGCAGAGTTGGTGTGCACACTTTCTTTCTTGACTCCAATATAGGAATTAGTTTGAGCGTGGTTTTTGGTTTCTTTATAGGTGGAGTCTATGCCAATGTTGTTTGCGTATTTATTCACTTGAGCCCTTTGTCCTCTTCATCTTTTTGGTATGTATTTATGTGATTCTAACCAGCGAGTCTTTTTACCTTTCCTTGGGGTGTCTCCTCCATTTGTTGCTAACCCACTTATTCTTTACCTTTTTGCTGGGATTGTGTCACTTTCTTCTTCTCAAGTATTTTCTTTATACTTGTCTCTAATTTCTCTAACTCGTAATCAGGGGTGAGTTGCAATTTTTCTGTATACTCGGTGCCTTCTTGCTAGATGTCTTCCTTAGTGATATAGAAGGGAAACATAGAAACTTCTTCCTTTGGGGCCACACATGGGTAAATAAACACATTATGGAAATTACATTCAAACTAAAGGTGGTCATCATACGTTTCCATGATGTGTCTTAGTATTCATGGTGCAGATGCCACTACTTGGATAATTTCGGTAACCACAACTAAAATGCAATGTTATTTTCAACTTATAGGTCCTTGTCCTTAGCGTGTTGGATCTCTAAGAAATTCTATGTCGGTAACCAAAACGATTCTAGTTGGTCATATTTTCAATTCATTGGTGGTTTCCATACTACCATAGCTATAAGGAGTAATACCTAGCCGTAGTGAAACCCCCTGCCAAAATTCTTTGTTTCCAGTCAATCTCTTATAAATTCATTCAAGTATCTTTCCCATACCATATGGATTCTTTTGACACAAAATTCAACAATGAATACTACCCCCATTGGGAAATAATCCTTGCATAACTTATGCAACATTTTAGTAGTTGCATGGTGAATTTTACCCTGTGGTTTCTTATCTCTGCAATTACTACTGCCCTCGATCCCCTGCGTGTAACATACTTAGTGTACACATCCTCATGTGATGCATCCTTAGCCAATATTTCTATTGTTGGATCATATAATTTTGTAGGGAGTTCTATGACTAGGATCACTATGTCTACGTTGACCAGATATGGCTTGTCGAGGAAGAGGATCCCCCCATGTAGGTGAGTGAGTATCATACGTATTGATTTATGGACTAGTTGTGCTTGAACTGAGGGAAATCTAGTAGGGACATTATCCTTGACTAGTTCAGAGGCTTTTCCCATTCTTGGGTGATCAATTTTAGTTGACCATCGAGCCTTAATTCCAACTCTGCATAGGTGCTAAACTACAACATATTTTATATTTGAAACCATTCCAAATATGGGACCCCTAATACTCACATTAGTTGGTATCTTAGGCTTGGGAACATACCAGTGTTTTGATTCCTAGACATTATTTCATTCTGAGGGCTCACTTAGGGAGGCCATTATCCTTGTTAAATGCTTAAGGTATTTGGGTTCCTTTACTACAACCTTATCCTCAAGAGATCTAATTTGAAATGACTGTGGAAACTGTGCTTTGGAATGGCTACTTGTACTAGGTATGAAACTTGAATTCCATGAACTCCTGATGTTCTTAGTGACCTAGGCGCTCTTTTCTTTTCTCTAAGCTATATACTCGGATTCTTTGTGAAAATAGTGAAGTAGAATATAGTTATTGATCATTAAATACTTTGTGGGTGAATTCCTCCCCACGATACCTAGATTTCAAGTTATACCTCAAGGACTATACCCATCAACAATAGTGGCCTTTACTACCACAAATTTAGTGTATTGTGGAGAATTATTTACATAACTGATTCCAATTCCCCAAGTTACCTTCACCTATCCCAGGGTTAACTACCCATCTCTTTGTCACTATATCCAACTGTGTCACGGTAGCCATCTATCATATCTTGTTATTCCATCCTTTAGCTTGTACTCTAGAATTTATACCTTAATCTCCTCTAAATATTCTAAATCCATTTTCAAGAATGGCCTATATCATCCCTCTTTATTCTGTTGACCTCTCTAATACTCCTACTTATTATGCCATTTATTTCTAACCTACATAATTCCTATTTTACTTGTGCATAGTGCATGTCTACTACACACTCTTATCCTTCATAGGGTAGGTTATCCCCATGCAAATAACCATGGTGAGCCATGATGTGTCCTTATTTGAATGTGGTTCATGCACCCTTTCCATGGTTGTTTGTCGAGTTCTACTACTTGTACCCTTCCAACTAGGCTAGTGCACCAACCTTGGGATGGTTTTGTCCTTCGTACGCACCATTTATCTAGGTTTGTTGAGTGTGCTAATGGCATACGACATGTGTAGGAATATTTTGGTGTGATAAAATGAGGTAATATCTTATCCAAATATGTGCTAGGAATGTTCATGGATATCCAACACCTTTCACAAAAAACAATGTGCTCCTTAGGGTCCTCGGTACCCTTGTATCAGTTCATAAATTCAAATTCTATTGTGGGTTGGAACTTGAATTTGATGTATTCTACCACCCATTCTCATTCCTTTATATCCACGTGGTGCATTTCCGACAAATGAACAGGTGTTAATTTAATAAATACATCCATGAACTGTATCCCTTGGGTCTCCAAGACCAAATATTTCATTTGCGCTAGAAATGTGTCAAGTGGCCATGTACCATCAAATCTTGGTAGGTTGCATAATTTTGATCCAATTTAGTGAAATTCCTTGGTGATTTGTGTGCATCTCTTGGTGGATACCTCATACAACTTATTCTTCCATCTATTCATATAATCCTATGATTTTTTGTCATAGGAGTGAACACTTCTCCAACTCAGCTCACCATCAACTATTGGGTTGACATAGTCCTCCCTACTCCCTGTGATATTATATGTGCTCTAAATGATGGAACCCTACACATCCTCATTCACAACTCACTATATTTGTATCCATCATGAGATTTGTCTCCCTCATTTGGATCCAACGAAAAAAAAAACACAAAATGTGTTTGTTTCAAAGGACATCTACCCTTTTTCATTATGTTGTCATTGATGTCAAATGATTGATGTCAAAGAGTTGATGTCTTTTCATAGTATCATTCATGTATTGATTGATGGCCTATGTTGTCATATATTTAATTGATGTCAAAGATGTCAAGTTGTGTAATAGTGATGTATTGTCATGGATTGATGTATAGACAAGATGATGTAAAGGTTTTTCATTGTTGTCTTGTCATGGTTGATAGGAATAACCAAATGGATAAACTCCAAAGTGGTCCCCTTATTTTGAAATACCTCATAGGAAGATGCTCTTGGATAAAGTTCTCAAAGTGGTCTCTTATGGTGAAATCCATCACGGGAAGACGCTTTGTGAAGTCCAAATGGTTAGGTAGCCCAACAGTTTGGTTAGGGAACCCAAGTTTGATTAAGGAATAATGTAATGAATATCAGCGAAATTGCAGGAAAAACTATCCCATATGGATAGTATATGTCATGTTGTTTTCGGTGATATGTGGAACGTCAGATAACTCCTCACGGTTAGAGAATTATGGCCATGTGAAGTTGGAGAACCCTCATGAGTTATCTAGAAGCCTCTAGAAGGTCAAAGAAGTCAAATTATTCTATAAACTCCTAGAAGAAGTTGACCAGTCAAAGTGGTTAGTCATGGGTTAAGTGGTTGCAACAATAAAACAATTAAAAATAAATTAGTTGCAACTATAATTGGAGAGTTTACTATTTGTGGATAAAGTGGCTAAGTGAAAAAGAAGTTAGTTAAGGGAAAATAAGTTATGAACTGACTAATTATAGAAAAGTTAGTTGCAACAAGAAGTTGTGAGTAAAGATAAATTATTTAAATAATAAAGTAGTCAAAGTGGTTGGAAAGAGAAATTATTTGAATAATAAAGTGGTTGCAACAAGAAGTGGTGAGTTTACTATTTAAGGATAAGTCAAAGTGGTTGCAAAAGAAATTAATTAAATAAATAAGTTAGTTGCAACTAGGAGTGGGCATATGGGATAAATGCAAGACCTTGCGGATTTAATCCAATGATGCTTGTTAAATGGAAATTTGATCGAAGGGCTACTATTGATCTTTACAATTAACTGTTCAGTTACGATTCAGTTAGCAAAACCGAATCATGGTTCTTGGATGGTTGGTGATTCAGTGGCTGAAGCGTTGTTGTCCTAGGAATTTGAGGTGTAACTGAAGTTGTGTAAAGTGCATAAAAGAAAGACGCAGTGACTGTGTATGGTTGGTTGTTCTGAATGAAAAATGAGTTGAACTATAAGAAAGGGAAATTACAGTATGCACCGTGTGAGACCGATAGTATGTGTAATGTGAGATAAAACTCAAAGATGAGTAACAGATGCTGAATAGACAGAAGCAAGAGAAGAATTGCAGAACATTTTGAAGCAGAGCAGAATTGAAGAACGGATAGAAGCATAGAATAATTGCAGGACAAAAGAGAATTGGTAAGAATTGAAACACCTACGTTGTTGGTCATTCAATCATTTTACTTATAAACAGGGAGGTAGGGTGCTGCTAGGGAGGACTGTGGTCCTCTAATATTCAAGTTGATGCTTGAATATTGGGAATTGTAGCTTCCATCTAGTTGTGGCTAGAAAACAGGGTGGCAGGGTGGTGCTTGGGAAAACACAGAGTTTTATGTATGCAAGTTGGTGCTTGTATAAGTGGAAGTAGGTGCTTCCATCCAATCAGTGTTGGAACACTCAAGGAGTTGGTGCTTCCTTCTAGTGGGTGCTAGAGAAACCAGAGAGTTGGTGCTCTCAACAAGTTGGAGCTTGTGAAACAGAGGTAGTAGCTTCACTTTGAGTTGGTGCTCAAACATAGATGATGTACAGAACTTAAAATATTGCCTATCATTTTGAAGAAGAAGAGGTTTTATCCCTTTATGGATTTCCTCGTGAAAATTTGTCTCTGTATATCTCTCATGTGTGAGTGATGCTTGTTATCGTACAGTTTGTAGGATAGGTTTAAGTAGCTTGAAGGCAAGGCTCAAACTGGCGTAACAGGAGCTTCCCCACCCACTGTCACCTCGATGGGGAGCTCTTTCTCTTTAGGGTGGCTAATCCCTAGGGAGACGTCCCTAGTAATCTGGGGTTCTGAAAGGTCTTAAGGTCTAAAAGATCAAGATGAGGGTTTCCTTTCACAGATTACTGCCAAGAGAGATAGTCAAGGATGAAGGTATTCCACTGAGAAAG
>ML799867.1:72719-92197 GCA_009831015.1 Picea engelmannii | reverse complement strand
TCGTATTTTCCAGGTTTCTCTCTGCCTTTATCCCATAGAAAAATTGTATCACCCACAATGAAGTCCCTGTGTCTGGCTAACCTGTCAAAAGCTTTCTTAACCCTGTTCTGATTTCTGCAATTCTGATCATAAGCCTTTCGTCTAATTTCATCTAACTCAATAATCTGATTGACCCTGTTTTGAACTGCATCCTGCTCTGCGGAAGTGTCCTCGACTGATTCATAAGTAGGAAGTCTAAGGTGCACTGGCAATCTAGCCTCCAATCCATA
The DNA here is from genome assembly GCA_009831015.1 of Picea engelmannii. NCBI lineage: Eukaryota > Viridiplantae > Streptophyta > Pinopsida > Pinales > Pinaceae > Picea > Picea engelmannii. The sequence goes on along the minus strand of ML799867.1, from coordinate 91,928 downwards.
CACTAGTTCAAACAGACTCTTTCCAGTAGCTTCTTTCTTTGTTATTGTGTCGGCCCATAATGCATGTTTGATTTTACTATCCCAAGACTTCTTGTTTTCGCCGACTATTTTCTTAACAATGGTCATTAAGTTTTTGTTACTTGATTATGCCTAACCATTTCCTTGGGAATAATAATCTGATGCATGTGATAAGATAATACCATACTTGAAACAAAATGTTGATATCTCAGCTGAACAAAAGGCCTTGACATTATCTGTCACTATCTTTGATGGGACCCCAAATCTAGTTATGATTTTGTCTTCAAGGAAATCCATCACCACCTTTTCAGTTGTTGTCTTTGTAGGAATGGCTTCAACCCATTTTGTAAGGTAATATGTGGCTGTAAGAACCCAAGAGAACCCATTACTTGAATTATTTCCCAACTCCCCAATGAAGTCCAAACCCCACTGCTGAAAAGGTGCCTCAACCACTACTGGTTGCAAAGGGAGTGCTACTAACTTCGGCTTTCCTGTGAAAATATGACATGGCTCACATTTCCAAACAAGATGATGTACATCTAAAAATATAGTGGGCCAATAATATCCTGCTCTAAGGATTTTGTGGGTAGCAGTTTTAGCAGCAAAGTGTCCTCCACAAAACCCTCCATGGAATTCATCCAATAGCTTCTTTGACTCAATGTCATCCACACATCTAAGGATAACCCCATTAGGATTTTTCCATCCTAATCCATCTCTAGTAAGGACATACTTAGAAGATTTTAGCCTTAAAGCCCTTTTCTTGTGTCCTACTAGATGTCTTGGACAAGTTAGATTCTTAAGATAGAAGATGATGTCTGTATAACAATCTACTTGTTCAAGTTTTAACAAGTTAGGATGTCATTCTTCAATAATGATTTGGTTAACATATCCAAGGCTTTCTCATTACTTTCTGTCAACTTTTTTGCCAAGCCTTGACCCTTAATCAATTTAGTTGGTTTAATCTCCAAATCATACTCTTGGATTTTAGCAATCCATCTACCCCTTGAGCCTAATCCTTCCACTTGAGATAACACATCTTTAACCACAGAATTAGGAAAATAACCAATTACTTTGGAATATCCAATGAAGACTCTGAAATGTTTGAGTGATTTGACTAAGGCATAAACTTGTTTCTCAAACATGGGATATTTCAATTCTGAATTTTTTAAGGCCCTACTCATATATGCAATAGGTTGATCATGGCCTTGGTCATTTTTCTGAAGCAACACACTAGCAATTGTGTCTTCAGAGGAAAAAGAGAAGATCTGAAAATCCTTCTCATAATCTGGGCTAATAAGAACCGGAGCTTCACATATAGCAGTCTTAATCTGTTCAAAAGCTCGTTTACTTTCATCGTTCCATTCGAATTTTACATCCTTCTTAAGTAGCTTATATATAGGTTTCATGATTTCATCATAGTTGGGAATGAACCTATGGACAAAATTGGTTTGTCCTAAGAAGGATTGAAGAAGTTTCTTTGACGTGGGTGAAGGCACTTTACCAATGGCCTCCACTCTTTCTGGGTCTAATTTAACTCCATCTTTAGTTATGACGTGGCCCAATAACTTACCTTCAGTCACCCCAAAGACTGACTTAGCAGGATTTAGAGAGATTCCAAACTCTCTACATCTGTCCAAAACTTGCCTAAGGTGGCTAATGTGAGTTTTACCATCCTTAGAAAAAAATGTTAAATCATCTTGATGTATTTCAATCAACTTACCAATTAATCCCCTGAAAGCACAATCCATAGCCCTTTGAAAAGTGGTTCCAACATTTGATAAACCAAATGGCATTCTAAGATATTCAAAAGTTCCTCATAGAGTAGTGAAAGTAGTCTTATGCCTATCTTCTGCTTTAAGTCTGATCTGATTATAACACAAGAATCCATCGAGCATGGAAATCATTCCTGATCCTGTAACCCTTTGAAGTAGAGTTTCCATCATGGGAAGGGAATAGTTGTCTTTAGTGCAAGCAATGTTTAAGTTCCTGAAGTCAATGCATATTTGAATTTGTCCAGACTTCTTCCTAGCAACAACCAAGTTTGAGCACCATGAAGAATGTCTAGTCTGCGCAATGATGCCTGCTTCTAACATTTTATGTAACTCATTTTGGACCAAAGGAGCTAACTTGGGGTTCAACTGCCTCAACTTCTGTCTAAAGGGCTTAGTACCTTCCTTAAGAGGAATCACATGCTGAATCACATCCTCCCTATAGACTTTGAGTTCATCATAGCTAAAGGCCAAGACATCCCTATATTCCTTTAATAAATTAACAATTTCATTACTTTCTTCTATAGGGGTAGTCTTGCCTACTTTTATCAATCTAAGCTCTTCATTAGTTCCAATATTGATTTCCAGGTAATCACATGGTTTTTTCTTTGATTCATCCTTTTTCTTATCACCGTCCTGTCTATCAAAATCTCTTTCTGAAGAGACCACTAGTTTAGGTGGGGTCTTTACATCATCATCATTTTCTGTGTAATTACAACCTTCCTCTTTCATACTTATGTTTAAGTATGAAAATTCATGTATGTGAAGCAAAAACTTGACCATTTGTTTGTCGTCATCAAAAACCTGCCAATGATCAATATTATTTGGGATGGAGGGTCTAAAAATTACTTCAACTGAAATGTTCTCATCTATCAAACTATCTGGAAGTTGTAGTGTAGAAGTTTCTATTGCAAGTTCATCAGCTTTCGAATTCTATTCTTTAGGAATTGTAATCAAATTTATAGCATCAAAGTCATCTATTAAGTTCCAAATTGCACTCCTATATCCCTTTAATCTTTCAGACTTGCAAGCAAACTTATTCTTTAACTGTTGTATGACCAAGTCTGAATCACCTTTGATATTTAGACATTTTATTCCCCTATCTCTGCAAAGTTCTAAGCCAAGGAGTAAAGCTTCATACTCAGCCACATTATTAGTTGCGTCAAACTCCAATCTATAATAGAATTTCAACACTTCACCACTTGGAGATTGAAGCACAATTCCGGCACCCTTTCCTTCTCTAGAAAAAGCACCATCAAAGTTCATGTACCACACATCGTCCAATTCATTATCTTTAACCGTTTCTTGCAAAGGCACAATAGAATTAGACAAGATGGCATAATTACCAAGACCTTCATCAGTCCAGTTTAATTCATTTTTGGGCTTCTTGGGATCTTCAACATGATACTTCCTATACACTTCCCTATTCAACTTGAAATTACTTCCATCTAGGGTAGGGAGAGTAGCATAAGATAGATCCATTTGTAAACCACCACCCAAGTCTGTAGCTGTTTTTTTGTTTAATAACATTCCCCAAACATCCGGCACATCAATTACCACAATATCCATTTCAAACATGATGTCCGGGAATGTTGCTAAGAATACTTGTAAACCTTTAATCAATCCATGCACTTCTATTGTTTGACTGTCCAAGGCACAAATGTTGTGATGAGGTCTAGATATTCTTAAGTTCAATTGTTCCATCACCTTCTTAGTAATAACATTTGAGGTTACCCCTGAATCTAGCATGCAATTGTGTAACACTTTGTCGTTCACAAGTAAGGAAAGGTAGAATAGCAAATTCTTTTCATTCTTCCTATCCCAATTCTATAAAATCACCGGTGCATCCTGGTAAGCCATGGCTATTTGTTTTTCAACAAGATTCTTGGGTGGCTCATCTATGGCTTTAAGTAACTTTTTCTTTTGTGAAGGAATCTTCATGAGTTCTGATACTGGCACTAACATCTTTACACTACTCAACCATCCACCTAAGTCTATATTTAAATTTGTATTAGTTGGCGCTTTAGACTTAGGAGGAGATACCTTGGGAACATAGGTTTGACCTTTATCTTGACTTTTATTTCCACTCCTTCGGTATGTTATGCCTCTAAACTTAGCCATTTCTTCAACCTGTTGGGGTGTGGGCTTGGGCCCATACTTTTCTGTAGCTTTATCAACAATTCCACTCATAAAGTTTCCATGGCTTCCCAAATCATTTACATCCATCCAATCATAATGGTCACCATAGTACCTGTCATTACACATGTTTAATTGTTCATTTCCTTGGTCTTCATATTCATTATTGCATTCTTCAAGGAAGACTAGACAGGTTGATTCCTCATGAAATTCACCACAAGGTCTACAATAAGGCATAGGGCAATGATCCACAAGGTTAGTGGTTTCAAAGGGATTTGGGGGCCTTTGATCATTTTGAGGAGGTCTCCTTGGCCACTTATCATTTGGCTTATGTTGTTGTCTATTGCTTTGAGACCTCTCTATTGTGATCAATCTATTTTGCAAAGCATTAATCTGATTGGCATGGTTAGCTTCCATCTATTTGACTTGATTGGCATGATTGATTTCCATCTGTTTAACCAACTGAGTAAGTTCTTTCATGCCATCACTAGAGGATTTTTTATTTTCAACATTTTTCTTCTTCTCTTCGTAAGGCTAGGAAGAAGACCCTCTAGTAAAACCAAGAATATTTATATTCCTAGCCTCAAGCATATTTCGTTCAATCCTTAAAGTTGTTTCTTGTGCTACCGACAGATTTTGAGGGTCCTTATCCTGTAAGGCATATCTCATTTCTCTCTTAAAATCTTCTATATAATAAATCAAAATTGCAGTAGCGGGGGGCTTGACATCTTGATGAAGGCTCTTTACCAAGTCATTAAATTTATCATTGAACTCTACCACTGTTTCGTTTTCCTTTTTATGGATGGTGGTGAGTGCACCCAGCTGAAACCTATGTTCTTTCTGATCACCCCATATTTTTCTAAACTCATCCAATATTGCATTCAGGGTGATAAACTTATTGGCAGGAAAATCTTCAAACCCATCAGCAGCGCTTCCTTCCAATGAATAGACAAACAGGGTCATCTTTACATCCTCTTCATCATGACCTCTACAATACTTCCCAACACACCTATGAAAATTTGAGATGTGAGCACTAGCACTTATAGCATTGTTCCCATGGAAGATAGGTAATTTATCAATGGATTTCTCAGGAACATCATGAGGGGAACCCTGGATGGCTGCAAAGTTCAAAGGACTCAAAAATTTGGCCATTAGAACGTTAGTGTTATTAATGGGGTTATTTACTGTTGGTTGATTATTAGTTTGGAACAAGTATTGGATATCGTTGAGTGCTTCCTCCCTAAGACTTTCAAGTAGGCTCCTAGGAGCTAAGCGGTTTAATCTTCTCCTATAAACCTGCTCAGGCTCAGGTAAAGAGTAAAGCACTCCTTGAGAATTGCTCCTAGTAGTATACCTGCTAGACTTTTTCAATGGAGTCGCCACCTAGATAGGAATCACACAAAGATAACCAATCTCAGGTTCAAAGAATTTTTAAGGCCTAAAAGATTTTATTATTTAGTTCTTAAAGAATTACATTAATTCGTTAGAACCAAGGATAAATGACTTATCCCCGGCAATGGTGCCAAAGATGTTGCCATCCTTATACACACTTGAAAACGTGAGCTAAGTCCAGCTCACTTAGTGTGTCCTTGGAGGCACAATGCCTAGGTTCACAGCCCATGCTGTCACTTTGACCGGAACCTCTTCTGTCTAGGCTTACTCCTAGGGAAGCCAAAAGGGGTAGACCTTAATTACTAGATGTGTTAAAGTTTAAGTTCTAGGAGTTAGTTTTAATTTCTTAAGGTTAGAGGGGATCTATCCTATGATGCACAAGAAGCCAATACAAGATGCAAGGGTTAGTATGTAAGTCAAGCCTTTTCCTAGGGAAACTAAGACTAGTGCCTAAATATTGGGCAAGGGGTCGACTAAGTTAAAGGGTTGTTCGTTACAAGTAGATTACAAGTTACTTACAAGATTACAAAAGAATAAATTGAACCAAAGAATATCAGATACAATTAATTACAGGTAAAAATGCTAAGATACAAATGATACAAGAGCAAGCTAATCACGTCTTACTTATATGTGTGCAGGATACCAAAGATTAAAGCATCAACATCAACAATTCATCACAATTATGATATCATCATCGAATATATCAATATCATCAACACATTCAAGATGATTTAGAAGATTTAAGCACAAAATGTTATTAAGATTGATGAAGATTACCCACACTCTTGATAACTTAACTCACCAAGTGTTTATTAGATTAGGAAGGTTTAGTTTTTAGGATTTCTTGAGAGTTAACAAATTTTATTAAGCTTTCACCAAAGCCTCCTCCTCCTATTGCCAAATGATTGTTGGATGCTCAATAAGTGTTGCCACCCTAGTTTCACAAGTCAGCCCAAAACAAGAGTACTTCCTGGAGAGGACAGATCCGGTGTGTCGTGAGACAGTCCCCTGTCTACACCCTCTGTTGTTTTCCTCAAGCCCCATATTAGATGGTGAAGATGGTGGTCTAAGGTACCCTAAATAGTCTATTATATATATATATGGATTAGGCAGACTTTTAGGTGATTATTAGAGTGTTTTGAAGATTTGAGGACACTTTTAAAATGTGATTTAGTGATATGGCCGAAACTATTATGAGCTTAAAAAAATGTTGCTTCAAGCTTATGCAAATAAAGATGGCTGAAGAAGATTTAAGTTATCACATGCACATATAAGCTTGCTATTAAAGAAAAATCACAATGGCAAGGACAACTTGCCTTCAAGAGATGGAAAGAAAATTTAGTGTGTGTTTGCCTACTTAACCATTAAACAACATTCAAGCCTAAGCAAGTGGCTTCCAATAGATATAATCAATAGAGAAATAAACCATTCACTTATTTAAGCACTTAGAGATTTAAGCATTTAAGATCTAAACATGTGCATGAAGAAAAGACTTGAAAATTAACTAAGCAAGTAAATGATATAGTTAGGTTACTTATTATGCCTCCCAATAGGCTTAAGGCAATGATTATGTGTTTGATCTAAAAAAAAACAATTATAGCATTAGCCCATAGATCATTAATCACATCATCAACCACTTAACCTTGCCTATTGGGGTATTCCTCTCCCAACTAGGTAGGGAATTAATTAGTTTGCTTAGTTAGGTTAAGTTCTTTTAGGATTTAGAAATTAAGGCAAACAAGTGAAAGAGAGAGAGAGTCTAAGAAGTAAACTATCAAACCAAGCAAGCAACCAAGAGACAACCTCTACCCCACGTCCTAGGTTGAGAAGGTGCCCTTCACCTTCTAAACCTCACGTCCTAGCTAAAAAGGAAGCAAGAAAACTTAAATTTGAAACCCTAAGCTAGATCTACACTACCCCAATGGCTCACAAATGGAAGAGGGTCGTACCACCTCTTCCACTACAAGTGTGAGCTACTAACAAGCAAGAAAAAAGAGGCAAAACGTACCAAAATGATGAAAAATGAAGAGTAGGGTTGAGAGATAGATACCAAACCCCCTTGGAGGGACTTTTAGTGTTGTGTGGATGTCTTTTGGGCAGCCAAGACTCCTTTAAACCAGATGTGAAACTTGCAAAACCAGCAAGCTATGCTTGCTAGAAGAGCTACACACAACCAAGAAAAATGAAAGAAAACCCTTTCTTTTTAGGGCAAGAATTTTCCACGAGGAAAGAGAGTATATATGTATAAAAATTGACCTATCTAAACGAGTTATTCTAGCTGAAAATGAATATGAATAAACAGCAATATAGATGAAGAGTAAAGGGTTAGAGAAGTGGAGTGTATGAGTGTCTCAAGAGACCCTTCTCCTTGAAGGAGTTCCTAATGAAACCCTTGAAGTACAAACCTGCAAGACTCAAAAGGTGATGTGCATACAAGAGATAATATGTTGAACATGTATATAAGACGACACTTCAATCCTATCTAACACATCAAGATATATAAATCCACAAGAACATGCATTGATAGATCTACTTAGATAACACTTTACCTAAGATCAAATGTTGCATTCACCCGGAGAAATTGATACAAGATTACCTCATAAGCATTAGAAGATCAAGAACATGCATCGCTCCTCTAGTTATCCTCCAAAGTTTCTCCTTTATTATTACTCAAGAAAATAGATCTTGGAGAGAAAATACTCCAAAACCCTAAGAGCATAGAATGGAAAAATGGAATGATGGAGAGAGAGAGAGAGATGAAAATCAAGTAGCATAACAATAGCTCAAGATATGGTGAGTTGGGAGTGAGAAATGAAATCTATTTATACTTGGAGAGGCAAACCTACCTCTCTTGGATATAAGCCAAGTGTCCACCACCAAGAAAATGAGTAGATCTCAAGGCTAGGGCACGCCACCTAGGGTTTGCACAATAGATCTAGGGTGTAGAAAAGAGGAAAAAAGGTTGGGATAAATCCAAGGGTGTGTAGGAGGCATGGGATCCGTGCCAAGGTAGGTGAGGAGTCACAAATAATTTTTTTTAAATTATTTTGTGGAGTTTCTAGAAGAGGGAGGGCGCACCTCTTGGGATGAGGTAAAGGAATAGAGGGTGAAAGATGAGTGTGGTGAGGTTGGGATCACACAAAGAAAATGAGGGAGGCCATGGGATCCCTTCTAGGGCAAGGGAAGAGCCTCTGACAAATAAAAACAATTTTTCATTGGAGATCTACAAAGGAGGGGCGTAACTTCCTTGGAAGGCACTCCACAAGGGGAAAAAACAAGAAAAGGAAATGAATTGGTGAGGTGGAGGGAGTGGGGTCACCTCAAGGGTTGATGTGGAGGCTAAAGGGAGTGAAATCTCAAGAGAGGGGGGCACACTCAAGTCACAAACTTAATTAAAAAGGAAAAACGTCAATCCCTCTAGGGGGGCATGCCTTTTGAGTGTAGAAGGTGGGTAAGGGGTTAGAATAGGTTGGAAAAGGTTGGGAGGGTTATGTTATGCTTAGGGGGTCTCTCTCTAACCATCATTTCACCTTTTCACATCCTTTAACTCATTATTGCAACTTTTACATTTTGCCATGTTTGGACTTTAGCAATTAAAATTGTTGTTTTAGACTGACTGACACTCCGTGTGGACAAACCCATGGATAAATTTGTTCGACTGAGTTGAAATTTGGTCCATGGATGTAGGTGGTGCTATTCCATTTCTTTTGAGCACAAATACCCCTATCAAAAATCCAAGGACCTAGTTTTTACAATTATTGCTCAAAAATAATTAATTAATTAATTAATTAAACCTCCAAACTTAGGGAAATTTAATTAAAAATTAATTAATTAAAAAAAAACTGACTTAGACTCTACGGAATTCCGTGAAACTTTCTAAAATGTCTTGCATGGTCATTTACAATGATTCCCTATAACAGTTACCAAAACATAAGCCCACTAGAACATTGTTCACCACTTTGGAGGAATTATTGCAAGTGTGAGGGAAAAACTCAAGGGAAATCAATAAAGCTAAAAAGCCCAACTGATAACTTGAGGATAAAAAACCCTCGGTGAAAGGAACTCTCCCAGTGAACCGATCCCAAGGTAACTGACCTAGATATGACTCATGCAGACCTATTACATTATTAACCCACGCAAGAGTGCGGAAATTCCAATTACAAAATAAAGTGTTGGGGCCAAACACTGCCCTGTAGGACCAAAAGTCTTTGACAACATGGCATCTGATGATGCATCTCTTCATGTCACATGAGTTAACCACCTGTGTTGGAGAGGCGGTCAACACTCCCTTTATGGGTTTCCTCATGAAAATTTGTCTTTGTATATATCTCATGTGTGACTGATGCTCATTATTTATGTTATCTTTCTCCAACTGACTGATGGTCAGTTGGAGAAAGATTAAAAATGGTTCAATAGACTTAAAATTGTTTAAGCACAGTAACAACTGATTCACCCCCCCCTCCTCTCAGTTGTCTTAGTAATTTCAACATAGATAGGATTCACCCAGGAAACACTCCTCTACTTGGGGAATTGGCTTACCCAATAGGGTTGTTTGATAACCCTCCCATATTTAAATTTGGTAAATTGCATAAAGTCTTTAAGCATGTGTTTAATTTGAAAGAGGGGATCAAATGAACTTGTTTGGTGGCCCTTGTATTGAGATCGATTTACTTGTCATGATTCATATGACTTGTGGACCATTGGAGGGCATGCCTTGTTTGTCTTTGCAGGATCTTGCTTGGTGTCATCACTCGTGGAGATACTAAGGCACTTTATATCTCCATGAAGTCATGAAAGCCTGTAGGATGTGTTATCATGCAATTTTTACTTTGATAAAAGGGAAAGGAAAAAGAAGACAAAGTGGCATAACGGGAGACTATCCTATCACTGTCATCTCAATATGATGTCTCTTTCTATTTAGGGTGGTAGGCCCAGGGGAGATGTCCCCGGTGACCTGGGGTTCTGAGAATGCAAAGGATAAAGTCCAAGTTAAATTTTCCCTCTCACAAGTCACCACCGATCAGAAAGTCTGGTTTAAACAACCAATAAAGAGATAATAAACCAGAACTGTACCTGTGCGGAATAAAGAAACATAAAATATATTTGCAAGAACACTTGCTGGTTAGTACATCATATAACCAGAGACTTTCTCAATAAAAGAAATTGACTAATATATTGATGAAGTAAACAAAGATGTATAGCAACAATAGTCACAAGATAATACTTCACAATTAATGCCTGAGAAAACCTTCAAAATGAGGAGGAATAATTAATCATCAATGCCATAACACCAACATTCATCAGAAGCAAATAAGGCTATGCATTAGTCAATATTTTCAATCGCTTAGGGAAGCTTTAAATGCTGCAAAATATGGCTGTAACCTAGATGAATAGTAGCATAAATAAGGTTAGTAGATCAATCTAATCTAGGGTTAGAAGGTGTTAGTAGTTTGTTCAAAGATTTGGATGTTTGAAGGTTGTGATCAAGACACTCAAGAGAGAGATCTTAGATTAGTTCTTTCATAGGGAAAAATGGAGTCAATAATTAGTTGCAAGAATTGAAGGAGCAAGATGATAATCATAGAGCCAAAGACAAGAGGAATTTGATGGATGAAGTGTCGAAAATCCAAGGCTTCAACCACCAAACCCTAGGGGAAAACAACTACTAAGGTATAGGTAACCCTAGGCCTTAGTAGGTTTTCCTCCTTCTTTAACTCAATGATAAAGTAAAAACAACTAAGATAAAATGACAAATGCTAGGGTGTTGCAATGGCAAGGCCCTAGCAAATGGCTTCAAGAAAAGGCTCCTTGGCACAATCTAGTAGATGGATAGCAAATTAGAACAAGGACAATAACATGTGCTTGATCCTTGGGGTTTAGGCTAGCAATTTCATAAATATTAACAAAATGCAAAGTAAAACACCATAACCATTCAAGTAAGAGAAGAATTGTAGAATATTACTCACATTCACCAAGCATCATCAAGAAAAACCCTAGTTGTAGACTTTCCACCAAGAAAAATGTCAAATTCAACAAAAATAGCCCTCCTTCAACAAGTGGACACTAAATTTCAGTCCAAAAACCTTAATGAGGGCCACAAATTTCAGACCTCACACAAGTGTGAGTGAAAGATCATGATAAAATGAGAGTTTTGACTCTCTATTTATACAATACCGTTGACCTTTAATTTTACTTTAGGTCAAAAAAGGCCGACATGGCCAGTTTACATCAAAAATATTGTTTTACATTAAATGTCACAATTAAAGTCCTAAATCAAGCATAAATGATGACATCATTCCCTTTTAGGGTGACGTTAGGCCCTTTTAGGGTGACGTTGGCCTCCTGGGGCAAAACGTTAGGCCTTCTTAAGCCTCAAGAACCTGCCACATGTGCCACTTGGCACACAACTGCCTCTCAAAACCTCCAAAAGAATTGGGTGACATCATGGGCCTTCCAAGGCCTATGTCCTGGTGGAAAGGGCGCAACCCCCCTGGGTATGGGTTTGTCAGGCTGCCTCTGGTGGGACGTCCTCCTCTTTCTCTGGTGCAATTCTTTGATCTGTCTCTGCCCCCTGCTAGGGTCTCAGCGTCCATATGGTGGGATTTTAGCCCCATGGAGGTCTGAACTAATCATCTCCCCATGTGTACATGTCCAGCTGGGTACCTACCATCAGATGTGGACCTGTAACATCAACGAATACGCCCTCCATGAGTTCATAAGTCATAGGGATCATAGCAATGTCAATCACATCTAATCATTAAGTTTGTTAAACATGTGCATAAAACCCCTTTAATCTGGACAAGTGATCAAAGACATTATACTAATCTACAAGACAAGTTTGGAGGAGATGCTAGGACGTCCTATTGGGATAATGCTCACTGGATGTGGGATGTTTTCAGGAGAAATCAAATATAAGCCATGTGAGTGGATGAGGTGGTAAGGGATGTCTAGGTAAGGGGTGCAGTGATAGCAAGGAAATGTATGGCTTACTTGTGGGTGCCTCTGTAGAGAGTGAGTTGCACATGTCGTGGATGCAAATGTTTCCAAGCCCATTCATGCCTTTTGTCTTTATTCTTATTGCTTTTTTCGTCCAAGAGACTAGTTAGGGGACACTGCCCTGGCGTGGTGACCAATGGTGGCAATGTTACCCACAAGCATTTCACGGAAATGAGAAGGTTGGCTCGTGATGAGACCCCCTTTCTCTTGGCTATGCCACCAAGAGCCACTACCCTGGCATGGTGACCAACTGATGTTAGTGTCATACCGCTACATTCCCATGGACCTAATAGGTTGGCTCGTGATGAGACCCCCTATCCTCTAACTAGGTCTTGTTTTATTATTTTTATGGGTCCCTCTGTTTCTTGCTGAGAAGATTTTTACTGCTTTTTCAGGGATCCCTGGGCGAAGCATCTCAAGGTTTCATTCTTTGGCTTCTATCTTTTGCCAGCGACTTTTACCCTCTGGGCCTTTAGCCCCTTCTTCCCACAAGGTAAGGTACAACCCTTAAATATTTGGCCAACCCAATGCCCGGACCAGTGTAATGGAATGGATGAGCAGGAGAAATATGGAACGTGGTAAGTATGGTGGGAGCGGACGATGGTTATTCATGAATCCCCCCAGTGGCAACTCAAATTCTATGCGCACCAACTTACTAGGGCATCTTGTCATTTCCCCTAGATATGGTCAAGTGGAGAGGTATAAGATACAATCACCTGTTAAAAAAAAAAGGAATTGAATGCACATATTCAAAGGTTTTGAGGATCAAAGTGACACATACCATGATACCCGGACTCATTACCTCATGGAGCAAGATCTATTTCTGCTACAGGACCAGGTCGAGGCAACAAATGTTGTTGCTGCTGACAAAGTGGAGGCGCTGAAGAATGAAAAGATGAGCCCTCCAGGGCCATGCTCAAGTCGATCTGGCTCTCGGTACTCCAAGTCTAGGACCTATGGGCCTCGAGACACATTCTCCTTGGTTATCCCTAACTGGGGGATAACATGATGGATGTTGCACCCCACATGTTGGAGGGCATTGACAATGAACATTGCACTCATTATGATGTCATTTTCCCATGAAAGAGGCTTAGGAAGATGAACCATACATGACGTCATCCTTCTATGCTTGAACGTTGGCCTAGCTCACCTTGACATCACACTTGGAAAGGTCGATATGGCATGGAAACTTCAACTTGGTGATTGGGTGGTTTGTTACCCACTTTTTGTGAACAAATGGGATGATGCAACACCATGATGGTTGATGCTTTAGCCTTTGGAGGCTGGTTTACCCAATGGCCACTCTTAGAGAAGATTTTGGGGACTCATTTCCCTCTATTTTATCATTTTGGGTCATTACTTAGCATATGTGGTAAAAAATCAAGTGGATTTCGTAAAAGTCAATGAAAAACATGAATTTAACCCTAAATTAGTGGGTAATTGTGAATTGGGTTAAGTGAGCTTGGATTTCCCTCTATAGAGAGAGGCAAACCTCACTTCTTTTTTTCATAATTGATCATTGAGACATTACTGTCTCACTCTCAAAATTTCATCCCTTTCTCTTGTTATGCGACTTGTCTTTATGAGAAGAATTACTCATGCAATTTGCTTGGAGATGGACTCTTTCACTTTTGGTGGATGGTTTGTGACCTAGGATACTTCTTGGATGATCTTTCTTGTAGGTTTGTCGATGTTTAAGGTTATTTTGCTGCAGCTTGCTTTGATTATTCTTGCTTGAAGAAACCCTAGGAGGGTTAGGATTGTCTATCCCCTCCCTCAAGCCATTGTTCTTTGTGAAAGGAGGTAATTCAAGGATTGATTTGAGGGTTAGAAGTGTCTATCCCCTTGAATCCTTCCTTGGCTAGGGTTTTAACTTAGGGGTTAGGATGGTCTATTCCCCTAGTTTCCTATGAACTAGCAATCTAGATGACTAATTTAAGAGGTATGGCTTCGCTTATAAGGGTTTAAGTCCAAGGTTCTAGTCCTCCATCATTATCCATTTAACTTCTCTTTGATGTTATGATTCCATTACCCAATAGACAAGGCACTAGTTACATTGGAGAAAGTGAAATTTTGCATTGAGAAATGTGAAAATTTCTCTCTTGTGATCTTTAAATTCTTAGATAAATTGCTCATACTCTAAGCTATATTTTCATGCTAAAACGTCTTGATTCCTTGGAGTATTTCTTACTGTTGTAATAAAAAAATAGCTAGAGCCATTAGGGCTGAAAAAAATCTCTCTCGCTCTACTTTACTTACTTTTTCACGGCCGAAAATTGTGCTTGAATATTGCAATTCAATCTACTTGTTAAGGGCTATAAATTGGCACATTTATTTTCTAATTTCTGTGGTGGAAACTTCTTGTTGTAGCAAATGTTTGCTACAGCCATATAGGGCCGTTATACACTTGCTGATAACATTTACTTGGCAGCCTATTTGACCATCAAAATTATGGTTTAATCATTGGAATATTGTTTATTGATTACAAGATTTTATTTGCCATCATTTAATGCTGATTTTGACGGTAATTTATTGCATCTGTTAACATTTTCTTCTTGCTGGTATAATTTACAGTTTGTTGTAAATCTTGGGACAGCAAAGTTTCTTGTCGTTTCCCTTAGTGTTTGGTGGTTTATTTTTGTGAACTTTGGTCTTTGGATAGTGTTCCTAACGTTGGTTTTGCAGGTTGTTGATCAATTTTTCTCTTTCCTTCACCAAAGTCATCATCTTGAAACCCTAGGCACTCTCATCTAGTAACCAAAGGAGGAACCCTTTCTAACCCATTTTCTTGCAGCTTTCTACCTCAATCCCATGAAGGTCATCCGGAAAGCCTCACTTGTGGTGGAGTCACCTGTCACTAAAACAAGGAGAGTCATTGCTAAGGTGATAGTGGTTCTTACTCCCAGTTGTGTCCCACATTTATTTCTTGTGGTTGGCTTTGCCCAAACGACACTTTGTGTGATAACAGGTATATTACACAATCAACCACATGCTAAAATGTTGCACACTGATATTTGCAAGTATGACCAAGGTTTATACCGTCTCACCCAAGAAAGTGCTAATTAAGGCAATCATGATCCTAAACCCTAATGTGGTTATAACAAATATAAGCAATTCCATGATAGTGGAAGCACATTAAAAGATAAGGGAATCATGGTTCTCAAAACACCTGAACAGGTTGTAGATAAGTTAGAGTTTTAGGGTTGTAGATAGATTAGACTCTTTTGTTTTTTCATTTTTAAGTTTGGATTTTTACATATATAATTTTTTTCGAGCTCACATCAAGCACTTATATCCTAACCCGAACTTGGTCAGGTTAGAGTTAAACCATGACTTGGTTGACTCAAATTCAAACCATGACTTTGCCAAGTCAAAGTGTCACTAGGACCAACACCGAACCACAAGGCTAGGTCAATCGACATCTGTCAAAAATGAGTCAAGCTCAGTCGATTCATAGTCATTCAACCGATGATTTTTGAAACATTGGTGATAAAAACCACAAATTTAATAATAGCTAAGGCATCTAAAAATAAACTGGTCTTCTGACTCAAGCACCTACATAAAAAGTATAGAAGTGTGATGCTCCCTTTGAGATGTTGATCTATTTCTATGCTTAGTTGTTGGGAGAAACCCGAATATGGGCTAGAGGAACTCTCGAGGTAAAAGTTAACAACAACCTGGTATATCCTAGTGTATAGATGAGGTTGAGGTCTCTTTTGAAGTGCTAAGTAGTGATGAAGTTTTAAAATTATGGGGTCTTTTGGTTGAGCTGTAAGATACCCTCTAGATATCCCCTTGAGTTTAGGCTATTTTTCTAAGTTTAAGGAGTCTTTATCACTGAGGTATTTCATCAAACAGTTTGCACCCAAATTGCTGTTAATGTAATCCTTGTAACTTCTTGCAATAGAGAAAGCATTCTAACCATTCCTAGATCATTTCCAATTATACCCAATGCAGAAATACCTTACTGTAAGTGAAAAACACTAGAGATAATGGCTGCAGATTTTATTCAAAGCCAAAAATTCATACACAGACAGCTCCAGTACTTGCAAAAGAAAGATTACAATGGTAATTTCAGTTATAGCATAAGCACACAATTACACAGGCTGTAATAATTAGATAGAACCTGGAATTTGAGTGAGAGTATGAACTCCTGTATTGAGCTGATAAGAATGGAAGAATATCTTAAATCAGCAGCAATAAACACCTCAAAGTAGAGGTTCCATTCCTCTTGAAACGCACTTAAATGTATATATAAAATTATGCAGCTGCATATAGAGGAACCTAGCCCAAGCAATACGCCCAGTATGGGTGCTAGTATCCAACTAAGCCACTGTGTAATCTTCAGGAATTATTGGCAGCTCTCCACAGTCCAACGATATGGAATAATGCACCTAGATTTGATGTGTGGTTCCACCTTCAACCAACAGTTAGTTATTTCTGTTCTTTGTGTCAAGAAAGGCGCCCAGTTTAGAGATGAGACACCACCCAACAGAAATGTATGAGCCAGCAATGAGATAGTCTTCAAACAATGCGGCGAATAAGTAATACAAGTCGCCCAGGTGAGGAGAAAATGCCCAACAGATATATTCCTAAGCCTCCAAAGAAAATTGACCCCAAATCAGTAAAAATCATCCTACCTCCAAATGCCACGACTCTGCTACTAAGTAAACTCTCCCAGCCAAAAATTACAGACTCCAACAAAGATAGAACTTGGCCAGCCAAAGGAAGAATGAGTTCCCCACAGAATAACTCAACCCATTGCTTATAAGCTCTTCTCATCCACCCTAAAAATCGACCTCAGTAAAGAAAAATTGCCCACTGGGTGTGGCAAGTCACCCCAATCAAATAACTCAATTCCTAAACAATATGAACACTACCCAGTGATGAAAACTCTAACCAACTGATGCGCTATGAAGAAATCTGCAATGATCTCTTCCCCAAACCAGCTAGGGTGTTTTGTTGCAACATCAAAACCCATAAACAAAGAATGGCTTCCAAAAACCCTAGACTCTTTCCTCAAGAGCTCTCAAAATCTAATTTCTAAGTGAGTGAATGCAAGAATGAGGGGCGCCTCCTCATTTACCCTCTTTCATTTCTTATTTGAGTTATTTCCCGCTCACTTTACTTTACTTTTATTTTTAAAGTCACTTTATGCGTGCACACTGTTAGCAATAAAAAATGCACTGGCATTTTTGAAAAAATGATGCCTAATCTTGTAGGGAACACTTGACTAGCTTCCCGGGCTCCAAATGCAGATTTGAAAGCACCATTGGAAAGCTCAGGATTTTTAGATGTCGATCGACTATTTAAGCATGCAAAACAGACTCTCCATGACTGAGAAATTTGATTTTTCCTAAGGCAGTTTATTTCTGGAAAACCTGCCTTTTCGATGGTTTAGGCGAACAGGACGATTGTTTATTAACCACCGAAAGCCGTGCTTTCGGTAGTTAATCCACCCAGAAGTCTTCTATGTTAACCACCGAAAGCCTGTAATGACCAGAACACTTGAAATTTCGCCCAGATCAGGAATTTTCGAATCAGAATGAGATGAAACCTCTTGGAATAGACAGGTGGTGAATTATCAAGTCAAATCCAACAGTTATTTTTGACAGATTGTGGAAAGAGGAGGTGTTTCAAAGGTTTTTGATATCTTTGACAAAGACAGAAAATCAGGACACTTTGCCACCTAAACAGATTCGAATTTGCCTCTCTTGGAGAGTCATCATTTAGCCTTGGGAGGCTATCCTGCACTTCACCAACAATCAACAAGAGAGAAAGACCATGAAATATGGGATTGACCTCATTTTTGGAGATCATCCCACATCTTTTGCAACTAAATTTTGAGTTACTATCTTTAGTATATTTGATCCTTGTTTTCAGGATCTCAGAACTACTTTGTAAAGCTATAAAGCTTAGGATAGAATATGAACCAAGGGTTCGATTTGGGGTTCTATATGCTGCTACTGTAAACAAGACTTATTCTTAATATATGAAACATTGCAAGCTTCCTTCACCTGTGTTGTCAGACCTTTCTTTTCTGTTCTATGATATCTTATGAGTGAATGATTTCTTTATTGACGCTTATTCAATCTACATGTGACTGCCATCTCACTAATTGATTGATTAAGTTAAGAATCATAAGTTATTTCCTTAGTTTTTAAACCCATTGTGCTTATTGTTTTATATGAGTATAATCTGGTTCAACAACTATCTTCTGTTCTATTTAATCAACCCTTGTCTGATTGCATTCTTAGAAGGCCTTGTGATATTTGATATTACTAGACAGTCCTAAAAA
This sequence comes from Picea engelmannii, assembly GCA_009831015.1. Taxonomy (NCBI): domain Eukaryota; kingdom Viridiplantae; phylum Streptophyta; class Pinopsida; order Pinales; family Pinaceae; genus Picea; species Picea engelmannii. Next base: position 73,319 of record ML799867.1, on the reverse strand, counting down.
CACAGTCCAGCCCTCAGATATTCATCTTGATCCAAAAATCACATCAATTATTAAGAAAATAGTTCCCAAAAAGAGTGAGTTACCAGGCATCTCTGACTTACAGCCTAGGAGAGTTTCCTGGAGAGATAACAAATTGGCCCCGTTGCCGGGGAGAGGAGATTGAAGCTCAGCTTCCCTGGGAGACGACAAGATCCAGCTTTGATGATAGACAAAGTCTGGACGTCATTTGGTTGTAATCATCTATCTGGCGACTCCATGAAGGACGAATTCGGTGGCGACTCCACTATTCTGAAATCCGTTGGCGACCTCACTGGTATGAAATGGAAAAGATCTTAGCTAAGAGGTATGCTTTCTGTGATTTTTCAGATATAGCTGGTTTTCCACATCCAGTGCTGACTATAATTGAATAGGATGATTATCTTCTGAGATTCAGAGGAAGCAAGAATGATCATCCCGACGAGCACTTATTCAATTTTCATAAGTGCATGCTTGAACATGGTTTTGTTCACGAAGATGTCTTGATCAAGCTGTTCAAATTTTCTTTAGAAGAAAATGCTCGTGAATGGTGTCAATCTCTTCCTAATCTTAGTATCCATTCTC
>ML799867.1:19786-29918 GCA_009831015.1 Picea engelmannii | reverse complement strand
TGTGGAACCAATCTCTTTGGAGGATAACTTTGAAAACCTTGAGGAAAACAGTATGATGATTCCTGTGATATGTTCTTCTTCAACTTCTCAACCAGAAGATGAGTTAATGCAGAATTATGTGGAAATGGAAGGCAACTTCAGTTTTACGGTGTCATGTCATTATGAGTATTGGTTGGCCTTCCACCTTGGCAGTCATGAGCAGAAAAATATCAGAATTTTACGTGGCTTGTCATATTCCAGTGTTTGGTTGAAGGAAGGAAGGAACATGAAGTCTAGTTGGTTCTTCCGCACAAAATGTTCCAATTTGATAAAACTTGGGAAGGGGTCTTCTGTGAGTCATCCTGGACAAGGATGTTTCAGACACTTATGGCTTCATTCCATCCAGTGCATGGATGGTTGTAACATATCTCTAACCCTCCTCTTGTATTACAATTTTGTATTCTTTCATTTATTACATGATTATGTACTTATATATATTTTTTGTATCATAGTTTCATTTTTATAGATGTTGTACAATAAGTTATTTCAATATGTAAATGTCATTTATAGCATTTATTTTATTCATTCGATATATATGTATGCTTATGTTGGATATTGGTGAGCACATGTTTGTAGATGCTGGATTCTCGTATGCTCTCCGTCCCATGTGAGAATATCGAACACACGTCCCCATGTGGAGCTAGATGTTGACCGCCTTTTCAACTAGGGGATCAATTCCATATACCATGAAGATATGCATCATCAGATGCAAACATGTCGAAGACTTTTTGGTGCTACAAGGCAAATTTTGCTCCAACTCATAGTTTTGTAAGCGGGATTACCGCACCCCTGCACGGTTTTATAATGTAACAGGTCTACATGGATCACGTTAGGTCAGTTGCCTTAGGGTTTCTTCATTAGGAGAGTTCCTTTCGCTGAGTGTTTTTTATCCTCAGGAGGTTAATGTTGCCTAACCATTCGGGTTAATCTCCCTTGAGTTTTTCACTCCCACCCAATAAATCCTCCAAAGTGGTGAAAGGCACTCTAATGAATTCATTCCTAGGTATATAGTGTTTAGGAATGTTGTAAATGACCATGTAAGACAGCATGCGAAATTTCGTAGAATTCCGTCAAGCATAGCTAGGTTTTTTTAAGGTTCTGAATTAATTAATTGATTGATTAATTAATTAATTCTAGGTATTTAATGTAAAACTTAGGTCCTGGGATTTGCAATAGGGGTATTTGTACTCAAAACAAAGCTAATGATACCCCCTACACCCATGGACCAAGTTTCAACTCAGTCGGACAAGTTTTGCTAGGTTGTTTGTCCACTTAGGAGCTTTTCGGGTAAACGAAAATTTTAATTGCCAAACCCAAAACATGGGCAAATGTCAATTTTGTAATAATGAACCAAATAAAATGAAGTAAATGGAAAATAGTGATGAGAGGGCCCCACCTAAACCATCCTAACCTTTACCTACCCCTTTTAAAACCTCAATTAATTAAAATTACATTTTAATTAATTCCCCTTATGAGATACGTACCCTTCCCCACGTGAGCATGTAATAGTTCTTCAATTGGTGTAATAAAGCATATTAAATGAGTTAATGGGCCCCTCCTCATGAGGTGCACCCCTCCTTGCTTACTCCCCTCTTCCACTTACCTTATGTCCCCCCTACCTCACGTTTTGCCCCTCACGTACGACCCTCATACATTTAATTTGGAATGGTCATTTAAGTGGAGCGTGGGGCCTCCTCCTTTCACTCATACGCCCTTCATCCTTCCCTCCACATCATCCTTGAGTGTGGACTCCACACTCCTTCCACACTCCAACTTCAAACTCCCATGCATCCCTCCAAGTCAACCTCACGTCACACTCACATCCCTCTCCCACGTAAATATTTGGAATCTCTCTAATCTTGGAGCGTGAGTCCCTTCTCCTCCACCTACTCCTTTCCCTTCCACCAATCGATTTCTTTTAAGGAGTGTGCCAACACACTCCAACTATTGCCAACCAATCCTCATGTATTTCCTCCCTTTGACTCACACTTCGCTCTTGGAAACATGTGCTTTCTTTCTTGAGTAAGTTGGAAACATTCACTAAAATTTGGAGTTTGCTTTCAAGACATGCGTGGACTCCCTCCTCTAGCCTAATTTTGCCCCCTCCTTTCCTTGCTTTTTTCTCATAACCTCACCCTTTTTCCTTTTCCCCTCACCCTAAAATCCATTCATCTCATTGGTTTGTATTGCCAATGAGTTGTCTTCACCCTTGGATCTTTGACTCTTGTTGAAGATCCAAGAGGGGTCTCCTTAGCTTCTCAAGCTATTTAAGAGACCTCTCACTCCCTTATTCTTCACCTTTCATTATGGTACTGTTATGCTACCATTTTCTGACTGTCTCATTCTCTTCCTCTCTCATCATTATTGTCACTTCTCTTCATTGGTGTGGCTATTGAAGAACTTGTAGCAATTAGTTGCTACAACTTCTTCCATTTGGATAATAAAGGAAATCCTTTGAAGGATACATGGATCTCAAGAGTAGTCTGGGCTTGTTATATGCATATGAGGTGAAATCGTTTTGTTTTAAATATTTGTGTGATTATAAGTAGATTGTTGGGTAAAGTATTTTACTTAACTAAGTTTAGTGATTGTATAATTACTAACTTATTTGAACTGCATGTACTAATGATTAAAAGTAGTTTTGATTATTAATATATGCCATCATTATCTATCTTCGTCTCACAATATGTTTAAGCTTTGTAGGACACTTCAAGGAGAGGATATTGGGATAAATCCAAGCACGGATTTACCTTTACTTCTCACATACACTCCAAATTATTTATGATATTGTTCACCTTCTCTCATTCTTCATTTCAGTAGCTAACATGCTTAGATAGGTGACCTAAATCATTTAATTTTTTGGTTCTTGTATGCACGAAATCTTTGCCTAAAAACAAAGATTTCATAACATTTTATGAGTGTGTTGCAGCTCAAATCAGCAAGCAATAGCTTGCTGAATTTTGCAGGTTCTTACCAGGACAAGAGGGCATGCTGCCCAAATCACATGCACAACACACCCTCCAAACAACTCCTCTCACTGTGTAACGTTTTCTTATTCCCGATCTACTCTAAAATACTGTAAACGCAAGCCCAAAGGAGTTGTACCCAAGTGGCTTGTTTTCCTTTCAGTCTTTACTTTGCAAGCTTAGCTAGATTAGTCGTGATTTCTACATACATGCTTAACTTAAAATAATCTAGAGTAGATCTCATAACACATGTTAGCTTAGAGACCGTGGTGGCTTAGATTAGATCATTATTTTCCGTTGCATGAAAGTTTAAGTTTATCTAATCTTTATATTACACATGCGCATGCTAACATTGGTTTCATAAAGGTTCAATTAATCAACCTTTTACAATTCTGCAAGTTACTTTCAATTCTCACACTTCACATTTGCAATATAATAACTAAGAACTCTCGTTAATTCTGGTTTGGGTCCCCAAGGCCTTTCCGGAAACTAAAATTTAACATGCAATCCATTGTCTAAAGGCATCTGCCTTCTTATCTTTCAGTTTTCAGTGTTTTGGCAATTTCTTGTTGAGCAAGCTACAAGCACTCAATCACACTTCTCACTATTTAGCTCATAGATCTAAAATTCATTAATTAGACTTAATAGGACACCTTAACTCACCATCTTCGCCACTTAAAAACTGGGGTTTTGAGGAAAGCCACGAAAATTTTCCAGAGTACTCGGCCTTAGGATTGACCTGTGAAGCTAGGGTAGGCCTCGTTGCCTCACTTCTTGAGCATCCAACAACCACTTTGTAATAGGGCGAGGAGAGTTTTGGGTTGACACCTAGATAGGGCTAAAATTAATTCCAAATTTAACGACTTAATTCAATTTTCAGTCTACAACACCAAGCAATACAGTTACACACTTGCAATATCATTGATCTCGCTGTCTTTAAATTTACATTTATATGCAAGCTATTTTTGATGTGTTGTAGAAATAATATCTAAGTGGTTACATATTTCATCTGGAATATTTGGCTTTCCACGTTTTTATCTATCATTAACTATTGTACTCGTGGTGTGATCCTTCAAGAAGTGCGCATCCATCTGGAGGCATTCTCTTGATTGTGTCTTGAGTGATTTGCGTCTCTTGGCCATTGAAAAGCAGTCCAACGGAGCTCTATCTGTTGTGAGCATGCTTGGCTTCATGTGTTGATGATTTCTTTATCTTGAGTATCTTTAATTCCTGCACATGTGAGTAAACTTGTTAGTATATTGTCTATCTTGTATCTAGTCTAAATCTGTATATCTGATATATTCTTTTGTATCTAATTGTATCTGTCTTATTGTAATACTTTGTAACTTACCTTGTAATGAACATTCCCCCTAACTTAGTTGGCCCCATTGCCCAATCTTAGGCACTAGTCTTAGTTGCCCTAGGAAAAGGTCTGACTCTCATACTTAGATAGTTGCATCTTGCATTTGCTGATTGACATCTTAGGCTAGATTTCCCTTAACCTTTAACTAATTAAAACCAACTCCTAGAAAATTAAAACTCTTAATCTCATCTAGTAAGTAGGGTCTATCCCCCTTGGCTTCCCTAAGAGTTAGCCTAGACGGAAGAGGTTCAAGTCAAAGTGACAGCGTGGACTTTGAACCTAGGCATTGCGCCTCCGAGGACACACTAAGTGAGCAGGACTTAGCTCACATTTGCAAGTGTGTATAAGGACGAAAACATGTCCTAAATAGAGGACCTCTGTCATTCCAAACTCACATTTGGATTCCTTAACATACAATGACTGTTCCTCCATGATGGACAATATCTGATCCACATGCCTAACATGCTCCTCCCACATCTTGTTGTAGATAAGCAAGTCATCAAAAAATACCAACAGGTACTTCCTCAACTACTTGTTGAACACATGGTTCATACATGACTGGAACATAGCAGGGGCGTTTGTTAATCCAGAGGGCATCACCAAAAACTCATACTAGCCGTTGTTAGCAACATTTCTTGTCTTTGGCATCGGAAGACACAGGTCTGCAGGTTGCTCGAGGAGTGCCAAAGCGTAGCGCATAAAAGAATTCCTTTCGGACTTAAAATCAAGCGAGCGGGCATTTCATTCTTCAGCGGAAAGGATCCAGCGACAGAGCAGAACTGCGGTTGATGGGAAATCGTAGATTCACCGAGTCGCGCCAAGTATGGCACAAAATGTTTCAAGGGGCGACAATCACGATCAGTATAGGCGTAGCAGTTGTTTCGCGAGCTCGGGGTTCACGAGTTTAAAGGGCGGACCATATTCATTTGGTTGCGTGAGATTTCGAGTTACGAAAAGCGATCGAAGAAAGTCAACCGTCGTTGACCATCGCATCTCGGGACTTCGCGAAGGGAGAATGCCAAAGTTTAATACTTCGACTCGCGAGGTCACAAGTAGCGAAAGACGCGAGTGCTTGGGCCCTAGCCAACAGTTACATGTGGAGAACGCTGACCAAAGAGGGAGTCCTGCCCGTATCGCCATCTCGAGAAGCGGGAGTTGAAGAAAAGGAACCAAGGGTCCCCGACTCGCGAGTCGCGAAATGAAAAGCGCCCAAAGGTGGGCCCGCATTATCGAGAAGCAGCCTCAACCGTCCATCTAAAAAGGACACCTGGCGCGTGACTAGGTTCCCCGCCTCTCGCCCATCGCGATTTTGAAGCTCAAGAAGCGGTTCCCTCACATCCCCGATGCACGAAGTAGCGAGAGCATTCAGGACCTGGGGCCCACCGCAGCGTCAGATGAGTTTAGAACCGTCGGATTTGGAGGACGCGCGGCACCAGATCGAGTAGTCACGGCATATCGCTCATCGCGATTTCGAGGAGCAAGGAGCAACCCCTACATACTCGCAAACGCCGAAAAGCTCCATGAGAGTAGGCACGTGGTCACAGCCCGTGGGCACTTGGAAAGGGGGGGAGCTGTGTAAAGGAAGCCAAAGCGCCGAATTCAGTCGCGGAAAGGCCCGTCATGACCTCCAGTTGCCATCGGACCTGACCTCAATCCTGGTCTTCGCTTGGAGTAAAGGAAAGCAAGAAGGGGTGGTTGAAACCTCTCTTCGTTCATTAATTATGAAATATGGAGGGTCTGGTAAGCGGTCCGCTCGAGAGGGTCCTGTGTACCCTTTCTTGCAGAAAAGCCATGTCGAGTCCTTGACTAGCCAAAGGAGGTCTGCACACGCTAAAACAACATTTACTGGCTCAACTACTCTTCCTGCAGGAACCATGCGTAGTTAAGGTGGCGTCTGACAGAGAAATCCCATCCGAATTTGGCTGAAGGGACACAAAATCTTGGGCGACAAGCACGCCTCTGTTAGGCGAATTTTCATGAGTATATAAACTCAGTTCTTGTATTTTGTAAGCATCGATGGTTGAGCAGAGCTCCCGGTTGTAAAGTTTTAATGAAGCACTGTTATTCTGGTTATGTGGGAACTTTTGAGACTTCTTGCCTTATGAATGCCAGTGTCTTTCATGTCTTTGTTTACACTATGTTAGAGAAACTTGGAATTGGAGGATCTAGTCGAGCTGTAGCTATTATAGGATGATGTTGTAATGGATCACTGTAATATTTGCGCTGTCTCTAATCAGTTCTTGTGATTTCCCCAGAGCTGAGTGACTTGGAATTGGAGGATCCAGTCAAGTCCTCTCTCAGTTCCTTGAGACCCTGAACCAAGCGGATCTTGTATTCAGAGTCTTTCTTCTGCAAACGACCGAAAGCCTGTTGCCCAAAGTTGTTTGCTCACCTTTCTTACTAAGTCTTCCACCTGCTCATATTTTAATCAACCCGCTGGCTGAAGTTAGGATTCCAGACCTCCTTTGTTCTCGCGTACCAGATCCAGTCCCTGAGTTAGAGTGATACCTCCTCGAGCCATTATCTCCATTTGATCATCCCTTAAAACAACTCGTGACATTAAACTAATGGGTGTCGGGCTCTGCTCCTGCAAGCAATCCAGGAGTGACTTCTGACGCTAACATTTCTGGCACCGTTGCCGGGGACGAAGTTGAATATTTTCCCCGGGATTGAACGACAACGATTAGCTGATTTTGAAGGTGCATCAGATATCAGAACTATTGAGATTGCTACTGTGCACCTGGCGACTCCATTGTGATGACTCCACTGGGGAGAACCCACTGTTTTAATTGTGGCTTCCAGAGGCAGACACATGCGGTCTCATCCACAGCTGCCTCTAGCTACACCCGAAGCTGATTCGGAAGCGGTGCGTAGAAAGGGAAAGAGCTCTGCAAAAGAAGTTCCCATCACTGAAACAGGTAATACACCATCTCCTTTTGTGAGAACTCCTTTTCCTCCTCCCCAGTTTCTTGATAGACYTCCTTCAGAGGCTTCCCGTTTCCTGAACTTTGGGAGTGTTCCTGCTRAGTTTTCCCCTCCTGGTCTGGGACTAGAAGGAGAAACCCTTGTCACTCCCCTCTCCTTTGAAGCTGTTTATCGGTGAAGATCCGTGACTGCAGAGGATTTTCCCACTCCTGCACRAAGAGAAGCACCTGCGGACTCGAGCTCGTTACCCTTCCCCGTAAATCCTCTCTTGTTTCCCACTTCGCTTCGGGACTCATTCCCAGTAGSCCCTTCGCGAACTCTTTCTCCTCCGAGTTCTCCTCCACCTAATACTCCTATGGATGGTGCCAATCCCCCTCTAAATCGAATGGACGCCATAGTCACTGYCCGATATGCTCCCTTAGTTCTTCCTCTTCCTATGAATCCTCTCCCTGTTGGGGATTACTTGAAATATATGCCCAAGTTCACTGGGGAAGGAGACATAACTGCTGAAGAGCACCTGGCTGCTTTCTACAGCTATGCAGACAACCTTAATATTGAAAATGAAGATGTCTGGATGAGAGTCTTCGTCCAGAGCCTAGATGGCGAGGTGAGGAAGTGGTTTAGAGGATTGGCTCCAGGGTCTATTACTGGAATTGAAGCTCTAGATAGTGCTTTCCTGAGACAGTGGGGAGATAGGAAGGATTTTATGTATTACATGACAGAGTTTGGGTCTTTCAAGAAGATGGAAGGAGAGTCTGTCTCTGACTTCTCCAAAAGATTTAATAAAATGTATAACAAGATTCCTGCAGAGATAAAGCCCTCAGAAGCCTCTGCCCAAATTTCTTACGCTAGTGCGTTTGGCCCCAATTTCTGTCTGTTATTGAGAGAAAGAAGAGCCACCTCCTTAGCCCAAATGCAAGATGCGGCCATAGAAGTGGAAGCCAACATATTAGCAGCTGACAGACTGAGGAACAAGGCCGACGCAGACAGAAGAAAGGGAAGACCTGAAGCCTCAACTTCTGGATCATTGGTGCCTCACCCTCAAGTGGATGAACTGACTAAGATGGTGAAGTCTCTGTCTGCAGAAATGGAGAGAATGAGGGTGGAAGGAAGGCACGCATATAAAGGCCCTCAGATCGCTGAAAATAAAGGAGGTTTCAGGAGGCCGAACATTTTTACTCCCCCGAATGTGCAAAGAGAGAGGGGAAGAGACAGAGAAGACCAGAAAATTCAGGCCCCGTTTCAGAATAATTTGGTGGCCAATGAGGAAGAAAGAGGAACATATGAGATGGATCCTGAAATCCACTGCTTAGGAGACACTCCTCCTTTTCCTCATCTCACTCAATCAGCATACGAGGAGTCTCTCATGGACAGTTAGCTAAATGAACTGAGCAAGGGAGACAAGGCTACTGGTGGCTGAGGCAGGTACAACCTGAGGTCCGACAAGAAGACAGCAGCACCTGGTATTCCTGAGCAGTCCACTAGAGCAGAGCAGCCTGCTAACGAAGTGGCAGATGGTCACAGAGGTAAGAAGGCTCAACCTCTCTCTCCCATTGTCCACAATCATGCCCCTGAAGTAAGAGAGATTCCAAAGCTTACATCTTCTTTCAATGTTGAGCATGAGATTCAAAAGATCAGAATCCCTGTGCCCCTCATTGAGCTAATTAAACATGGAGAATTTAAAAAATGCTTCTCTGAGCTTCTATAGTCTGAAGCTTCATGCCTTCCCACAGACTCCATAAACCTCCAAGACGAAAAGCCAGCAGTTGTCCTAGGTCCCATGGTAGAAGATAGAGATGATTCCTCCCCTCCCTTCTACACCTCTCTGAATATACATGATAAAGTGCTGCACAACTACTTGATGGATTCAGGGGCTTCTCACAACCTCATGCCCAAAACTGTCATGGAGGAATTAGGACTAGAAGTTACCCGAGCCTATCATGACCTCTATTCTTTTGACTCTAGCAGAGTTCAGTGTCTAGGAGTCATCAAAGACCTGGTCATGACCTTGTTTCAACTGCCTATGAAAAGTGTGGTCATGGATATCGTAGTAGTTGATGTCCTCCCCAAGTTCGGTATGCTATTGTCAAGATATTGGATAAAAAGGCTGGGGGGAACCTTGCAGATGGACCTCACATATGCTACTATCCCAGTTTTCGGAGGGGAGCATACAAGACTATACAGCGAAGCCCAATTGGCCTACATAATCAGTGATGAAGCCAACCCTACCAACCATGCCATCTTTGCCTTGGACACTGATTTAGGCTCCAGTTTATTACAGCTCACCCATGCCCCCGAGCCTCCTCTCAAACTCAGAAAGCAGCTCACTGTTTCCTCTGAAGTTCCTCCCTCCATCACCCCCATATGGAAAATGTTCTTTGATGGAGCCTCCTCTAGAGAAGGTGCTGAAGCTGGAGTGTTTTTTGTGTCACCTGCTCAGGAGACCATATCTCTGTCATACAAATTAGAATTCGAAGCTACCAACAATGTGGCAGAGTATGAAGCTCTTATCCTGGGATTAAGAGCCGCAAGGGAAATGGGAATTCAGGAGGTAGCAGTGTTCGGAGATGCCGAGTTGGTAGTCCAACAGATCAGAAACGCTTATTAGGCTAAGCGTCCTCGACTCAGAAGCTATAGAAATGAGGTGTGGGACCTAGTCGACAGTTTCTTCTTAGCATTCAATATTTATTTCATCCCAAGAGAAGAAAACACAGTGGCAGATTCCTTGGCTACATCAGCAAGCATTTTCAAGGTACCCTTGCCGCCCAAACTGAGGTATGATGTAGAGGTAAAATACAGGCCCTCCATACCTGACAATGTTAAGCATTGGAAGGTATTT
>ML799866.1:135102-180154 GCA_009831015.1 Picea engelmannii | reverse complement strand
ATTCACCAAAACCAACTTCATGAGAATGAGGAAAATTTGACGAGTAACCTTCACTGCATACCTCAGATATGTTGTCTGAAACAGATGTAGAAGGCACCTCCTTCAATGCTTCTTTCCCTTTGTTGATCTTTGAAGCTTTTACTTGAACCGTGCTCTTTCATTCCAAGTAGTCTTCATACAACACCTTCACCATCTCGGCCATGGAAAACACCAAATCTCTGAACTTATTCTCGTCTTGAGAAAGTCCTCCTGTAGATGCCATTTTCCTCCTTGAGATGTGCTCTTCCCTGGTTAACATGCAAACTCAATTCCAAACGTCAACTAGCTCTGATACCACTTGATCTGTCAGGATTTTTCAAAATGACTATGGTTGAGTTTTATTTGCATGCATTTATTAACCATTGGGAAACTTAACGAAGAGCGAGAAAAGAAATGAATTATACAACCATTAACATATTTTCAGATCTGAAAACACAATGAAAAGAAATAAACCATAATGCACAAGTTTGACAACGGAGTTCGACAACTTTGCCTACGTCTCCGGGCCTTTTCTCTGTGAGGGAGGCTTCTTGATTTCTTTTCAAAATCTTATTAGTACATATTTACAATGCCGATTGGCTTCTAGACTAATCTGGTCTTGTTCGCCATGATCTCTAGAATCTTGCACAACTTACAGCACCTGAAACGGATGTCCCGAGCTCTCAGAAATCGTCCGACAGCATCTCTACCTCAACAACTTCCTTGCCTCAAACTGGCTTAGACCTGGCTTTGCCTCAGCATCTCTGCTCTCCAAAACCGTCCAAAATCTCTCCAAAGCTCCAAAAAGATGACCAAATGGCCTCAACATGGCCTTGGTTAAATAGTGGGAAAGTTGGTTGTCAATCTCCAACTTCCTCCCAAGAATTAGGCTCTAAAAAAGCCCAATAACTCCCAATTACATTAAAAATTGGTTTAGTTACATTTAATAAATCAAAGTGGTTATAAAACCCACTTTCAAACTATAATATAGTTTTTAAAACGGGCCTTAGCCCCTCTTGTTGGGCACACGCACCTTTAATAAGGTCACATGGTTACCATAGGGCCAAGCGCTAGCCCAAAGGGCTAAGCACTGGCCCTTAGCCCTCGCGCGCACTGGCATATGGGTCTCATGGCTAACAATAGGACCAGGGGTTTAAAACTTACCCCGCGCATATACAAATCTCCATGCCCGTTTTCATATAAACCATGGCCATATGCATTGTAATAAAACCGGGGTCGGGGCTAAGCCCCGGCCCGACCCCCCGCGCTTTAAACCATAATACGGAGTTAAATACAATGTGCCCCACATACCAAACAAGTCACAAGCGGCGGCACTATGGTTAGCGGAGGTTTGTTAAGGCGGAACCAAAGGAGAGGTTCGGGGTTCGAATCCCCCGGGCCCTAAATAATTTTGACATAGCCAACATTGAAAAAAACCGGGGTTCCACGTGGCAGCCCGTGATTGGGCCACGTGGCACCCAATCATTTTCCCACAAAGCTGCCACGTGTCGACATCTGATTGGACCACGTGCTGCCACATCAAACTGTCGCGTCATTGCCACGTTATCAAGCCACATCATCCTCCGTACGCCATGTCATCCGAGCCACGCAAGCTGTTGACGTCATCCGTGCCACGCAAGCTGCTGACGTCATCCGTGCCACATGTCACCCTTCCAGTGGTGACATGTGTCACTTTAGGATTGGTCCACCTGCGCGCCAAAAATGCCAAATCAGCTTGACACGTGTCGCCTTCCGGTGCTGCCACCTGTCCTGTATGGAACCTGCCACGTGTCGTCATACGGACCTGCCATGTGTCGTCCCCTGATGCTGCCACGTGTCACCTATATGAATGTGACACGTGTCGCACGTACGGACATGCCACGTGTCCTTGTATAGATGTGCCACGTGTCCTGTACGAACTATACGAACAGGTACAGTCAGCATCCCAAAATTTTCCCTGTTTGGCTCGGCGGACAGAATGCGATATCTTCTTCATACGGGCTCCGTTTGACATAAAAATTATACCACCGGAATCAGGAAGACGAGCCGGACACAATGGTGTTGGTTTTGTCGGATTCCTAGCACTTTCATTTTTGAGCATTTTTCATGCCCTGACAGTCTTCTGAATCTGATTTCGAATCACCCACACTGGGTGAACCATGTAAATCTGTGTCTCTCTTGTATTGTGTATCTTCTGTGTTTTATTTCTTCATTTGTTTTATTTTATTGCTCCGCGGTCCTGTTTTTCTAATAGCGAAGACAAGGAAACTTGCCCTTGGGTATCTCAGGTGCCAAAATGCTGAAACACCAAACTCTAACCATGTTATACCATTTTGGGGTCTCCCAAGTCAAGATTTCATGACATGCGAAGACAAGGAAACTTGCCCTTGGGTATCCCGGGTGCTGAAACGCCGAAACACCAAGACTTATCCATGCTAGACCTTTTCGGGGTTCCATACTTCAGGATTTTGTGATTGGCGAGTACAAGGAAACTGACCCTTGGGTTTCCTGGTTGCCAAAACATCGAAACACCAAGACTTATCCACGCTAAACCTTTTCGGGGTTTCATACTTCAGGATTTCGCGATTGGCGAGTACAAGGAAACTGACCCTTGGGTTTCCCAGTTGTCGAAACACTGAAAGGCCAAACTCTGAGGGAACCATTCTTGCTGGTGCAAGGTCTCTAGACTTGGGCCATAAAATCCTTCAATGGATCCTTGGGTAATTATCACCAGGCTTGGGGACATGACGAAAAGGCCTTATTAACTTATCGAGTTATGAACTTTGTGATAGGGGAGAGGTAAGCTTAGATATTTACTTAAACACTAGTCCTTTCAAGGAAATCACTCCGGCTCTGGAATAGTGAGGGAACCTTCCCAGAAGGAGGTGGCTTCAGGGAAATCCAACCAATACATCGCGTGAGTGAAGTGCAGGGGACAATTCTCCCAAGGACGAACTCGAAATCTAAACTTGTTTAGTATATATATATATATATATATATATATATATATATATATATATATATATATATATATATATANTATATCGAATTATGGTCATACAAGTATAAGCATACATCCACCATTTCCGATCAAAACACCAGGCAAACATTTCTATACAGAAACCATTTATGAGTGTACAACCATGAGCGTGCATTCTAGGAGTATTCAATTTAAAATACAGGACATAAACACTTATCAGAAAACACCAGGTGTAATGCAACTGCTGAGAGGGGTGCTCATTTCCACCCAACCATAGGCTCATCGACTCCCAACGGATTTACCACTAGCCACCCTTGAGCTAGACAACGATGATTTGAGACTCGGTCTCTTACTTCTTGCTCGTTGAAAGTCCAGGACGAAGGTTACTCTGCTTCTCCTCTACTCATGACTCACTGTATTTCCTGGAGTTCCTCTGGTTCTCCTTCCGCGATTCCTGTCACGTGTGTGTGTCCCTCTTCTCTTCCCCCCTCCCCTTCCACACTTCTTTCCTTCTATGAAGTTGCGTGTGGCATGAAATTCCCTGTCCGATTGTTAGGTTTGAGAGCTTCCATGGATGGGCAGTTCACCCCATGCCTTCATTTACTCTTGAGAAGCATCCCCACCTACCATCTGGGTGGGTAATTCATTTTGGGGTCTAAGAGAGATCTTTGGTTTTCCCGAGCACGTACAAACCAGTACGGTTTTGGTTCAGTGGAAGTTAACGCAGCCACTCTTGGCCCCTTCCACCACCTCTCATCAGCCATCGTGGTCTCTTTTCAGCACATCACCCTCTCAACAGTCATGCAACATATATTCATACATCATTTACATTCTTTAGACCTTTTATACAAAGGTCCATTAAATCAAACATTCACAATCTTTGAGTTTGCCATAGTTCTTGGCCAGTGTAGTTATTTTTACAGACTGGGGGAAACAGGGTGTTACAATTCCCTCCCCTTTAAAGGAACATCGTCCTTGATGTTCTATCTATCAATATGACATGTATGTACAGGGGTAAACAAAATAAGATATGCTTGTTTCATGGCATCTTCCATTTCCCATGTAGCCTCATCTGGGCCAAAATGTTTCCATTGCACCTTGACCCGTGCAATGGTTTGGTTCCTGAGCGGGGTTTCCTTTCTATCTAGTATGCATTGAGGTTCTAGTAGGAATTATCCCTTTGGTTCCGCCTGGATCATAGACCAGTCAATTATATGATTAGAATCATGTACATATTTCTTCAATAATGAAACATGGAAAACATTATGCGCTTTTACTGTGGGAGGAAGTGCTAGCCTATAGGCTATAGGTCCCACTCTATATAGAACTTCAAAGGGTCCACAATACTGAGGTGCCAACTTGGCATAGGATTCCATCCTCAAGGAACTCTTCCTGGGCCTAACTCTGAGGTATACGTGGTCTCCCACCTTGAAATCTCTTGGATTTCTCTTTTGGTCGGCGTAACTTTTCTGTCAGTTCTGAGTGACCTTTAGATTTTGTTTTATCTGATTCACTTGTTGTTCCATTTCTTTCAACATGTCGGGTCCAATAGTAACTCTATTTACGAGATTACTCCAAATGATTGGAGTATTGCATGACCCACCATAGAGGACTTCGAAAGGGCTCGTCTTCATGGATTCTTGGTAGCTGTTGTTGTAGGCGAATTCCACCAGTGGCAGGAAATCTTCCCACTTTTTGGGTTGATGCATTACATGCATCTTGAGCATGTCTTCTAATATTTGATTCACCCTTTCCATCTATCCATCTATTTGAGGGTGATAGGTTGTGCTAAATAGTAACTTGGTCTCCAAACCAGCCATCAGAGATTTCCAAAAGTTGGAAGTAAATTTCGTGTCTTTGTCAGACATGATCTCTTTCGGCATACAATGCAGTTTGAATATCTCCTTCATGAATACATTGGCGATGTCTATTTCCTTACAAGTCGACTTGACGGGGATAAAATTAGTGGACTTTCTCAATTTATCCACCACTACCATGATGGCATCATTCTGTTTGGTCAAGGTTGGTAATCCGGTGATGAAATCCATGGAGATGGTTTCCCATTTCCATTCCGGGATTGGTAGAGGTTGTAATACTCCTGCTGGGTGTCAGTGTTCTGCCTTTACCTGTTGGCATTCTATGCATTTGGCTAAGTACTCAGCTATGTCTTTCTTCAATCCAGGATAATATAATTGTTTCCTGGTGGCCGTAATCATCTTCTGGTATCCTGGATGACTAGTGTAGGGTCTTTTGTGCAGTTCATCCATTATAAACCTCTTCAAGTCATCACAATCTGGGATATAAAATCTATTTCTGTAAGTGAGCAGACCTCCTTCCATCATCTGGTAGCCTCCATACTTTGTCCCTATGGGTTCTTGCTATAGGTACGAGGTCACGGTCTAGAAGAATGTGTCTGTCTCTTTTTCATTTCTGACTCTTTCCTTGACATCCGTCTCACAGGTTCTTACCGCTGCCAGGTGAATTGTTTTCATGCTTCTGCTAAGGGAATCAACCACCTTATTTTCCTTTCCCTTAATATGTTTGATTTCAAAATCAAACTCATTGAGGAGGGCCATCCACCTAGCTTGTCTGGCATTGAGATTTGGTTTGTCAAACAGATATCACAATCCACAATGGTCTATCACAAGTACAATTTTTTTTCCCAGGAGGTAATGCCTCCAAATTTTCAAGGTGTGCACTATTGTGGCCAGCTCTAGATCATGGGTCACATAGTTGATTTCGTTCTCATTCAATTTTTGAGATTCATAGCAGACCACACTTCCTCCTTGCATAAGGACTCCTCCAAGCCCTTCCTTACAGGCATTTGTGCACACGAGGAAATCAGTTTCGGAATCGACGATCTTCAGCACGGGTGTGTGGGCCAGTAGATGTTTCAGGGTTTGAAATCTTTCTTCACATTTTTGTGTCCACGTGAATTTTGTCCCCTTCTTCTAGAGGGTAGTGATTGGACTCCCAATCTTGGAGAATCCTTTTATAAATATCCTATAGTATCTTTCCAAGCCCATAAAGGATTTGATATCCAAAACATCCTTCGGGGTAGGCCATTCCATGATAGACCTGATCTTATCAGGGTCTACTGATACCCCTTCTTCAGATAGGACATGGCCCAAGTAATGTATTTGCTTCTGGAAAAAGTCACACTTGCTAAATTTGGCATAGAGATGATGTTCCCTTATCACTTGAAGCACAAGCCTAAGGTGTTCCTCATGTTCCTCTCTATTCTTGGAGTAAATTAATATGTCATCAATAAAAACCAACACAAATTTGTCTAGGAAGTTGCTGAGCACACTGTTCATCAAGCACATAAAAGTGGCAGGGGCATTGGTCAATCCGAATGGTACTACCACAAACTCGTAGTGACCATATCTCATCCTAAAGGAAGTTTTGTGGATGTCTTCACCCTTGATTCAGACTTGATGGTATCCAGATCTCAAGTCAATCTTCGAGAAGATAGAGGCACCTCCCAATTGATCAAACAAGTCATCGATCCTGGGTAAGGGGTACTTATTCTTTATGGTTACCTTATTGAGTTGTCTATAATATATACATAGTTGAAGGGTATCGTCTTTCTTTTTCACAAACAAGACTGGTTCTCCCCATGGAGACACGCTGGGTAGGATATAGCCTCTATCCATCATTTCCTTCAGTTGTAATTTAAGTTCAACTAGCTCAGGTGTGCTCATCCTGTAGGATGTCCTAGATACTGGCACCGCTCTTGGTGCAAGTTCTATTGAGAAGTCGATGTCCCTTCTCGGAGGTAGACCCGGTACCTCTTCCAGAAATACATCTCTGTATTCTCTCAGTGTGGCGTGGTCGTCGAGACTTGGTTTGTCACCTTCAATTGTTTTCAACACCTGTATTGCATATAGGGGACATCCTTTTCTGCAATACTTTCTCATTTGAAGAGATGATATTTGTCTCACCGAGACATGTTTTTGGATTCCTTGAAGGGTTATTCTCCTTTCTCCTTCGCTTACACATTTCAAGGTTTTATGGTAACAGTCCAGTTTGTCTTTGTGGGTGGCTAGCTAGTCCATACCAATCAACAGATCATACGATCCCAGGGGTAATATGTTAAGGGTTTCTTGGGTGGGGAATTCGCCCATAATTAATTGGCAGCTCGGTATGACCTTCGCTACCCTTCTTTTGGTGCCAGTGGCTAACTGTACCAACCATGGCTTGGTGTTTTTATGTGGCTATAGTTTACATTTATCAACAGCCTTAGGGGATATATAACTCAAATTTGAACCAGGGTCAATCATAATAGACACTAGATGGTTGGTGATCATACCTTTGATTTCCACCATTGAATCTTGGTGGTCAGCTTGGTTATTATCCAAGGCTGCATAAATTTGTGGCACATTCCTGGCCACGTTATTGACGATGGTAGCTTCTTGAACATTGTAAATTGTTCGGATGTTCTGTTGTTGGTGCGGGCAGTCCCTCAGTAGATGCTCTTTTCCAAAACCCCAACATTTCAAAGGTTCTCTCTTTGGGTTATCAGTCTTTACTGGGGAAGATCTAGAAAGTTTATTTCTGCTCAAGGAGGGAAAGTTCTGTTGGTGTACACTTCGGGCTAGGAAGCTCATCCTTGAGTTCTTTTTATAGTCCTTAAATCTTGGGGATTTAAACCTCCTTTTATGGAATCCTGAACTATTCTTCTGCTTCCATCCTTCACGAGGTCCTGTCCGATGCCCAATCTATTCATAACAATATCTTTCCTTTCAGATAGTATCTTCTAGGGTCTTTTGTTCGTCAAATTCAATTCTATTCTGGTAGTCCTTAGGTAGTCCACTAATGAATCGTTGCACCTTTGCCTTTTTTGCTTTTATGTAGGGTACATACCTCAGCAACTCGAGGAATCTGTTGACATATTCCTCTATGGTGAGTTGCCCCAGCTTGAGTTCATAGAATTCTTTAGTCTTTTTGTCGAAATATTTTTCCGACAAATACTTCTTCCTGAAGTATTTCTCAAACCGTTCCCAAGACAAGTCTTCTTAGTGAATCCCTTTTACATTCTTAAGGTATTCCCACCAAATGGAAGCCTTTTGATTGAAGTTAAAGGTGGCTACTCGGGCCTTCAAGTTTTTTGAGAAGTCATGGACTCTGAAATACTTCTTTAGTCCAAGCAGTCAGGCCTCTGCTTCCTCTCCTTTCTTTATTTCACCGTCGAAGGAGGGTGGTTTTGCCTTCTTGAACTCTTCGAGATTATGACTCTTGGAAAGTTTCTACTTCTTTCATTTTCTTCAGCAATGAGAACTAGTTCTACTGCTAGAAGATCCCTCCAAGTCGCCAGCTCCCTTTCCAGAAGAATCGTCTGACACTTGTCCCTTATCTCTGGGGTGGACCTTTCTCGAGGTGATCCTCTCAGTGTGGCTACTAACATGACCATGTTTCTGTGTCTCAGGTTCATGTTGCAATTGCCTTTGTATGTCAGATAAGCTCTGCAGTAAAACTGCATTAATTTCCGTTTGCTTCTCTTTCTCTTTTATCATCCTTTTGTTGTCAGCCTTGCAGCTCTGTAATTCGACCATGAGGCTCCTCATGATCTCAACTAGATCTAGAGGGGTCCCTACCGCCCTCCTTTCGTCAGACTCTTCATATCTATTGTGGGATCCCTCCCCCACTTCATGGTGAGTCACCATTCTATACGCTTGTAATTTCCCGCGGTTGATCTTCCACTTGTGTGCAAAAGAAAAATGTTGGTTGCTAGTCAATATTTATATTCATTTATGACCAGTACATAATTCATATTTTTTCACATGCACACACACAATAGGAGTTTTCATTCTTAACCTCGACTTGTGATTAAGGGGGTTAAGATAGAGGGTTACTCCTTTTTAGGAGTACTCCGAATGGAGTCTCTGCGCAACCCATTCATGAGCCCAAGAAGGCCAAGTGTTGTAACCATGCTCTGATACCAATTTGTCACATACCCACTACAAGAACTAATATTTTTCATCTTTTTCCTTCTTTTCACCGAGGAATAGAATCCTCAAATTCCTATGGGGCCTGATGTAGACCCTACCATCCCTTATCCTTACCCATGTGATCGTTGGCTATGACCACGGGCCTTACCAGAGGGGCGCTTCCAGCCTTCGCGATTCGGGAAATCATGATGCATGTGTTCCCTTGCTTTCTTGTCTCTTGAAGAGATGAAATCCGAAAGGGACTAACAATATTGTCACATCTGGCAATGCCTCGGATTAAAACCTGACACCCCACCTTTCGGAGTTTCGCGCACCGGGTTTTCACGGTAGAAAAGGACAAGGGGTTCATACCCTTCAGTTTTCTGGGTGCCGAAACACCGAAAACCAAATCTACATGTGCTATGCCATATCAGGATTTTGCAAGTTGAGAATTTGGGACTGGTGTGTACCAGGGATTTGTTTCTAGATATCCCGGGTGCCGAAATACTGAGACATCAAGACTTATCCATGCTATTATTATTTTCAGGTTTTGTAAGTCAGGATTTTGAGATATGCACAGACGGAAGGTCTCGCACTTAGGTTTCCCAGGAGCCAAAACTACGAAGCCCATATTCATCGCTAAGCTTATTTTGGGGTTTCGCAAGTCAGGAATTTGCGACCGATGAGTACAAGGGAGCTAACCCTTGGGTTTCCCGGGTACCGAAACACCGAAACATCCAAACTCTAGACACACTATGTCATTTCAGGGTTTCGCAAGTCGGCATTTTGGGACTGGCAAGTATAGAAACTTGCCCTTTCATATCCCATGTGCTGCAACACCGAAACACCATATCTCATCCGCTCTATTATCATTTTGAGGTCTCGTAAGTCGGGATTTAGGGATTGGCGTGTACCAGGGATTTGCTTCTAGATATCTTGGGTGTCGAAATACAGAGACATCAAGACTTATCTGTGCTATTATTATTTTAGGGTTTCACAAGTCGGGGTTTCGCGATATGCACAGACGAAAGCTCTCACACTTAGGTTTCCCGGGAGCCGAAACTATGAAGCCCGTATTCATCGCTAAGCTTATTTTGGTGTTTCACAAGTCGGGACTTCACGACCGACGAGTACAAGGGAACTAACCCTTGGGTTTCCCAGGTGCCAAAAAACCGAAACATCCAAACTCTAGACACACTATGTCATTTCGGGGTTTTGCAAGTCAGGATTTCGGGACTGGAAAGTACATAAACTTGCCCTTAGATATCCCAGGTGCCAAAACACCCAAACAATGTATCTCATCCAATATATTATCATTTTAGGGTCTCACAAGTCGGGATTTCGGGACTGGCGAGTATAAGAAAACTTTCCCTTGGGTATCCCGGGTGCCAAAATGCCGAAACACCAAACTCTAACCATGCTATACCATTTTGGGGTTTCGCAAGTCAGGATTTCGCAACATGTGAAGAAAAGGAAACTTTCCCTTGGGTATCCTAGGTGCCGAAACACCGAAACACCAAACTCTAACCATGCTATACCATTTTGGGGTCTCGCAAGTCGGGATTTCGCGACATGCGAAGACAAGGAAACTTTCCCTTGGGTATCCTGGGTTCCGAAACGCCAAAACACCAAGACTTATCCATGCTAGACCTTTTCGGGGTTTCATACTTTGGGATTTCATGATTGGCGAGTACAACGAAACTGACCCTTGGGTTTCCCGACTGCTGAAACACCAAAACACCAAGACTTATCCACGCTAGACCTTTTCAGGGTTTCATACTTCGGGATTTCACGATTGGCGAGTATAAGGAAACTGACCCTTGGGTTTCCCGGTTGCCGAAACACTGAAAGACTAAACTCTGAGGGAACCATTCTTGTTGGTGCAAGGTCTCCAAACTTAGGCCATAAAATCCTTCAACGGATCCTCGGGTAATTATCACCAGGCTTAGGGACATGATGGAAAGGCCTTCTTAACTTATTGAGCTATGAACTCTGTGAGAGGGGCAAGATAAGCTTAGATATTTACTTAAACGATAGTCCTTTCAAGGAACTCACTCTGGCTCTGGAATAGTGAGGGAACCTTCCCAGAAGGAGGTGCCTTCAGGGAAATCCAACCAACACATTGCATGAGTGAAGTGGAGGGGACAATTCTCCTGAGGATGGACTTGAAATCTAAACTGGTTCAGTATATATATATATATATATATATATATATATATATATATATATATATATATATATATATATATATATATATATATATATATATATATATATATATATATATATAAACCGAATTATGGCCATACAAGTATAAGCATACATCCACCATTTCCGATCAAAACACCAGGCAAACATTTCTATACAGAAACCATTTATGAGTGTACAACCATGAGCATGCATTCTAGGAGTATTCAATTTAAAATACAGGACATAAACACTTATCAAAAAACACTAGTTGTAATGCAACTGCTAAGCGGGGTGCTCATTTCCACCCAACCATAGGCTCAATGACTCCCAACGGATTTACCACTAGCCACCCCCAAGATAGACCACGATGCTTTGAGACTCAGTCTCTTACTTCCTTCTCGTCGGAAGTCCAGGACAAAGGTTACTCTCCTTCTCCTCTGCTCATGACTCACTGTATTTTCCGGAGTTCCTCTGGTTCTCCTTCCGCAATTCCTGTCACATGTGTGTGTCCCTCTACTCTCCCCCCCGTCCCTTCCACACTTCTTTCCTTCTATGAGGTTGCGTGTGGCACAAAATTCCCTGTCCGATGGTCAGGTCTGAGAGATTCCATGGATGAGCGGTTCGCTCCATCCCTTCATTTACTCTTGAGAAGCCTCCCCACCTACCATCTAGGCGGGTAATTCATTTCGGGGTCTGAAAGTGAGCTTTGGTTTTCTCGAGCACATACAAACCAGTACAGTTTTGGTTCGGTGGAAGTTAACGTAGCCACTCCTGGCCTCTTCCACCACCTCTCATAAGCCATCATGGTCTCTTTTCAACACATTCCCCTCTCAACAGTCATGCAACATATATTCATACATCATTTACATTCCTCAGACCTTTTATACAAAGGTCTGTTAAATCAAACATTCACAATCTTTGAGTTTTCCATAGTTCTTGGCCAATATAGTTATTTTTACAGACTGGGGGAAACAGGGTGTTACAGATGATATGCTATTTTTTTGTATTTACATAGACAAGTGTTATTGACTGGGTTCTCTTGAGTGTGCAGGACTATGGACGTTGAGGATTTCGAGGCATCGATGAAAACCCTTGGACTCCAGATCGAGTCAAGGAGTGGATTGTTAGAGTTTGAATGTTGTTGATGTGACATATGCACACATGATTAGATATTATGATGACTGATTGTTATTGCTAACATGATTCGTTGATGGATGTAGGTTGACAATATCTTGTCGACCAGACTCACATTTGGATTAAAGGGGTCACACATGAAAACCAAAGACATTGAGGGAGAAGTGTGGAAGGATCCTTGCCACAACCTACTAGCACTCCCATCGTGGCTCGAACTGTAGGTTAAAGATTACCTAGTTCAAGAATACCCACGATGTCATGAGGGTAGACTGTGAAAGTTACCCATGATAATTCTAAGGGGCATACAATAAAGTAGTGTCCTTATTCCTTAGAGGCCCCTAGTCTCACACAAGATCACCTGACGGAGTATTGAATCTAGGGGTTTGACATCTACCAAGTTCATTCAAGAGGTGAGTGGCACCCTTGGAGCACGTAATGCGTCTTGAAGGGCACGTTGCACGAATAAAACTGAAAAAGGCGAGTGGCACCTTTGGAGCACGTGGCATCCTGAAGGGCACAATTTTAAATATGGTAAGTTAATAAACCTAATGCCTAGAAAACTATGCCTCCTTAGGACCTGGTTGGTCTTAAAATGAATGATGTGATAAGTAAAGTTTAATAACAATTTTTCCCTTAAAAATTGTCGCCAAGACTAGTGAATTAAAAACCTAGGTCTGAGTAGAACCTTTGAATCAAAAAACTAATTAGACATGTAACAAGAAGGGGGTAAAGAAAATTCAAGCATTAATAATTAAAGTGGAAATTTTATTAAAGGTTTAATTAATAAAAGGGGTATTTGGTTATTTTTGTCTAAACCTGCTAATTCTGAACTTAGTTATAAAAAGGGGAAACTTTAAGAAAAAGAGAAATTTAAAGAAAAGGGGGAAACCTAAGGAAAAGGGGAAACTTAAAGAAAATGGGAAACTTAAAAGAAAAAAGGGGAATGTCTAACTTAGTAAGGAATCTAGCCTTTGGAACTTTCTATTTATGAACTCAACTAGGAATTAAGTAAGGTGCAAGTCATTTAAGAATTGTAAGGGAATATTGGGACATAGAGGAGCATTTTTAGGAATTCTTTTAGGTGGGTGAGGGCAATAAACAAATTTAATTAGTTAATAAATTGATTTTCTGGTGCAACTAGGGGATCAGACGACATGTGTACGGGGGAGGTTTTTCGTAATTAATTAAATGAAAAAGGAATCTAATGAGGGTTTTGGAAAATAATAACTAAGAAAACTCTATAAAAAGGATGGAGGAGGAGGAGTATGGATCACATCTGGCTTGTGTAACGTTACGCTGCCAAAATTCATCTTGACTGAACTTTCTCTTGTGGGAGTTGGGATACCTAGCTCGGGGAACAAGTGGTATCTCAACCTTGTGCGGCGAGATGGGTGCTATCATTCTCTAGTATTGTGTGTGTGGCCCCTTTGTGGCCTAGGGGTCTCAAGGGGAAGAAGAGTACCCCTGGCATTGGTTAGGAGGTACCGACAAGGTCTCATCAGTCAGCAAGTTCGAGTTGGAGGGAGCACGAGCACGTGACAATCACTTCCGGTTCTTAGCATTTGGCTACGTTTCCGGTGCTGGTTGGGATTAGTAATGTGTTGTATTATTACCGAGGAAGACTGCGTTTTGGTTCTTGGGCCATTATTTTATTTTACTTTGTTTTTTTATTGTTTTTAATACAAAGAAATTGTGTTTTTATCTTTTGTTCCTTCATCCTTTAAGTTATTAGTCTATGCCTAAGCAGTCGGCCAGGAGATGAATCGACTGTCTTTCACTCCAGTGTTAAAGATTTAGATGCAAATGACCTGATTTCCTATGCATGGATAATAAGTGTAGGATGATTTCTCTTCCCAACAAGTAATTCTCTCCTAGGCGTTTATTCCCTTCATTGCTATGCAATTATTGTGTTTTTACTTTCTGCAATTCATTTTTTTAATTTTCCAAGCAATTCGTTTTCTTGTACAACGAAAATTCTTCTTCATTACTCTATGGTTAGTGTGTTATTACTGTCTCTTGTTTCCTTTCAAATCTCTAAAATCCTTCTCTCTTGAAGTATTTTATTTCTGGCTATTATTTTTCACCGTTGATTAATTTACTTGTCGAATTTGAAATTATAATGGAGAGCTTAACTTGGCACTATAACTCCGACTTTCCTTTTAATGGAATCTCGTGGGTTTTTTCTCAATGAGAGTGGGGAACTAGTAGTCACCATTCCTTCCAAGTGGTCGTTGTCCAACCCTTGCACAGTTGACAACAGAGTTCAACTGTGTCAGGTTCGACACCAGCGCAGGATGTTGTCAGTGAATCAATTAATGAATAGCCTGGGTATTGCTTATCTTCTCTATTATATAGATTTGCATGAATACGAATAACAGACTCATTGCACAGTTCACAACCAACATTAGCCTTAAGAGGACGCTAATAACTAACACATAGATTCCTATAATCACGAAGAGGTTTCATTTATTTAGTGAAGACAACTGATTATAATATTTCATGACTAATCATCCTACGGGGACAAAACAAAATCCAATTCTATGAGGACACACAAATTTCCATCCATGTCAAGATTGGTATGGCTCAGATAAAAAAATAAAATATTCCATGATGAATCAACAATAGATAAGTTTATCCATTTTTATCATTCGATAAGCAATGAAACCTCATTATTTTGTGCAATCGATTTCATTCCATTCCTCAACCTTTGATATCGAGCGATAATCTGATTTCAGTGAACTTGTTCAAAGGATTGGTTGGCTTATCACACCGTAAGAGAAAGTGGGTTTACCTATGTGAGTCAAGCCACTGTATATCCTATCTATAAACCATTGGAGGGAGATATACAATGCATCCAGATCCAGATATGTGGTGGCTTAGAAAATGACACATGGTTGTTTGCATGCTCTCTGTAATATGTTTGAGAATAATGATATCGTATTTATTTTAACCTTTTTAGACTAAACATATTTATTAACACTTTAAACTTCTTTTTAAAATAATAAAATAAATCTTTCCTCGTAACAAAACAAATCTCCCATGAAATAGTGAGTGAGGGCTTTCTAGAAATGGATGACGAGATTCCATGATGAATGAAAGACAAGTTTGCCTAGAAATCGTGATCTTCCCACAACGAGGCTATTAAGTAACTTTTGTGTGCTCTGATCTGACATACTTTCCCGTGTTAAATTATGATTTATTCCTGTGCTTGGAGCTGACACCCTCCCCTTTTGATTGATTCCATTTTTTGCGCGCTTTGAGTGACCCCTTAAGTCAGCATGCGCATGCTCAACCCTTGACAGTTCCTCGTGGGATTAATGAAAGTTCAGATGGTGGAACAATGTTAGGTTATCCCTTTTTAATTATGTGAGAAGAGTTGAATTACCGAGTT
Organism: Picea engelmannii; assembly: GCA_009831015.1. Classification (NCBI taxonomy): domain Eukaryota; kingdom Viridiplantae; phylum Streptophyta; class Pinopsida; order Pinales; family Pinaceae; genus Picea; species Picea engelmannii. The sequence goes on along the minus strand of ML799866.1, from coordinate 164,511 downwards.
TTTAAAGAACGCGCTTTTTAGCTTGAGTGAAGTAAGGAATTTTAGTATTTGATTTAATAATGAGTGACTTTGTTTATCACATAGGTATAAAGGAATTAATATGAGTTTCATAACTAGGAAGGAAGGGATCTCGTCTCTCTATGCTCCTTACCTTATGTACATGTAGTAATAAATTAACTATGAATAACCTAAGTCTAAGTTTAAAAATAATCTAAGCCTAAATTAAACCTTATAATAATCTATTTTTTATAATATTACTGTATATATGCATACCGAATTTTTAATGATAAAATGGTTATTTATAAGCTTCTTTTATTCTTCTTCTTTAATGATTATTTGGGGTTGAGGCTAAGATAGATATGCATGTGAAATTTTACTGAGAATGGTTATTTAGGAGCTGCTTTTATTCTTTTCTTAACTGCTATATCGGGTTGCATTAAAGATAGATGTAGGGAGGGTTCATTCCTTGGGGAAGGACAAGGAATGGAAAATTATAATTTAGATAGAAAGGTTGCATCCTAATGTTATGATACATTGTCATTATTGAACTGGAAGGTTATGAAAAGCATAGTGAATTTTATTGACTCTAAAACACCCCCTTTTTAAATGAAAAGGTAAATGTCACTTAAAGGTTGTTATATATGTTAATTTTAGGTTGAAGTATGATACAATGTTCTAGGATAGGTTTATGATGGTAAGATAGTAATGAGGTACGCCTATAAGATTGCAATCTTTACCCCTGTATTGATTGTAGTTACTTTGCGCCCCATTTAGCTAGATTGATTAAATGCTCTCTTTTGGTTTCGTATAATGTATGTCAGAAAAAGTTGGATTTCGAAAAGGTTGGACTTTATGTACTGGTTGATGGTTTAGAGTTTTTACATTTGCGCTTGGAATCCTAGTGCACTTGTTGCATTGTGGCGACATGATTCCTTCGAAGGACTCGTTGCACGCATTGATAGAGAAACACATACAAAACCTGGCTGGGTCATGTGCTTCCCATTTAGGGTGAAGTGGTTGTTGTAATTGATGTTTGGTACCTTGTTCTGTAACGTTTTGTGATTGTTTCTCAGTCTCCATAAGGGTTCTAGTCACATGTGTCATTGATGTTGGTTGCATGTGTTGTGTTCGTCGTCTAGTTGTGTTGATTGACTGTTGTCGTGATTACCTTCCTGCTCTAAAAAAATAAAAATAAAAATAATATATATATATATATATATATATATATATATATATTGCACTGGTTATGTGTCGCATGTTGTCATAATGACGTGGGTATTTACATAATATAACATTATTGATACATTAATATTGTAATGATACATTGATATATTAATGTAATGTACACATTAGATTATATAATAATGTATTACTAAATACATTATGTTCAATATATTACTACTTTATTAATGTATTATTAATATATTACTTTATTTGTGTATTTATTTACTTTAGTAATTTATTTATTAATGTATTAATATGTTACATTATATATTAATGTATTAGTACTTTAATTTATACATTAAATTAATGTAATAATGTATTACTAAATACATAAAGTCATGTAATAATGTACTACTAAATGTATTACTAAATACATTAACGTTGATCCCTACATTGTTGAATGAACCATTTTCTACTTCCCTTGCTACCCGTCTTCAAAGAAATTGTCTGCAATATCATCATATTTTTTTCTTAAATAAGATTCAACTTCTTACCTTTCTCTGTGAGGTGGACACTTCATGCATTCAAAACCTTAATAAGAACTGAGAATTACTCTACTTTTAGCCACAACCAACATGAGTAGAAATGTTGGAAAAGGGCTTGAAATAATCTAGGTGCCTTAACCACCGTGATGATAATCTAAAGGTCTTCGTTTGTGACATAACACTGGTTTATATTGCTCAGACTTTAAGGTTTCAAGCTTATTCGATATTTTGTTATCACATCAAATGTTTCATCAACCCTAATCGCTTTCCTATTATCTGTTAGAATTGCAAAAGCGGAAAACACAATTCACAATGATAATTAACAATCACACATATAAGGAACATAGGAATTTCACGTGGTTCACCCAAATGTTGGGCTACGTCCACCAAGCATATGCATCGATTGTCTTATTATTCCGATCATGGATATTACATCAGCTCACTCATACTCAGTCATTTTTCATCTACGTGCTTACATGAATTTATACATTCACACAAGAAGCTGATTAATAAATGCAATCCCTATCCATATTCTAACTTGGTCTATTTGGTTGTAACCAATAGAGAATAATATGATCCAAATCTGTTCTTGGTAATTTGTTGTCACCAAATCCCAACAATCTCCACCTTGACAACAATTAACCTGATACCTTGCTCCTTCCTTTTGTTCATCACCTTTTCTGCAAGCCAAGAGAAGCCAAGCACCACTGCAACTTCTCTAATAAAATTGGTTTCATGATCTTTCCTGTGTGACTTGCACGAGTTTGGATTTCTTGAGGGATCACTTCACCTCCAACATGTCTTCCACAACTATGTTTTGAGACATATTTAGTGATATATATCCTCCTATCCAAAACACCTGTAAAATATACATTACAATTATCACGAACCATCTTAGTGTAACCATTATAGGTGACATTTATGCTTCTCAAATGATGAAGCACCCATTTCACTACAATACTTTAATCTGTCACGTATCTGACAACATCATTAGCATGTGAAACATATGGTATTAACCATTTCATCGCATACAACAGACCTCCTACTGAAATTACACGAGACATAACCTTTTCTTCTTTATAGACATGACCTATGCTTGAAGAAAACTTTATGATGGAAAGAAAGAGGGATAAAAAATGGTCTTACAATGTTCATATTGAACTCCAACCACAACTTACCATTACCATATTGGTATAATTCCATGCCCTTAATTTGTTTTGCTGCTCCTTGATCCCTCATCTAAATTGTCCTATCCACCTGAGTCATTTTCTTACTGATTTTATCCATGCTTCGTCTTGCATCGATCATATCATCAACAAAGAACATCAAGACTATGAATGTACCATAAACCGTATAGTCATTCCTACCCTTTGAAAAATTCTAACTCACTATGAAGGATTCAAACCTCTTGTATATTTGCCTGGGTACCAATAGGCCATACAATGAATTTTTTAGCATGCAAACAAATTTACTGTTGCGATCTTGAATCAACCATTTTTTTTGTTCCATACATACTATATCTCTGTCAATGATGACCTTGTGAGAATTAGGATCCCACACAGAACATCTCTTTATACCATCATCATAACTTGCAGAGATATAAAACAAGCAGGAATTCAGAAACAAAGATTTTAAGTCTGGAAATGATTTACTGCTTACCAGTACCTGCAATTATTTATTGATCTTATGACCTTGATGCTTCTACCATAAACAAGAATATACATCTATCACTTCATATGCCACTTCATTACTCCCTTCCATCTTATAAAGGTCATCAAACTTTGTTTCCTTCGTCACTACTAAACTACCTTTCGACAATGTGAGTGCTCCACCTTGACCTGTATACTTATATCCACAAGAATCCAACACTCCTAATGAAATCAAATTTGATTTAAGCTCAGGTACATATATAACATCCATTAATTCCCTAACAATACCATCTAACATTCTAATTCTAATATTTCCAACCTCAATAGTTTAACATGGAATAACATTTCCCATAAACACTGCACCCTCATCAACGAATTGGTAAGAAATGAACCAATTTCTATGTGAGCACATGTGGTGGGAAGCACCTGAATCTAAATGCCATTCTTCTTGATATTTTAAATTATTAGAAATGGATAAAACTTGATCAATCATACCTGAATTTGTTACAGCCAATTTTGCTTCCTTCGTAGAGTTTTCCTCAGATTCCTTTCTCTTCCAACAATCTTTCTTGAGATGTCCTGTTTTGCCACAGTACCAACATTTCACTTTACCCTTTCTATGTCTTGACTTAGATCAAGAAAAACTTCTCTCATTTTGTTCTTTAGTTCTACCTCTGACTAGCATCGCCTCTGAAGTTGAGGTTTCTTTACTAGATTTTCTCCTCATCTCCACAACCAACAAAGCTCCCACAACAGAGTCATAATCTAAAACATCTGCTGAGCTAAAGCTAATAGAGGTGACTAGATTATCCCAAGATGCAGACAACAAACATAATAGTGTAATAGACTTATCCTCATCTTCGAATTTAACTTCCATACTAGTCAATTGAACTATAAGGGTATTAAAGATTTTTAAATGGTCAACAACTTTTGTACCTTCTTTCATCTGCAAATTGTACAACTGTCTCTTCAAGTAGATTCTGCTCATCAAGGACTTTGTCATATATACACTTTCCAACTTGCTTGATAAGATTGATGTTGTATCCTCTCCTATGATGTTAAACATAACCTAATCTGCTATACATAAACGAATGATACTAAGATATTTCACATCCAGATCTTCCCATTCCCATTCCGTCATGGCTGTTGGTTTCTTTAACTTTCCGGCCAATGCTTTTTGCAACCCTTGTTGCACCAGTAAATCCCACATATTGAGCTTCCAAAGCTCAAAGTTTCTTTTACTGCTGAACTTTTCAACTTCAAACTTCGAACTCTGCATCTTAGCTATTAAAACAAAAAATCTCCCAATACCCACTGCTTATAAAATCCTTTTAAATTTGGAGGAAATTATAAATAAGGTTAAATGTGGATCCTTAATAAAAAATGTTAAGTAATAAACCAAAAGGTTTAAAATAATAAAAATTTATATTTCATAGAACCTTTTATCTCCACTTCATACCTAATCATCCACGTGAGATACACCTCTCATAAAAGGTATTCCTTTAAATATTATATTAAATTCTAAATATAATAATCCTTTCTAATAAATATTCACTTTAATTTAATTCACATTCAACCCTCTACCTTAAATTTTCTGACTGAAACGTTACTTTCCATCCACACACAGAAACACAAGGAAATATCATTTGCCAACAACACACAAAAACATAAGTGTTTCTAGCAGCTGACCCGACGCCTCTGTTGACCAAATGCACAGAAATATTATTTGCAGATGCACATTTGTAGGTCCTCCGTGGCTCCAACCAGTAATCTCATTTTCGGTAAACCTGTGATCATGTCTTAACCAGCTCTGATACCACTTGTTAGAATTGCAAATGCGGAAAACACAATTCACAAGGATAATTAACAATCACACATATAAGGTGTTGGAGACGCCTTTTCCAAGTGGTTGAAATATAATTCTTAAAATCAAAAGTTGGTTTTCAGGCTGTCTTTTACTTTATGATCTTTACCCACTGAAAGCCTCAATACCCCGACATGCGAAGTGACGATGGTTCTTATAGTCCTAAATCACCGTCACTTAACCGTTAAGCAAGTTTATCACTTTTATTACCTCGTGCTATCGCACTTCGGGAGTTACAAGTTGCATGGTTTCCAAACTCCGATATGCGAAGTCACGAAACGGTTTTAAAAGTTTACCCAGGTTAGTGTTAGAAGTAAGTCACTTTAAACCTAGTTAAGCACTGTCAGGGTTTCGCGACTCAATGATCGCTCTCCCAAAAAACCATACCTTCGTAGCTCTGAGTCGTTAAGTCGCGATATTCATTAATTAAGCATGGATTAATTAAGAACTTAAGTCAGTTCATGATTTTTTAACTAAATCGCATCATCGCGATTTCGGGTTTTGGGGGCTCAAAGGGTAGGAGTGAAATCTTACGATACGGTGAACGCCGAAAAAGGGGGATTAAAGACTAAAACAAACTTAATTAAATGATCTAAGCTAGATTAATATATGCATCAATGCAAAATTTAACATGCACCATCTACAGAGTAAATTTAAATGTTTTTTGCGCTGATTTGTGTTACGACTTGTCAAACAATTATGGCATTTATTTGAACTACGATAAGGTGATAGATAGTAGGATCTCTATTTTACTGCTAAATATTTCTTTAAGTGATTTGACCCTTCTGTTCGCAAGGACACCAGGGGTTTAAATGACTAAGATAAAGAGTTTTTTTCTTCATTTTTTCAGTTCTCATTTCTATTGATGCGCAGAGCCATTTTACCAGGTTAATCGTTGTTTGTGATTTTCAAATCTGTTCGACAGGTGGTCTAGTTGCAGGTTTCATTCTCATGGCTCCAAAAAAAATGACCAAGTCAGTTGCCAAGAGTTCAAGTCAGGGTTCAGCGTTGTTTCCGATACCTCGCCCCGAAGTATTAATTCTATCAAGACATGGTCGTATGTTTCCAACATCCTGCAATCTGAGTTGATAAATTGTTCGGATGATTCTAGCGATAACGAGAAGAACGATTTATCAACCAAATATAAAATCGTCTCTCAAGCAGAGATGCACAAAATAGCGGTGAGGCCCCAGCTTCTTCCCTATTTTGATATGATCAGGTGGGCGCTGGACCATGTGGACATCCCGATCAGGACGATTATGAGCGAACAAAAGGTGACGATTGGTACCTTCTGACCAGAACATTTGCTGGCAATGTATAAATTGTCACCCACACCAAACCTTACTCACAACGCCGAATTCCTAGAAGGATTTAAGAAGAAGGAGTGCGAGCAGTATGCAAAATTTGTTTCTGATCTGATCAAAGATTGGGTCTCACACCCCGCGAAAGAGGGAAAATTTGTAGAGGATATAGCCAGGACACTAGGGGCTTATGCTACAGCCAATCAGTACTCAGTTGGGAGTTTGATGGCCTAGTTGAAACAAAAGAACCTCCTGATCAGTAAATTGGAAGCTAAGGTGGCTACTACTGAAGCGAATGTCAGGGACGAGGTGAGCAGGAGCCTTGAGGAAGCCCTAACAACCGACCTGCGTGAAATCTAGAAGCTCAGGTCCGACCTCGAGTAGGTGCACTAGTTGGTGCAAACTAGCCAAACACAGGTAAGCCAACATGGGCAACAAATTATAGAGTTGCAGTCAAAATTGTAGGTAGATGAGAACCAGGTTGTAGACATAAAGGTGTTCAGATTGCAGGCTGTTGAAATCCAACATAAAGTACTTACGTCTCAACAAAACCTGTTGGTAAAGGTAGGAACTATTCAAAACCATTTCTGGATGATAGATCAAATATTAGAAAATATTTCTTCGAGAGAAAGAGAAGCCGGGGCAGCACGTGTCACTTTCCAAGACGCTGTTATAGCTACAGTGAAGATATAGATGGTCAGCAGCTTAAAATTATCCATCGTAGAACAAACCAAAGGTAATATCCTGTTGAAGGTCTGGGAGCAGAAAATATCAGAAAGCAAGGAGAGAGATAACAGAGTAACTAATTTTTGTGAGGAAACGTTCTCTTTGATAAGTAAAAGTTTTCTAGACCTTGATAAGGAAAGTAGTGCTAGAACACTGGGCAAAATCAATATAGCTAAACATCTGTTGGACATCAAAGAAAACATGGAGAAGAAACAAGTGGAGATATCCCAGATTAGCCAGGTCGATATTTCGCAAGTGGACAAATGGCTAGTACAACCAAGTTTACAGTTATGCTCCATCATCACAGAGGACCGACAAGTGGGAACAAAATTTCCACAGCTAGCGAAGAGTTGTTACACTTTTGAAGCAAGCAACCAAGAAGAGCCTTCCAGGTTGATAGCCCAATTGGTGGAGAGGTGCGTCACTTGCACCGAGAAGGCTAAGGGGCAGGTTTCTGGTGCCAAATAATGACATATGTCTACTTGTTCTATTTTTAGAACCCGAAGAGTAAAGAAAGGAAGGTGCTCTGCCTGGATGAAGGAGGACAAAGATAAAGAAGTGAAACGCTTAAATTTCCCATTTTGTAACCGAAAACTTCTGGAACGATTGAAATTCGAATGTTTAGAAGTTTGTATATATATGCATTTTGAAGTGAGAACAAAGGGCTGGACCTTTCTTGGCCAATTGTAATAGAGACTTTTTTCCTTTTGAAAATTAATACAAAGAAATCTGAAGATTCCTGATTCCATGAAGACTGAGTTATGAGTTTTGTTTTCTTTGTTATCTTATATTAAATTTCATTTCACATATATATTTCTGATGAATTCTTAACTGCAATTTAGTACAAATTCTACTGTGGTGACCAACTTTTTAGTCGCCTAATCGCTTGCAGTTTTTCCTCTGTATCAGCTATCAGCAGGTACAAGACCTAAGAACTTTTTAGATCTCTATATTTTATGCTTCATCAGATTTTTTCTTTCCTTTTTCTTCTTCTGTTTGCAGGGCGAGATTCTCCCTTGGTTGGAGCCTTGCATTGTTGACTGCTTAATTTTTTCTCACATTTCATACATGATTCTTTAAAAAGTTAACTCAGTTAAACCTTGAACTTTCTTTTAAATTTCTATTCCTCCATGACTATGCCCATTGCAAGACAACCCAACATTGAACTCGACCTATCAGATCAAACTAGCATCGCTTTGAAACTTTTTGACACCATACTTAAAACTGCCATCACCCGGGTAGAACTCGAATGTTCATGGGCCACAATTGAATGGGATACAAGCATCCAAGAACATTTGGAAGCGAGACAGAGACAACTTAGAAATAAGCCTTAGCTTCCTTTCCTGAAGGTTGATTCTTCCCATTTTTATCTTTTACTCACTTTTGGATGCCTAGACCCTGCACTTTCTAGCCTTAAGTACGAACTCTGGAACAACATCTTTCTGGAGACGTTGCCGGGGATCGAAGTTATGAAACCTTTTCCCTGGGAGAATGACATTTTTGCAAGTTTATACCCTTTGATAGTGAACAAAGAGTGAACACCTTCTCAAGGATATTTTTTATCATCCACTTGGAGACTCCACGTTTAATTAAGCTAACATCTAGTCGAAGGAACACCAGGCAAAACCCGGATGGTAAACAAACCACGCCCATTTTCGATCCCGAAAAAATATTGAAAACAATAGGTTCCCTTAAGCCAACCACTATAGTCTACCAGCTTAGGTACACACAACCCAAGGCTAAGATTTCTTTTGAACCTCTAACTTCACACGAATCCCCCCCTAAAACCCTCAACCCAACTTTAGCTCTCCCTGAAGTTAAAAATGAAATTCATCCAACAACTTCTGGCGTACATAAAGGGGAAAATCCCTCAGTAAATTTAACAATGATCGATATCCTGCCGACTGTTTAGTTAGATTTCCCAACCTTGCCAAGTCTCGAAGAGTATACCATATACTCAGATTCCACACCTGTAGGTTCCCCTGATTACATATCTTGCAAATCTGAGGAACCAAGTCCTCGCATCCCTTTTCCCCCTTCTTTAGTTTTCTTGTCTCTCGAAGAAGATAAAGATTCTCTTTTAGTGTTCCAGAACCCTCTGTATAATGCACCGTTTTCCTATCCAATAGTATCGATGGCGGCCACAAGAGGGGGATGTGGAGGGGTTTTAGGAGGAGGAGGTGGAGGGGCTCTCGGAGGAGGAGGGGGAGGGGATCCAGGAGGAGGAGGGGGGGGCCAAGGGCCACCCCCACCTCCCAGAGTTTTCACTAAAGTAGCTGCCAGATATGAACCTCCGATCCTGCCTGTCCCTCTTCACGGCCTTCCTAAAAACTACATGAAAAAATTACCTAAGTTTACAGGCGAAGGGGACCTTACCGCGACCGAACATATAAATTTCTTTGATTAGTTCATAGATATCCTAGGTCTTGAACACGAAGACATATATTCGAGGTTATTTGTTCAAACTTTCGAAGGACATGTACGAATCTGGTTTGAAGTCTACCCGCAGGTTTGATATTATCCTATGATGCCCTAGAAGACTCTTTTCTTAGACAATGGGGCTAAAGAAGATACCATTTGTACTATTTGATTGAGTTCGGGTCTTTAAAGAAAAAAAATTAGGAAACTGTTATGGAATTCATTCAAAGGTTTAACAAGTTATATAATAAGATCTGAGTCAAAGTTAAACCATCCCAACCTGCAGCAAAGGTAACCTTTGCAGGAGCCTTTGAACCTGATTTCACACTTTTGTTGAGAGAAAGGAAAGGGGCTACCCTGACCAGAATGCAAGATGACGCCATAGAGATTGAATCTAACATGATGTCTTCTGGAAAATTAAAAACAAAAGTAGAAATGGGAAACCGAGAAACCAAACGTTTTAGGGAACAAGCGGGACCCTCAGGGCCTAGTAGATCCTTAGATGATAAAATTGATGATATGGCTAGGATAATTAAAGAGCTATCAAATAAGATTTCTAGAATGAAGCTAGATCAATCCAAGGTAGATCCATTCGTTAAGAGGGAATTCATAAGAAACCCCAACCCTCAAAATCAACAAAGACAGATTAAAAATGAAGACTAGAAAATTCAAACTCCTTTAAAAAGTGAAAATTTTATAGGAGGAAATGACCTGCAAGATTTCGAGGATCTAGAAGAAGACGTAAACAATTTGGGTGATGACTGCACACAGCCTCATTTAAATAAATAATATTATGAGAAGTCCTTGAACATAGAGAAACCGTCAAATAAAGATGATTACATAAACAACACTGATGTTTCTGTCTATCAAGAAATGATCAATTCTATAATGGCTAAGGTCCAACATATGTACAACCTGAGGCCTAAAAACAAACTTGTGTCAACTCCTCAACCCAAGAAAATTCTTCCTAGAGGTGAAGTATACGAGCTTTCCCCAAAAGAGACTAAGATACCTAATAGCAAAATAAAAGGGGTAGATTCACAGAATCCCAAAGTAAAGGAGGCTGAGACCCAAGCAAAAATAACTGAGACAGCTAAAACACATACACCGTTAAAGAAATTCATGGAAAATAAATCAGCACAAACAAATAAGTTAGAAAAGAAGGAGTCTGAGGTTTCAACCAGAGAAATAGACAAAGGTGGGGGAGGTTTCAGCCTTGAAAATGAGATAAATAAGATCAAAATACCAATCCCTCTGGTCAAATTAGCAAAGAATCCTATGTATCGAAAACAAATAACCAAAATGATAGATTTTTCAGATATGGAAAGTCACTCTGATGTGATAAACTTGGAAGATGATAAGCCTAATATCAATTTTGGTCCACATTTCGAGGGTGCCAGAGACACCGTCGATCCCTTCTATATTACCCTGAATGTGCATGATTGACTGTTGCATAACTGCATGCTAGACTCTAGAACCTCACATAATGTGATACCCAAGTCTATTATGGACAGACTAGGCCTCGAGATCACCAAGCCTTATGGATATCTCTACTCTTTCGATTCAAGGAGAGTTAAGTGCATGGGTATGATAAAAGATTTAGTAGTCACTCTTGCACAAGTTCCAGTGAAAAGCGTCCTGATGGATGTAGTTATCGCCAATATACCCCCGAAGTATGGCTTGCTACTATCTAGGTTGTGGGGAGCCAAAATTGGGGGGTCTCTTCAACTATACATGACCTATGCCACAGTTCTTGTGTTTGGTGGACAATTTACTCAGCTATACAAGGAAATGAGGCTAGCATACACAGTGAGCGACCCACCGAATCCTAACAATTATCCTGTTTATGTTGCCAATCAAGTTCTAGGGAATTGTATTTTGTCTTTTGATGATGGTGTAAATAGCCGTACAGAAGAGAATTACATAGATGAAAATGAATCAGGAAAGATAGACGAAAATATGTATAGCACTGGAATTTGGAAAGTGTTTTTTGATGGTGCCTTGTCATATGAAGGAGTAGGTGCAGGAGTACTTCTCGTAGCACCTGAAAATGAATTTTTCATTCCTTTCTCTTACAGGTTTCAATGGGATATAGACTACACCAATAACGTATGTGAGCATGAGGCTCTAGTCTTAGGGTTGGAATCTGCCAAGAAGCTGAACATAAATAACTTGGAAGTCTACGAAGACGTAGATTTGATAGTGAAACAGATAAATCAGAAATACCAGGCCAAACACCCAAGATTGAGATCTTACAAGAATTGTGCTTTGGATTTAATAGAAAATTTCTTCTTGTTGGTAAATGTTCATTTCATCCCACGCGCTGAAAACATGCAAGTCGATTCATTAGCCAAAGAAGCCTCAACGTTTTCCTCCCCTACAACTTTCAAACTAAGGTACCACATAGAAGTGAGGAACAAAACTTTCATACCAAACAACATCCAACACTGGCAAGTGTTTGAGGATGACGAACAAATCAAAAAGTTCCTCGAAATGGTGGAAGAGTTCACCGAAAATCACATTGACCAAGAAAACCAAAACAACCACACATGGATCATGCAAGAGGGACTAATCAGGGGTTCCAGGAAAAGATCGCTAATCATCAACCACACATCCTCAGGGGTTCCAGGAAAAGATCGCTAATCATCGCATGTTGGTTTTAAAGAACAATCAGATTCCAAAGGGACTAATCCCTCTGGAGAGACTGTTCGACCAAAATGATATGCCCTTAAAATCTACTTTGCAACCCTAACCAGAAGAGGTTGAAGACTGTGACATAGGGACCAAAGAGGAGCCTAGGATAGTAAAAATATCAACGTATCTCCCTCCTGAGACAAAAAGTAAATATGTTGATCTACTCAAGCAGTATAAAGACGTTTTCGCTTGGTCATACGAAGAGCTAAGAACCTATGACACCACTGTGATTGAACGCAAGATACCCCTAAATCCTACTGTCAAACCTTTTCGACAAAAACTCAAACAAATCAATCCTATTTTATTGCCCATGGTCGAAAGGGAAGTCAAAAATCTCCTGGACGCAAAACTAATCGTACCACTAAGATACTCTGACTGGTTAGAAAACCTGGTCTCGGTTAGAAAGAAAAGTGGGGGGATCATACTGTGTGTTGATTTTAGAAATATAAATAAGTCCTCCCTCAAAGATAATTACCCTCTACCCAAAATGGATCACATTTTAGAAAAAGTAGTTGGGGCAAATAGGATGTCGATGATCGATGGGTTTTCTGGGTATAATCAAATTGTTGTCAACGAGCATGATAAAGAAAAAACAACCTTCACCACCCCTTGGGGTACATTTATGTATGACAAGATGCCTTTTGGTTTAATGAATACAGGTGATACTTTCCAACGTGTTATGGATATCGCTTTCATCGGCGAAAGGGACAAATTTGTGGTTATCTATCTTGATGATCTGACCATTTTTTCTAAATCTGATGAAGATCATCTGATACATCTCAAGTAGACGTTTGAGAAATGCCACAGGTTTGGTTTGTCCTTAAACCCAAAAAAGTCTCACTTTGATATGGAAGAAGGTAAACTCTTGGGCCATATTGTGTCTCGAGATGGAATTAAAATTGATCCTAAGAGGGTTGAAGCTATAGAAACCATAAATATCCTTAGGAATGTAAAAGAGATTCAGTCATTCTTAGGAAAAATAATTTTTTTGAGGAGATTTATCCCAAACTTTGCTGAAATCGTGAAGTTGATCACAGATATGCTAAAGAAGAAAAATGAAGTGACATGGACAACAGAAGCCAAAGCATCGTTTGCACGCATCAAGAAGGTTATAAGAGATGCACCCATACTGGCAAGCCCTGATTATCTAAAAGATTTTTTGATTTTCTCGTTCACCTCTGAACACACACTTGCCACGATACTCCTCCAGAAAAATGAAGAAGGTTTCTAGCAACCAATAGCCTTTTTTAGTAAAAGTCTTAGAGATCCTGAACTCAGATACGATATAATGGAAAAGAAAGCATATGCTATGGTGAAGGCATTAAAGGATTTCAGAACCTACGTGTTACATTCCAAGGTAATTACCTACGTACCCACCAGTTCCGTAAAAGACATTTTGGTTCAGTCTGACAGTGATGGGAAAAGGGATGGTGGCGTGCTAAAATTCAAGAATTCGACTTAGAGATAAAACCGACGAGACTAGTAAAAGGACAAAGTTTGGCTAAGATCTTAGCTGAATCAAATTACAGAGCCCTCGGAATAAATGGCCTACAGGGATGTGAAGAGTGTGTGTACATGAACGAGCTCAATGAACAAATAAATGCAATCAAAATTGAAGAGAAGTTTGCCTCATCAGATTGGTATAAAGACATAGTGTCCTACCTGCTGACCTTGAAATGCCCGAGTGACTTATCCCCATCTAAAGCCAGGACGTTGAAGCTGCATGCGGTGAAGTACTATATATCTGAAAGACAATTGTATTGGAAAGACCCACTAGGCTTCCTGTTGGTTTGTTTAGCTGAATCAGAAACAGAGAAGGTCATAAACGAATTTCACGAAGGAGTGTGCAGAGGACATCACACCTGGAGGGCAATGACTTATAAGATCCCGAGGGTAGGATATTATTGGCCCAAACTATTCTCAAACATCAACGCCAAAGTCAGAGCCTGTAACCCTTGCCAATTGTTCACAGGCAAGCACAAACTCTCAGCGTTGTCGTTGGTTCTAGTCAAAATGGAAGCCCCTTTTCAACAATGGGGACTAGATTTTATAGGAGAAATTAACCCACATTCTAGTGCTCAACATAAATGGATCCTTACTGCTACAGATTACTTCACCAAATGGGTGGAGGATATTCCAAATAGAAAGGAAACAGATTCGGTGGTAATGGATTTCCTAGAAGAGAACATTTTGTCTAGATTCGGCTGCCCTCGAAAGATAGTCACAGATAACACCCAAGCATTTAAATCTATGGCTATGGTCAGCTTTTGTCAAAAGTACAATATCGTGCTCGGTCATTCCACGACATATTACCCATAAGGAAATGGGCTAGCCGAGTCTTCAAACAAGAGTCTAATCACTATAATTAAGAAAGTGTTGAGCGAAAACAAAAAATCTTGGAATGTGCATTTGAAATACGCTTCGTGGGTGAATAAGATAGGTACAAAAAAATATGTTGGCACTTCTCCTTTCCAAATGGTATACGGGACCGACGTAGTATTACCTATAAATCTAGTGCTTCCCATAATGAAACTTTGGCAAGATGAGAAAGAAGAACCAAATCATGTCACAAGAAGAATAAACAAGCTGATTGAAGTTCAACAACACATGGCCGAAGTGGACGAAAGGCTGCGAAAATACCAGGGCAACATGAAAGCGTTATTCAATCGTAAGGCCAAGGACAAAGAATTTCTCCCCGACGATTTGGTTTTGAAATGGGATGCTAGGAAGGAAGACTCGACAAAACATGGTAAATTTGATCATATCTGGTACAGACCGTTCAAAGTCATAGCTCCTGAAGGGAAAAATTCGTTTCTATTAGAGAATTTGGACGATAAAATCCTCAATGCCCTTGTGAATGGGAATTATTTAAAGAACTATATGCAATAAATGGTTTCCAAAATTTCCACTATATATACCGGTTTTTGTTTTCTTTTTATTTCATAATGTTTCTTTGGTAAGTCTACTTTCATCACAAATAAACTAGGTCAGTGTTTTTTCTAGAAGTAGGGATACGAAATTTTCAACGCATTCAATTCCTTTATAGCCCTGATACTCTTCGTGTTGTTCCCTTACAGGATCCTGGCTTGCAACCCAAATGAGAGAAAGGAATAAACAAACGGTCATATATTGGAGAATCAATTCGCCGAAAATAGGTGATAGAATTTTTTTTTCGTTATTTTAGAAGAGAACGAAATGGTAAGGCAAAAGTACGAGTTCCAGAGATGTTTGTATTTCAAATGAATGTCGCTAAAGTGCCATGAAGGTCTCATAAGTATGTTTTTTTCACTTGATATGTCATTAAAAGAACGACTTCTTACTCTGGGTCCTAAAAGTTTCACCTAGATAAAGATAAGAGGTAATTAAAATAAGCAGAGGGAGTAAAGCGTCTCCGAGAAAGGGTTCCAAGAGTCGGGTTTAATCCATGACCTCTGTATTTCGAATTCCATACCTTTCTCCGTTTCCTTTTTTATGTCCTCGGATTTACCTTCTTAAAAAACAAACACCTTTATGTGGTTCCCACAGAGGGAGAAGAGGTTACATTTTAGCTTTGGAAGCTGGAAAACAGATCTTAGAAAGTGAGACAGCCCTTATAACTCCTTAGTCTCCTACTGAACAAAGTTATGAGTAGGTTGATCCTGACTCTTCTAGGTTTTTTAACAGTTTTCGAAGTATTTAGGCTTGCTCGAAGGAAGACTCCTGGAAGCAATTTTTCCCATTTTCCCTGCGGGCTAAGGTGTTTTGAAAGTTAAGAGAGGGTTGGTCCTGAGTAATCAAAGCAAGTTGACAGACCTCCACTGTGAATATTATATAGATATCATCCCTGGTATACCTTATACAAATTGATTACCCCCACTTCGTGTTTTAAAAAGTAAAATATAAGATAGATAGTGAAAGGAAATTCATATTTGATTTCCCCATCTAGTCTAAGGAGACGATGAAAGAAAATTCATAAATGATTTCCCTCGTCTCAACATTTAAATGCATAATTATGATTCAAAGTGGTGAAAGGAAATTCAGTAAAAAGGGCCAGATAACTTCATCGGGGTAATGAACAGGCTCGCTGGCAGTGAAGCAATATCTGAGATATTTGTAAGGTTGTCATACTTAAATTTCACTCTACTCTAGTAACCAGCCTTTTTGAAACCGGATTTGCATCCCAAGTTTAGGCAGGACTCCCCGATTAAAAACATGGAATTTACTTCATTTGATGCAAGCCAAAATCCACAAGATCTGTTGAATTTCCTAGGAATGTTTTGATTATCTTAAAGAAGACCTGAATTCAGTATCGAGAAGGAGAATATCATCAGGGCTATAACTGAGTTTAGAACGCAATTGAATTTTGAAAAGCTTTTTAGAAGTAAAGACGAAATATATTTTTTCCTTTTGTATCCCCTTCCTAAAACAAGTTTCGCAGAAAGAAACCAATGACTCCATTTACCCAATACAGGCATGTGGTCTACTGTTCTTCCCATCCCGTAGGAAGACGAGATCCCTAGTTGGAGCCTATGTTGGAGCCGCCTTTTCCAAGTGGTTGAAATATAATTCTTAAAATCAAAAGTTGGTTTTCAGATTGTCTTTTACTTTATGATCTTTACCCACTGAAAGCCTCAATACCCCGACATGCAAAGTGGCGATGGCCATTATAGTCCTAAATCACCATCACTTAACCGTTAAGCAAGTTTATCACTTTTATTACCTCGTGCTATTGCGCTTCGGGAGTTACAAGTCACATGGTTTCCAAACTCCGATATGTGAAGTTGCAAAATGGTTTTAAAAGTTTTACCCAAGTTAGTGTCAGAAGTAAGTCACTTTAAAACCTAGTTAAGCATTATTGGGGTTTCGTGACTCAGCGATTACTCTCCCAAAAAACCATACCTTCTTATCTCCAAGTCGAGAAGTCACGATATTCATTAATTAAGCATGGATTAATTAAGAACTTAAGTCAGATCACGATTTTTTAACTAAATCGCATCATTGCGATTTCGGGTTTTGGGGGCTCAAAGGGTAGGAGTGAAATCTTTTGATACGGCGAACGCCGAAAAAGGGGGATTAAAGACTAAAACAAACTTAATTAAAGGAGATACGCTGGATTAATCTATGCATCAATGCAAACTTTAACACGCACCATCTACAGAGTAAATTTAAATGTTTTTTGCGCTGATTCGTGTTACGACTCGTCAAAGAATTATGGCATTTATTTGAACTATGACGAGGTGACATATAGTAGGATCTCACTTTTACTGCTAAATATTTCTTTAAGAAATTTGACCGTTCTGTTCGCAAGGACACCAGGGGTTTAAATGAATAAGATAAGGAGTTTTTTTCTTCATTTTTTCAGTTCTCATTTCTATTGACGCGCAGATCCATTTTACCAGGTTAACCATTATTTGTGATTTTCAAATCTGTTCGACAGGTGGTCCAGTTGCAGGTTTTATTCTCATGGCTCCACGAAAAATTCCCAAGTCAGCTGCCGAGAGTTCAAGTCAGGGTTCATACGTCGTTTTCGATACCTCACCCTGAAGTATTAATTCTATCAAGACATGGTCATACATTTCCAACATCCTGCAATCCGAGTTGATAAATTGTTTGGATGATTATAGTTATAACGAGAAGGATGATTTATCAACCAAATACAAAATCGTCGCTCAAGAAGAGATGCACAAAATAGCGGTGAGGCCCCAACTTCTTCCCTATTTTGATATGATTAGGTGGGCACTGGACCACGTGGACATCCCGACCGGGATGATTATCAGCGAATAGAAGGTGACGATTGGTACCTTCCGACCAGAACATTTTTGGGCAATGTATAAACTGTCATCCAAACTGAACCTTACTCACAATGCCGAATTCCTAGAAGGATTCAAGAAGGAGTGCAAGCAATATGCAAAACGTTTGTCCGATCTGATCAAAGATTGGATCTCACACCCCGCAAAATTCAGGGTTGACTCCAATGGGATCTATTCAATCTCTTCTTTGGAGCCACAGTTCAAGTACATAACCATGATGACCTATAGGTTGTATGGGAAGGAAGACACTACCCATTTCTTCCTCCCATGGGTGCCACTCATTCATACAGTCACTGAGGGTTTCTCTTTCGACTGGGCCAAACTGTTGTCTGATAGTCTGACTAGTCGAATTACTGAATATCGAGCACAGAGGGCGAGTAAGAAAGCAACTTCATTCTTTATGTATGCTTACATCATGGATTCCATCTGCTTCATGAAACCCTTCCCACTGATGAAATGGAGTTGGGCTCCATCTAATACAAATCCTATCCATATCTACCACTCAAAGCTTTGGGAGGATAAGGCCAAAGAATTCATCTATGAGATATTCAACTGGGTAATGGTGCCACTACATGTCGCCATTTTTGGCCAGTCACCTCCCAGGATATCAGATAGCGTCGATACCAGCCTAAGCAGCATGGTAGATTGGTATCTAGAGGCGGAATTTTCGTATATCAGGGTTTTCGACACCTCTGTCCCTCCATATGCCCTCCTGCTATTCCTTCCAGATAAGCTATTGTGTTATGAGATCGCCAGACAGACTGTGCTCTATAGAATAAGCAAAGATCTTAAATGAGTATCAAAAAAGGTATGGCCTCCCTTCCCTATTCGTATTGGTGCATATTCCTTGTTGGATTTTGGCCACGCCAAAGCCGAGGCTAAGACTTTAGAAGAAATGAAGCTGGTGGATATTGAGTTCAAGAAGCACGACCCTAGTAAGGTTGTGAGAAATCACCTGACAAGTTGTAGCCTGAAGAGGTATGAACACGAGGATTCCCCACATGATGAAATATTTTGAGGTGTGAGGTCCTTCATTGAAGTCCTAATTCAGATTCAAGCCTTTCCACCCAGAGACATGGCCGTATTTTTGAAATTCCAGGAGCACTGACGGAGTTGTCTCCCTCAGATTTTACAAAATGAAGCCCCAAAGCTTCCAGTTACAAAGAAGACAAGAGCTAAAGGTGCAAAGGACTCGAGTCCTAGCGGGGAGAAGGACCAAGGGAAAACTAGGGAGGCTGGAACCTTAGAGCAAGGAGCCGAAGTCCCCCAGAAGTAGGAAGGAAACAAGTTGGTTACAAAGGTCACCCCGAAACAAACATCCAAGGAAATTGACAGTCTGATTGCTATTGTCACACCCTTGCAGTTCACAAAGGGGAATCCTGATGCGGGATGGATTTTCAATGAAGAACTGACACTTATTTCTATAGAGGAGCTGCCTCCTAACGAATTTTTCTTTGACAAAAAAAGAAAGGTTGTGGTGAGGCAAGGATTATATCAAAAAGAGGACGTAATGGCTAAAAAATTTAAAATCATGACAAATGGGAAGGCCGTGAAAGAGGGATAATTTGCAGAGGAGATAGCTGGGACACTAGGGGCTTATGCTACAATCAATCAGTATTTAGTTGGGACATTGAAGACCCAGTTGAAACGAAAGAACCTCCTGATTAGTAAATTGGAAGCTAAGGTGGCTACTGCCAAAGAGAATGTCAGGGATGAGGTGAGCAGGAGCCTTGAGGAAGCCTAAACAACTGACCTGCGTGAAATCGAGAAGCTCAGGTCCAACCTTGAGCAGGTGCGTTATTTGGCACAAACTAGCCAAACACAGGTAAGCCAACAGGGGCAACAAATTATAGAGTTGCAGTCGAAATTGGAGGTGGCCGAGAACCAGGTTGTAGACATAAAGGTGTTCAGATCGTAGGTCTCCGAAATCTGACATAAGGTACTTATGGATCAACAAAACCTGCTGGTAAAGGTAGGAACCATTCAAAACCATTTCTGGATGATAGATCAAATATTAGAAAATATTTCTTCGAGAGAAAGAGAAGTCAAGGCAGGACAGGTCGCTTTCCAAGATGTTGTTATAGCTACGACAAAGATAGAGATGGTCAGCAGCTCAAAATTATCTATCGCAGAACAAACCAGAGGTAATATCCTGTTGAAGGTTTGGGAGGAGAATATATCAGAAAGCAATGCTAATGAAGTAAAGAATTTTTGTGAGGAAACATTCTCTTTGATAAGTAAAAGTTTGCTAGACCTTGATAAGGAAAGCAGTGTTGGGACACTGGGAAAAATCAATATAGCTAAACATTTGTTGGACATCAAAGAAAACATGGAGAAGCAACAAGTGAAGATATCCCAGATTAGCCAGGTCGATATAGCCCAAGTGGAGAAATGGCTAGTACAACCAAGTTTACAATTATGCTCCATCATCACAGAGGACCGACAAGTGGGAAAACGTTTGCCACAACTGGCGAAGAGTTGTTACACTTTTGAAGCAAGCGACCAAGCAGAGCCTTCCAGGTTGATAGCCCAGTTGGTGGAGAGGTGCGTCACTTGCACCGAGCAGGCGAAGGGGCAGGTTTCTCGTGCCAAATAATGACATATATATGTCTATTCTATTTTTAGAACTCGAAGAGTAAAGAAAGGAAAGTGCTCTACCCGCATGAAGGAGGACAAAGACAAAGAAGTGAAACGCTTAAATTTCCCATTTTGTAACTGAAAACTTCTGGAATGATTGAAATTTGAATGTTTAGAAGTTTGTATATATATGCATTTTGAAGTGAGAACAAAGGGTTGGACTTTCTTGGCTGATTATAATAGAGACTTTTTTCCTTTTGAAAATTAATACAAAGCAATTCAAAGACTCCTGATTCCGTGAAGACTGAGTTATGAGTTTTGTTTTCTCTGTTATCTTATATTAAATTTCATTTCACATATATATTTTTGATGAATGCTTAGCTGCAATTTAGCACAACTTCTACTGTGGTGACTAACTTTTTAGTTGTCTAATCGCTTGTAGTTTTTCCTCTGTATCGGCTAACAGCAGGTACAAGACCTGTGAACTTTTTAGATCTCTATATTTTATGCTTCGTCAGATTTCTTCTTGCCTTTTTCTTCTTCGATTTATAGGGAGAGATTCTCCCTTGATAGGAGCCTCACATTATCGTCTGCTTAATGTTTTCTCACATTTCATACATGATTCTTTAAAAAGTTAACTCAGTTACAGGAGAAGGCCTTTGGTTTGTGTTCTACCTTTAACATCGGATTCGAAAATTCTCTTTTATACGATCAAAAAATTGAAGTAGCTTTTTAAACCTTGAACTTTCTTTTCGATTTATGTTCCTCCATGACTGTGCCCATTGCAAGACAACCCAAAATTGAATCCGACCTATCGGATCAAACCAACATCGCTTTGAACCTTTTTGAAACCATACTTAAAACTGCCATCACCCGGGTAGAACTCAAACATTCATAGGCCACAATTGAATGGGACATAAGCATCCAAGAATGTTTGGAAGCGAGACAGAGACAACTTAGAAATCATCCTTAGCTTCCTTTCCCGAAGGTTGATTCTTCTCGTTTTTATCTTTTACTCACTTTCAAATGCCTAGACCCTATACTTTCTAGCCTTAAGTACAGACTTGGAACAACATAAGGAACACATGGATTTCACATGGTTCACCCAAACATTGGTCTACGCCCACCAAGCATAGGCATTGGTTGTCTTATTTTTCAGATCATGGAGATTACATCAGCTCACTCATACTCAGTCATTTTTCCTCTATGGGCTTACATGAATTTATACATTCACACAAGAAACTGATTAATAAATGCAATCCCTATCCATATTCTAATTTGTTCTATTTGGTTGTAACCAATGCATAATAATAGGATCCAAATCTTTTCTTGTTAATTTGTTGTTAGCAAATCCCAACATTATCACCATTGAGAAAATAGATATCAAACTTTATATTGCAACTCTTTTTGTCGAAGAGATCAAACTTTATATTGCAATTCATTGTGTCGAGAGAGATGATTTTGAACAACCAAGTATGAGGGCGATGTGTAATTTCAGGTTGTCTTGATATTTTAAGACAATTCTTAGTGTCATAATGGTTTCCCTCACACATTATGTCAAAGTGTTTTCATGTCAAAACATGTATGTTTTAATTAGTGAAATTAGCTTGATAAGAGAGGATCAAATTATTTACTACATTACATCATTTGCTCAGTTTTCATTGCCTCCATTATTTACTGAGCCATGGATTTTTCTGGGCCTGGCATTTTTACTATGTGAATTAGGTTTTTTTTTTTTAACTACCCAGGGGATTTTTACTACGTGGGGAATTTTTCCATTGTATTCTTTTGAGTTACACCAAAAGGCTTGTACACCTATTGGAAATGAGAACATTTAATGATTGTTTAATTAAAAATTCTAATCTTAGGGCTAGTAATTGAAGATTCTTGTATATTCTTCATCGTTCAACAAATCAAATTTAATGTTCATAACTTCTTAGAATTTTTGAATGCATCTGTTCACGTGTATCTGATTTCCATTTCCATGTTTAGATGATTATCCATGATTAATATGGAGGGATATTAGTAGACACTACCTCAACCTCCTCATTTCACGACTCATATCATATGGGGGAGCATGCGTTCCTTTTTATGGGAGGTGAATAGTGGTGTTTCAATTAAGAGTACCAATTAAAAGTCCTTGTATCATATTGGGGTGCATGTGTTCCTTTTTATGGTAGGTGAATAATGACGTTTCAATTAAGAGTACCGATTAACGATTCACATTTCAAAGCTCAATGTTTGGAAATAGTGGGATTAACTTGGTGTTTGGAATTTTGGGATTAGTCTCTGAATACATATATGATTTTCGTTTATAAAAGCCCAAACCCAATCCTCAATATTGTGGCTCCAACTCCATTTCAGGATGTTAGAAACTATGAGAGGTAGTTCAACAATTTTGAGGGCTTATGGATGGGAGGGTCAGGCCTAGAAATCGATAGATCTAGCCAACTCATCATTCAGGTTGGTTGCTTGTTAATTATTCATATTAATTTTTCATTCATAGGTTTTTATACATACTTCTCTTAGTATTATCCATGCCAAATAATTTATTAATGTATCACATTATTTATTTTTTAATTGGTCCGACCGGTTTTTCACGTATTGGACGAGCGAGTGTTACAATAAGCTCAAACCACAAGCGATGTCCTATGTATATTAAATTTATTGGAAAAAGATTAAATGTGACATCAATGAAATGAATTCATGTTTGATATGGGTTTTGATAAACTCCTTCAGGATTGGCCACTGCCTGCAATATTAATAGCGATTAGAGGAGGTGCATCAACCATTGGATTAACAAAAACTTTCATATTCTTCTTCTCGTGCTGGATATTGCACCAGAATAGAATAGTTGAATTCATAGTAGTGATTTTTAAACATTATGTACGATAGTAATGGAAGGAAAATTCTCAAGATAAATTGAGTCTTTCATGTATCTTTAGATAATAAAATGCATAAATTTATTTGAATTCTCTTTCATCATGTGTGATGTCAATATATGCTTGTTAAAGAAAATAATTACATCTTTACATAAATAATTAATTAGTTAGTTTACCGTTATAGGAGTTAGTAACTTTGTAACTTTTTGTAACCATATTGTATAACTATACATGTTCATATTAATAGAATACAAATCAATTGTGTAGTGTGTTGCATCAATTTTGTCTCTATTTAATCTTTTCATGATATCAAAGCAGGTCTGGGTCTCACTCCATCACTGAAGTGGCTCCATTTGAGAGAAGAGGAATTGATCTTGAAAATGTTGTTGTATAGAAAAGGAAGAGAAGTCAGTGATGAAGAGTAGTCACCGTTATGTGCTGGAAGAAGTTGTCAATCCTAATAAAACCTTACTACACACAAAATATATGAAGCTGGTGAATTCCTAAGTTGAAAAATTTGGTTTGAATTTCGTGTAGTAGAAGTATGCCATCTGCAGGAATCTGTAATCGAAGTATGCCATCGAGGGTTTGATGCACCGAGGAAAATGGGCAGTGAGAGAGCCAAAGTCGATCGAATTATACAAGGTAGGTATTATGGAGCAGGTTGTCGGAGGTTGTCACCAAGAAGCCAATCACCGAACGCGAAACTTGAAACAATTTGGTAAAGCTCGTAAAGACTCAAATTTCCATTTATTTGTTCTTTTAGAACTTCTATGACAAATGGTTGCACATCATTTATGCAAAGATATACTCATTGGTGAGATTCAAAGACCGATGAAGACTGAATCCGTTTTGCAATGATTGAAAATCATTGTAAGTCCCCAATGATTATATATATTAAAAAGGATTGGAAATCATTATAAGGAGGAAGTATGACTATTCATATGTTAATTATATAGCCAATTCTATTTAAAGAAAACTTGCTACAGCATGTGAAGATCCACGAGTGAAGATATTGAATTTTAAAAATTGAGTTGAATTATATAAGATGGGGATGTATTTGTCTATATACAGATTATTACTATGAAACTGTATGGGAGATATTAATGTTTATTAAAAAATATGTTAATGAAGGGTTTATGAGAATTTAAGTTTTTGATGTCTTGGAATTTGAAATGTAAAAAGGTATTGAGCTTAGCTAACTTAATACAAATGTAGTTATTTTGTTAGAATTAACTACTCTAACAAATGATAGGAGAATATGGAAATCCAAGACGAAGGTAAATTCAAGAGGAAAACGCATCGTGAAGATATTTATTTTGGCATTTATTAAGAAAGTTGCAAAGAGAAGCAAGTTCAGTGAACCGACGAAGTAGATTTCAGTCAGGCCAGTAGAGAGCCGATATTAGTGAATCAAAGAAGTAGATTCCAATGAAGAAGAGTCTCCATGGAGAGAATAGTATGCAAGACAAAAGATCAAGGCTTCCAGGGAGAAGAAGCCGCAAGACAAGAGTGTTGCCTCTTCTATTGTTGAAGAGAGAGTATCCTTGACACTGAGCCATTTTATGGACATCATTTCTACATTATTGAGCAGTAAAATATGCATGCAAAAACCTCACCCTGAGAAAGAAAGGAAACCGAAAATCCGCGAAGAAGAAATATGGGCAGAGACAAAGAAAAATTGAAGAAGAGAATGCAACAAAATACAACTAAATTTTGGTTAATTTTTTTGTTTTTTAATTCACCAACAAATATAATAAGAAATGAATTGTTGTAATTTGAGGGGTGCATGTTCGGTTGTACTTGACTGATTTGAAAATGAGTGGTTTTATTGACAGATTTTGCAAGTTAAGTTTCTGTATCTTATGCACCAGATGGATAAGAATGCGGAACATATAAACTCATAGTTATTATGCGGAATTAACAATTATTAAGTGCATAAATCAAAGAAGGAAGGACAACAAGAAGAGAAAAATAGAGACATGAGAAGTTTGATAATGAAGTTCACCAAGGTGTGGCTATGTCTCTAGGTCCCACTTCCAGTGGTCACTTTATTTCTCTTCTCCAAATGCTCAATTACATCAACAAGATGATTACAATATGTTGCAAAAACACTATGCATCTGTTGTACATGACCTCCATGATCAGAGGCAAACAACCTCACCAAAATCCTCTCTCAAATGGTCTCAAAATGTCTCTTACAACATGAGAACCGACAAAAATGGTCTTTCTTCTATAATCTTTCTCTCCACATCCTTGCAACAAAATCACCGTATCTCAATGGAACACAGGCTTGGTTTATGTAGAAAAAGAGTTGGGTTCGAATTCCCAACTTCTCCCAACAATCTGGCCTCTTCTTGGGCTCCAGATCCACTCTTTTTGGCCAAACAATCCACAAAAATCCGAAAATATCCATTAAAATAAGATAAAAACCCACTAAATTGACAAATAATGGTTAAGCACCCAAAAATAGGGTGTGTGCACCTTTTTTTTTGGTCGCATGGGTGACATGTGGCCTGGTGATAGACCCTTTAAGCCCCCATTCCCAGCCCGCACCCTTGGTCACAACCCCTGTCATATGACCTAGCGCCCAACAAGGTGCACCTCCCTTAGCCATGAAAAGGTGCTTAATGTTTAATTTTTTAAAAAGTAGATATATTTCTAAAGTTTGGTTCTTCCTTTTGTGGCTAGTGCATTAGTGTTAGGACTTTGTTATATTGATAGGTCATGGGTTCGACTCCCATGGAGTTATACAACATTTTTAATTCATCCCTTTTATGCCCCATCTAGGGTGACATGTGGCACCTTATGATTGGGCCATGTGTTAGCCCATGGTTGGCCAAAACCATACCATGTGGACCAATCACCCCTTGCCACTTGTCAACATCAGAAAATGCCAAATGTCAAGATTTGAAATGCTATGTGTCGGTTGCAAGAGCCTCCACTTGTCGAGCAAAGAAGCTTCCAAGTGTCACATGTTGAATATTCCATGTGTCACTTTGACCCTTTGACTATTGAATTTTTACCTGTTTGGCCCAAACTTCAGATTGTTATAACTTTTCCATACAGACTCCATTTTTTGATCTGTTTGTGCCACCAAAAATATTGCGACGAGCACTTAGCGATGGTGTATATTTCATGAGAATTTTAGAAATTTTATTTTTGAGCATTTCAGATCCTCTAGGATCACCGACATCCCAATAGAGACTCTGGTAATTTTTTTGGTTTAAGTTTTTTTCTCCCTGTTGTAAGAAGTTGTAAACCTTGCCATAGGCAAGTTGTATTCCCAAAATTTTATGTAAGCCCTGATTGAGTCAAGCCTACATAGGTCATTGTGTGATGATGTAGCGTGTATCCTTGGTTTCGAGCAGCCTAAAGTGCTGACCATGGGAGAGATGATACACCAAGTTGTGGAATAAACCACTGGGTAGGTATGAGGGTGTTAGTAGGTGTACTTGTATCTTAGCTTGACTTTGAATCAAATAATTTCAATCTTCAATTAACAAGAGGGGAATGTGAGATATATTAATCTCAGAGTTGGTTGGGACCAAGTTATGTTTAAGGGAGAGTGTCAATTTATATTTAAGGATGGGAAGCTCGTGATAATGATAGTTTTTTTCGGATGTAATTAAGGGGGATTTTTAAGGAAACTAATTACATTTTTATGTAACTAGTTAATTAGTTAGTTTACCGTTACAGGAGTTGGTAACTATGTAACTTCTTGTAACCATATTATGTAATTGTACATGTTCATATTAATAGAATACACATCAATAGTGTAGTGTGTTGCATCAATTTTGTCTCTGCTTAATTTTTTCAATGCTCATGCAGAAAAATTATGCATGGCTAAGTCAGAAGAAGAAAATACTTTTATCGTCAAAGTGTTGTTGTTTTACATTATAAATTTGTTATATAAGTCATTCCTCGTAAAAAAATATTAAATTCATTAAATGATCCATATTTATGAGTGGAACGAAATAATAACAGACTGAATACAATAACACAAAGATTAGAGAACAACAACATATATCTAGTGAACAATAACTTCTATTGAATAAATGAAATAGGATGAAACTGTAAAAATGCAGAACTGAAAACAACTTGCTCGAATGGTGGTAGTTATCTCTAAGAAGAGATGTGGTTGCTACACACATCCGTCTGAGAATAATGATTACAATGAGGCCCGAGAGGCCCTTTTAACATTACTCATGAATGCCAAAACCCTAGACATCCAAAAACCTAACCCTAGGAGATGAAACACCAAAATTTATGTGGGCCTTGATGGGTAAGTTGGTACCTCAACTTCCTAGGGTCGTAAATTTTTCATACAACCTCCATTTTAGGCGCTTGATAGAACATTAGAAAGGTTGTTTCGAGAAATACACATTATGTCGTCAATATCTAAATCCTTCTACAATTTGACTGTGGCATGCAAAAAAAACATTGTTTAGGGCCCCAAAATGGATTTGGAAGTACATAAAGATGTGCTGACATGAAAACATCCAAATAATCCAATTGGATTAGGTGGGAGACCACCAATATCCACTTGGAAGCTGTGTAGGGCTTTAGACAAACTCAGATGTGTAGAACCCACAATTACAAAGAATTACAAAAGAACGTGTTGAACTAAAAATTGTCAATGGGAGCTAGTTGGAATAGGTGGGTGGCCACCAATATCCACCTGTATCATTCCTCCCCCCTTAGCAAGAAATGGTCTCGATTGTGTTGAGTTCCCCCATCATGTGAGGAAAATTATGATGAATTTGGCCCTTGGTGAGCCACTTGCTTTGGTGGAGGAGCTTCCCTGCCTTGAAAACTCGATAAAGATGGATCCACTACTGGCAAGTGCCCTTGACATGTGTGTACATTATCTGATTAGTGGATTCTTGTTCCATGTAGTTAGGGTTGTGCTATGTTGGCGTCAACTATTCTGTGATCTCTGAGGTGTCCAATAATGGTTGAAAATATGGCCGAAGGAGGTCCACATTGAACACTAGGTGAAATACAAGGAAGGGTGGAGTGTTGAGCTCAAAACCATTGCTAGCCACAACCTTGGTGATAGTGTAAGGTGCATAGAGAAGTGGGATGAACTTCCGATGGGGCCCGACAAGGTGATCTTTCTGCAAATGTAACCAAACCTTGTCTCCCACTTGAAAATGGTGTGGTACCCGGTGTTGATAATGGCGTTTCTTGTACTTAGCATTGGATTTCTACAAAATCTCATGGACATGTTGGCAGATTTGATGAATCCGCTCAATGAATTTGGTGGCTTTGTCGGCCACAGATTGAACATGAGAATAATCCGTCTGTGTTGTTGCAAGAGGTAGTGCAACATCAATGGGACCTAAGGGTTGGAATCCTAGCCCCACCTGAAAGGGGCTATGGTTAGTGGAGATATGGAGAGACCTGTTGTAGTTGTGTCGAACATAGGGAAGACTCTCATCCCATGTACATGGATTCTTAGAGTTATACATTCATAAGATGTGCACAATCATCCAATTGACAATGTTAAGAACCAAATATCAATATAGCATAGAAAAACCTCAGAAAAAGTACTCAAGGCCTTGAAAAAGAGATAATTTCAGATAATAATCCTCTTCGAGGGGGCAACCTCCTTTTACCCCACTTAAATGTTCAAGTACAAGATAATTCAAAAATAAAATGTCTCCTTGGTATATATAGGAGACTAGGAGGTATAATTACAACTAATGGCCTAAAGCCGACATAAATAAAATAACATTACTAATATAATATGCCCCAATTAAGGGGTAATGAGCCAATATTAGGGCTTAACATGCCC